>CM053270.1:43122904-43624305 GCA_028583415.1 Protea cynaroides | reverse complement strand
ATGCTTTTTAAAATCAGAATTGATTCTAATTAAATTCTATCGGCTTGGTTAGGTCATCTAGTGATCTAATATCAATATATAGTTGATTCTTAAAGCTTGAAAGAGGACCTACAATCAAGTAAAGGTGAGGCAACAAGACCTAAACTAATTGGTTAATAATAATTATTTTTTTTCTTGAGTCCAATGCCATGCATGATTTTATGCGTGTATGATTGTTATGTGCATTCAACATGTTATCCAATATTTCTATTATTACTGTTCATGCATATTTATTTATTGTTTATGATAATGATGATGATGATGATGATAGGAATAGGCATGTGGATGTATGTGTGTGGTTGGTGTGCTTGATGTGAGCGAGTATCAGGGGGAGGTGTCATAGGCGGGGCCTCAGCACTCTAGATCTATCTCTAACTCAAGTCTTGTCTACTAACATCGCCGTATCGCCATTACCTTAGCAGAACTATTACGTCATAGGGTATGAGGGGAGGTGGTCTCAGACCGTGTAGTCTCTGACTCTGTCGGGGGGCCTTAGCCCTATCTCTATGGATGTATTGAGGGATGCTAGGGTGAGGCCTTGGATACAGTGATTCGCATTAGGATTGGTTAATTGCGAGCCCAGTTTGTGAGCCCTCGCCAGCAGGGGCTTACGTGTTGGTATGGGCAACGGGTACAGTAATAAACGTGACCATTGTTTGTACATTGTCCATGGTTGGGTGCATGTGAGTCGGGAATAAACGTTACCTTTTGGCGGCTTCATACACTTGTGTATAGAGGTGCGGCATCAATAAACATGATCTTTGGCCACCTATCCTTTCTATAGCACATTACAAACTTATTTACTAGACCAATGATATGAATTGAATGTACGCATATGTTTGTTGCATTTTTTTGTTTGCTCACTGAGCCATGATGTGTGCCCACCCTCTCAACATCGAATATTTTTAGTTGATGATGCTTGTACCATAGTTGTAGATTATATAAATTATTCGGTGTATGCGTGTGTTGCTGCAATGGAGGCTGAAGACTTAGAGGATACGCATTACCCCTCATGCGAGTGGAACTCATGCGTGTTCTATTAGGATTTTATTTGGATTTACAAAAGATGTAATTGATATTTTATTTATTTATGTCTCAGTTGATACAACAATAATTTGATATTTTTAATTATGATTATTACATTTAGAATGCTCAGTTCATTTACTTTAAGACTTCCGCTATTGTGTATTTATTCTGATTATGGTTGTGGATGTGTATGATTTTATTTTTAATGGATACCGCCTATTAGAGATCCTGATTGAACCGTTGGTTTATAGTGGTTCATCACACCGTTCTGAATGGTGCAGAAATGGGGTGTGACAATGTGAGGAATGCTCTGATGCGTCCTCGTACTCGGGTAGAGGTAGCAGACGCTGAGGCAGCAGCAGCAGCAGCCACTGGAGTAGGGGTTCACGGGGGTGATGCTGAGGATGAGGATCGTATGTACATGGATGTGGACTCCATACCTTCTCCATCACCTCCACATTCTACTAGAGCTGGTCCATCTCGGACTCCTTCACGCATGGCTGGTCCTTCACGCCTACCATCTGATGATATGATGGGATTACTGCGTGAGATCAGGGAGGCTCAGCACGCGATGGATTTGAGAGTGGGAGAGCTTCTAGATGCTCAGCGTGCGTCTGATCAGCGGATGGCTGCGTTGACAGCTAGTCTCCAGACGACTCAGACTCAGGTAGCCTGGTTGACTAGAGTCTATGCTGAGGACTATGACAGAGATCTCGAGGCACCGCCTCCTCCATCACCTCCAGCTCCATGATGTATTTTTTTTCTTTTTATTCTTCTTTTTGTATTACAGAGTAACTGTCTAGGTTGTGGACTGTACTCTGCTTTGGATATGTATATAAATTTGCTTTTGGTTTGATGTATATAAAACTTGTTTCTCCCTTTATACGTGCATTATTCTCTTTCTTAATTTTCTCTCAAACAACACAGGTGCTTACAGTGTGTTCTTATTAAAGCTTTTAAATTTTATCCTAACTCAGATCATGATCTTTTGCGGAAGTATACCGATTTAATAGACAGGACCTGAGAGCTCTGATACCAAGTTGTCACACCCCAATTTCGTACTGTTCAGAATGGTGTGATGAACTGCTAATAAACCAATGGTTCAACCAAGATCTCAAATAGGCTGTGTCCATTTGCTTAAACCATACACATCCACAACCATAATCAGAGTAAATACGCAATAGCGGAAGTCTTAAATATTAAATGAACTGAGAATTTAAATGTGATAATCATAAATAAAATACCGAATTATCTTTCATTCACTGAGACATAAGTAAATAAAATAATCAATTATATTTCCTCAATAATCCAAATAAAAATCTCATCGAAAACGCATGAGTTGCATTCGCATGACGAATCATGCGTCTCCATTATATCTTCTGCATCCATCGCCGCAATGTGCCCGTATAAGGGAGCATTCATAAAATCTTCTACGGTCATGCCCACATCATCAACTAAAAATATTCGAATTTGAAAAGGGTGAGCACACATCACAGCTCAGCGAGCAAACAAAACAATTCAACAAACATATGCATGCATTCAATTCATATCTTTGGTCTGGTATAAAAGTTTGCAATGTGCTATAGAAAGGTTCGGTGGCCGCCTTGCCTCTATACTAGGGTGTGTAAGCCCACCCAATGTATCAAACACCATTGTCGTCGACATCCACCCCACCATGGAATAGAGATAGGGCTAAAGTGCTTAGGACCGCACTGCATCACACTTCCCCTGATGCTCTACCCATACCAACACGTAAGCCCCTGTTGGCGTGGGCTTGCAAACTGGGCTCGCAATTAACCAATCCTAATGTCAAACAGTGTATCCAAGGCCTCACCCCAACATCCCTCAATACATCCATAGAGATAGAGCTAAGGACCCCCGGCAGAGTCAGAGACTACACAGTCCGAGACCACCTCCCCTGATGCCCTATGACGTAATAGTTCTACTAAGGTAATGGTGATACGACGATGCTAGTGGACAAGACTTGAGTAGAGATAGGGCTAAAGTGCTTAGGACCGCACCGCATCACACTTCCCTTGATACCCCACTCGCATCAAGTACACTAACCACAATCAAGCATTTACATGCCTATTCCTAGCATCATCATCATAATCATGTTATAAATAAACTGAATTAAATATGTATGAACAGTAATAACAGGAATAGTAGATGACATGTGATATGCACATTACAATCATACAAGCATAGCATCATACATGATATTGGACTCAATACACGAAAATACTTTATTATTAGCCAATTAGTTTAGGTCTTGTTCCCTCACCTTTGATTGAGTGTAGATCCTCTTTCAAGCTTTAAGAATCACTTTTATATCACTAGGAGAACCTAACAAGTCGATAGATTTTAATTAGAATTAATTCCAATAATTTTAAGCTTACTGTATTGCTATGGTCGCAGGTTGGGTCGCAGGTAGGGTAGCAGTTTTCTGCGACCCCAGGGTGTAGGGTCTGTTACCCATCGACCCTAGGTGTGACAACGGCCTCCCTGGACTTCCCGATAGCTTGGGGTCGATCCTGTGGTCTGGTAGGGTCGATAACCAATTGACCTTAAGTGCTATCACACGTAGTTTGAGTCGACCTTTCATCCTACAGTCCATTCTTTCATTTTTGGATCCTTTGGCTTACTTTCATAGTCCATTCTATGATTGTTCTATGGCTCAAAACTCCAAGTTACACACTTTACTTTGTTCACAATGATTTCCTTCATGGATTCCATTAGAATTTACCCACGGGTGAATGATTTGGGTTTCTCCTAGACCCTACCCTATTCATGAACTATTCTAGGGTCTTACATAATTCATGGAGAATATATTCATACCTTAGGTTGGATGAGATTCAGAGATTTCTCTGAATTTCTTCTCCTTAGTCTTCTTCTCCAATTCTCCTTCTCCTCTCCTTCTCTTCTCTTTCTCTCACATTCAATTACGGTTTCAAAGGGAGTGAGAGAGGCTATGGGACGTCCTATTTCTAAAGGAAAACCTCCCAAAATAAGTCCCATCGAGATTAGAAAAGGATCCCCTTCAAATTAAGAAAGTTTCCTAATTATGGTTCTAGTCTGTCATCCTAGGGTAGATGCTAGGATCGCAGGACCCGTCGACCCTAGGTTCTCAAGTCATCTGACCCTAGGACTAAAAAGTCATGGGTTAGACTCTGTTGAGGTGGGGTCGACCCTACCTTTTTAGGCATGCGACCCTACCCTCAATTTTATTATTTTTGGTCAATTTCATACCTGGTCTTGTGATTGCCTTCACGCACTTGGTCCACTTGGCTCGACCATGATAGGTACACCTGGTACAAGGTGGTAAGTCCGATTAGTTTGATACGGGTCTTACAGATTTAAAGGAGCTTGAGTTGAAAAGTTGTCGCTGATCGATTGTGCTACAAAGCTATTGTAAGTCCCGCACGCCACGAACCCGGTCTAACCATACGTTCTAGTTTCGTGATTGCTCTTCCCATCATAATTGGCTCAAGTGAACCAATTGTATAATGAAATCACAAGATGAGGTCAGCTACAAGTCAAATTTAGTTGGTGTGGTTGACAGATTAAGTTCATGTGTAAGAAACCAGTCAAAAAATAAAAACTAGAAAATTTTAGTCGTGTGGTGGAATTTTTGAAGGGCATGGTCGACCACAATGAGACCACATGACGTGTGGTTGCATATTTTGGACGTGTGGTCGACGGATTCTACGACCACACATGCGACCACACAATGCTGAACTGACTTTGAGTTTTGAAAACTTTCCAAAACTTAAGGGATCCCTTTCCTAATTAAAGTGGGACTCTATATAAGGTTTTCCTCTATATAAAGGACATCCCTTAGCCTCTCTTACTCTTTTAGAACCCAAATTGAAACTCTAAACCTAAGAGAGAAAGAGAGAAAGGAAGAGAAGGAGAAGGAGATTTAGAGAAGAAGCTTGAGGAAGGTTTTACAGAGAAGAATTCCATCTCTACAGCAAGTTAAGGCATGGACTTGACTCGGTAGGGCAGATCAGATAGAATAGGTTCTTTTCAAGCTAATGTGTGGAACCTAATACAATGATTCGGTTATAGGTTTTTCATGGGAAACCATAGAGAATAGGTTAGGGAAAACGGATGAGGGAAAAACTAAGATTAGAGGCCATAGAATAATCTTAGGGTGAATCCCATTGATGAGCCATGAGGAAGAACTCGAAAGAAATGAAAACAAGAAAAATTTTGTATGGTCGTAGGTATGGTCGACCACAGGGTGAGCAGAGGATCACCCATAGCTATTCAGAAAGTTCCCAGGAAAGGTGTGAAGGGAGGGGTCAATCACACAGTGTGTGTTTACATATATTGCGACCATAAGTTCAACCACACGTATGACCATACGATAACAGCTAGCATATTTTGAGACCAAACAAGGTTTTTTACTACTGTAACTTGGTAAACTTGAACCCTAACTTAAATATATTATTTGTTTAGGTTCCTAATAGATTCAAAGTGACTTCCAAAGCTTTGGAGAGGAACAAACATCAATCAAAGGTGAGGGAACAAGACCTAAAGTAATTAGATAATAACAAACTGTTCTACTTTATTTGTCCAATTAAATGAATGTTTCTATTCTTGCATGCTTGTAATGTGCATTTCACATGTCATCCAATAATTCTGTTATTACTATTCATGCATATTTATTCATGTCTATTAATAACATGATGATGATGATGCTAGGAATAGGTATGTGATTGTGTATGTGGTTAGTGTGCTTGATGCGAGTGGAGCATCATGGGGAGGATGTAGCATAATGGTCTTTGACCTGGTTGGCACACTCTGGCTCTATCTCTTATCAAGTTTTGCCCACTGACATCGTCTTATCACCATTACCTTAGCAGAACTATTATGTCGTAGGGCATCAAGGGAGGTGGTCTCAAACTTTGTATTCTTTGACTCTGACAGGGGACCTTAGCTCTATCTCTATGGATCTATTGAGAGATGCTGGGATAAGGCTTTGGATATATTGGATGACATTTAGGATTGGTTAGTTGTGAGCCCAGTTTATAGGCCCTCGCCAATAGGGGGTTATGTGAAACCTACATGCAAATTTTGTGGACGAAATTTCTTTTAAGGGTGGGGGAGTTGTATGACCTGCACTCTATGAACCCGATCTAAACCTTGAATTCATGTCGTAACAGGTCTTCAATCATTACCGGGCCCGACGGGACGAGCGGGTGACAAACAGGTACGAAATGGACCATTTAAGTATGAATTTTATTCATACCGATCGATGGTACCGGTCTTCGTACCGGTCGACCGGTATAGCCTGTGCAGCAGACTACGAAGATCCAGAATCGGATCTCTTCGGGTCCTACTTTCCAAATTCCGAACCCTAGGACTTTCCTAATCCTAGGAGGCTTCCTAAACCTATACCTAGCCTATATAAACCCCTCTAAACCTCCTAGAATCCCTTCCATTGATCCTCACAAACCATAGAAAGGAGAAAGAGGCTGAAGAAGGAGGAGAAACTAGGAAGGAAATGGAAGAGCCGATATTACCGTTCGACGAAGAACACCTTACCGCCAATCGACGGTGAGTGCTCAAACCTTCTTTTACATTATGAATTTAAGATGGTTAGTTTGCTTTGATCAATACCATGCAAAGCAGGTATTCATCTAAAACCCTATTTTGCCGATAAACCCTATTTTGCCAACAACCCTTAATCTAGTCGGTAAACCCTAGATTCAAGTTCTAGTTTGAGATCATCGAAACTCGGACTTGAATGGAGTTAGAAGCAACTCTAACTCAATGCTCAGACCTAGAATGTGTAGGAGAAACCCTAGGATCAATAGGGGATGATCCACGACAGTCGAGAAATCAGATGTATGGTCTTCCAGAGACATACCGATCAACTATACCGGTCGCACCATATGCGACCGGTACTGCGACCGGAACCTCTCGGGGGACTGGTCTGTGAGGACCGGCTGACCATACTGGTCGTAGGTTTCCCCACAGTGCTGCGATCGGTACTGTGACCGGTCAGCTCTGTGAGATGTGTTTTTCCATTGATTGGTTTTTCGACCAACGTAAACCTATACTATCTAAACCCTAATATCGTTAGGACCTTGTGATAGCACGTTTGGACCTTCTGACGCGGAGTGAACTATCAATCAAGCATCAGGTAAGGGAATTAGACTTAAACCCTAATAAGTAATGAACTGTAAAACGTTGTTAATAACCCTGATTCTATGGTGTGATGTTTGTGCATACTCGCATGTCATCCTTTACTTTCAGTTATTATTATTGTTTATGCATACTTGCTATGCTTGGTTGTGACTGTTAGGAATGTGATTGTTTTCATTGGTTTGTGGAATGGTAAGGGCCTGAGGTCTGGGATCATTCCTCACACTAGCACCTTTCGTATCGTTCTGTCTTAGCATGCTTGGTGCAGGTAGGGTATCAGGGGGAGGACGTGGCACTGTGGTCTCTGGCCTGGCCACCAGACTATAGCTTTATCTCTAGGCCGTAGGTAGCTGTGCTGGGATAGGGCCTATGTAATGACATATAAGATTGGTTAGTTACGAGCCCAGTTTGCAAGCCCTCGCCAAGGGGCTTACGTGTTGGTATGGATAGATTATCAGGGGAGGTATTGGCTGTGTGTGATTCGGACGCCTTAGCTCTATCTCTATTCCATGGTGGGTGCATGTGGGATGGTAGTGGTGTTTGATCCACTGGGCGGCTTCACACACTCGTGTATAGAGGTGCGGTGGCCGCCAATCCTTTCTATAGTACATTGCAAACTTAAACTAGACCATAATGTGAATGTTACTCATGCATATGTTTGTTGCATTGTCTGATTGTCTTACTGAGCTAAGTTGTGAGCTCACCCTTGTATATATACATGTTTTTAGATGTTGATGCACGTTATATGGTAGATGACTACGTGAGTGCACCAGTGTATGGTGGCATGGCTACTTTGGATGTACAAGCAGGAGATGACGAGCATGACGCTTCATGCGAGTGCCCTTTCTGCGTATACCTTTAGGGTTTTACATTATTTATTTCAGTTATTTTTTGGTTGGGATACAGTTGATGTAAAAATATTTATTTAATTTTTGGTTATTGAAATAATTGAATATTTTATTAAATTTATCAATAAATCACTCAGTTCATTCTATTTAAGTCTTTCGCTGTATCTATTATATTCTGATTGTGGTTATGTGCAATGGTTTGTATGGGTAGACACGGTCTTATTGAGATCCTGGTGTGAACCGTTGGTTTAGTGATGGTTCACTCACACTTCTGGTTCAGCCGAAGTTGGGGTGCAATAACTTGGTATCAGAGCTCCTAGGCCCTGTCTAACAGACCATACTTATACTTAACTAAGTCGATGAACTGATATAGGAAAAATTAAAAGTCTTAATAAGAACACACCTTAAGCACTTGTTTGATGACTGAGAGTATAAGAAAGAGCATAACATACTATATTAAATATGAAATTAATAGATGCACATGCTCTAGATAGAAAAACAATAAACTTCTATTAAAATATTAAAAATATTAAAAGTGATAAGTTAATAGTGCTACAGGGTACAGTCCACAAGCCGGACAGTTTCCTTGTTATATAAACTGTACTGTGAAGAGGAGAAAAATAAGAACTCTATCATGGGGTTGGGGGCATAGGAGGAATAGGGTCGGCAATAGCATTGTCCCGCTCATAGGCGACCCTGAGCCAGTGCACCTGCTCCTGAGTGACTCAGAGGCTACGAGCCAAGTGCCCCAAGTCATGGATCATCTCACACTTAGCGTCCCTGATCTTCGTGAACATATCCATCATGGTGTCAGGAGGAGGCTGAGATGGTCCCACTGCACGTGTGGGCTATGGTGCTGGCGCTGGAATATCCTCCATCTGATCATCGCCACCCTCATCATCACCCTCTACCTCTGCTGCATGAGCAGCATTGGCTACTGCTGTTGCTGGTACCGTGGCAGCTACACTCCTAAGTGGGCGAGGACGAGCCTCTAAGTCCTCAACGTTGATCGGCAGGTTTTCCATCTGCATCCGAAGAATGGCATCCCAGTCGATGTCCGAAGTCATGGTATCCTCAATGGCAATATCACCCCTCATGTCCACTCCTAATCGCCGCAGTAGAGTGGTGAGGAGTCAACCGTATAGAAGGTTGCTGGCCTGATCGGGCAGACTAGCCTGATGCATGGTCCCGATGATGATGTAGGGAAGACAGACCCGCTCCCCAGTGCAGACGCAATAGGTCATGTACTGAGTGAGCTGAGACAACTCACTGTAATGGTCACTCTGAGGCACAATATTGTGTTGGATGATGCGACTGTATACTCGGGGCATAGGTCTCAAACTAGCAGCCTTCATGGGTGCTCCAGGGTTAAGTAGCTGCTCTGAAATCTCATGGCGCAGATGGTCTGTGAGAAAGCCCTTCATCTTAGGGGCACAGTAGACCAAGTCCCCATCATTGGGAATCCCTAAGAGATTGGCGAGCTGGTGAGTGTCAAAAGAGATGGGGACACCCTTGACGTAGCTAGTTAGGCGGAGTGCCCGGCATTGATTGAACTCATTGACATCTCCATCTATCTCCAGATTGGCATAGAAATGCTTGACAAAGTTAGGGCAGCTGGTTACAGAATAAGTGATGACGGGCAACCACCCGAGTCTATCAAAAGCGGCTTCCACATCAAACCGCTGAAGCTGCTCTAGGTTTACCCGTTGCCCTGACTCAATATTCTTCCCTCGAACGAAGGAAAACGGGCTTGCGCCACCTCGAAACAAAACCATCGCTCATCAAGCTATGGAACAAGTGGGTGAGGAAGGTGCATGCCAAGACCGTATGAGCGTTTACCGGCACCTCTACGCGGAGCCATTGAAACTACAAAATAAAGACAAATAATGAGAGATTTGTTAGAATTTTAAAAATTTCGGCAGCATAGCGACAACAAATTAAGCAAAAGCCTCGAACTCACTTAAAACCTGGGGAGGAGGACTTACGTAACCCCCAAACACTTCATGGAATCCAAACATTCATCAAAACAAGAATAAATTTAGGAATTTTTGGAAAAATTATATTTTTGGAAAAAACCTAGGTCAAAAACATAAATATTTGATTTTTTCAAAAAATCATTCGGTGGAACCTCAAATTGGTTGAGGGGTTTTGCTCATAGAGGTCCCTAAGCCCATTCTAAACTGAAGGAAAAGAGTTCCTACGGTTAGAATCTCCTAAACAAAGATAACCCTAGTTTTGGGCTTGGAACCAAAGAGAAATGATATAAAAATGATGAATGGAAGGAAGAAACTTACTTGGAGGCGATGTTCTAAGTCTTGATCGGAACAAAATGGCTTCTAAGATCACCAGTCGGACTGTAGCAACTAGAAAAGCTAGAGAGGAATCGCCACCGGAGAGAAAGAAGAAAGGAAAAGTGGGAAAAATCTCACTTTTCCTGATTTTAAAGGAGATTTTGGGCATACTTGTCGACGGTTTTGCCCATACCGGTCGACCGGTACCTCCCAGGTAAAGTCGACCAGTACCTCTTGGTCAGGAGAGAAATCCTGACCGGTCGACTATACCAGTCGCTCCAGGGTAGCGACTGGTACATCGGCTGGTACCCTCGGGAATCTGAGAAATTTTGTCCGCCTGGACATTCCGGTCGCACTATCATACACAATGCCACGACCAGTATGTTGCGACCGGACAACCATTCAAAGCCAGAAAATTTTAGGAAGAATTTTAAAATTTCCAATTTAAGTTTCCGTTACAATTTTCGCCTTGCACATGTTAAAGACTAACACTATTATGACTGTTCGATTATACCTCATGTGTTATGTCTTCTTCTCAGATCCAAGCAAGAAAATTTATCTGAGATGGTAGGAAAACGGTGGTAGAGGCTCACGAAGGCGTCACCACTCCAGGGTACGCCAAGACGGGGGAAATGTGGAAACAGGATCTGCTGAAGAGCAAAACCTGAATCCGGAGAGTGAAGAAGGCTGGATTCCCAGGGCACCAACAAATTTGCCAGGCCCTCCTCACACTAACTCCGAGATAATTGTAAAAAACTTAGTTTTTCAGATGGAAGCTCAGCAGAAAACATTCCTGAACGAGATGCTGAAGATGTTCTGACCACCGGGATATATTCCTACAGAAGGTACGCCTGAGTCTGGAAGAAATAACACCACATTGCCAATGGATGGTAGTACTGGGCCGATGGGCCAAGGACAAAATCTACAACCACCACACCAATTTCCATCGTTGTCTGCCTACCAAGGAGTCTACCCGTACCCACCACCATGGTATGGAATGAATGCACAGGGGCAGAATGACCTAAGTCGAGCGGTAGATAGGTTCTTGAAGCTGAAACTCCCTACTTTCACAGGGGAACTAGGGAAACCACTGTGGCCTGCACAGTGGGTGTGTAAAATAGAGAAGAACTTCCGTTTGATGACTTGTACGGAAGATGAAAAGGTGTTATTTGCTATGCACATACTTAAGGAAGATGCAAATGCCTGGTGGAATTCTACCCGGTCATACCTAGAGGTAAAGCACACTCAGATTGATTGGGCAACATTCAAAGGAGCTTTCTTCGATAAATACTTTCCGAAGAGCTTTAGAGATCAAATGGAGAAGGAATTCCTCAATCTGCAATAATCTCAGTCAACTGTTGATGCTTACCAGCAAAGGTATGAAGAGCTATTCTTCTTCGCTCCGGCAAGCATTCAAGAAGAAGAAACCAAGACCCGTAGGTTCACCATGGGATTGCGAGGAAGTATCCAAGAGCACGTGTCACACCCCATTTCTGCACCATTCAGAATGGTGTGATGAACCGCTAACAAACCAACGATTCAACCCGGATCTCTAATAGGCTATGTCCATTAAAAATAAAACCATACACATCCACAACCATAATCAGAGTAAATACACAATAGCGGAAGTCTTATAGCAAATGAACTGAGTAATCTAATTATGATAGTCATAGATAAAGTATCAATTTATGTTGTATCAACTGAGACATAAGTAAATAAAATATCAATTACATTCCCTTAATAAATTCAAATTAAAATCTAATCGAATACGCATGAGTTGCACTCGCATGAGATATCATGCGTATCCTCTAAGTCTTCGACTTCCATTGCAGCAACACGCTCGTACACTGGAGCACTCACATAATCTTCGACAGTGGTACCAGCATCATCAACTAAAAATATTCGACGTCGAGAGAGTGAGCACACATCATGGCTCAGTAAGCAAACAAAACAATGCAACAAACATATGCATGCATTCAATTCATATCTGTGGTCTGGTAACTAAGTTTGCAATGCACTATAGAAAGGTTTGGTGGCCGCCTCGCCTCTATGCACAGGGTGTGGAAGCCCGCCCAAAGGTAACGTTTATTGTCATCCCCATCCACCCTACCATGGAATAGAGATAGAGCTAAAGTGCTGAGGCCCGGCCTATGACACATCCCCTGATACTCTACCCATACCAACACGTATGCTCTTGCTGGCGAGGGCTCGCAAACTGGGCTTGCAACTAACCAATCATAATGTCATACAGTGTATCCAAGGCCTCACCCCAGCATCCCTCAATACGTCCAGAGAGATAGGACTAAGGCCCCCCGACAGAGTCAGAGACTACACGGTCTGAGACCACCTCCCCTCATACACTATGACATAATAGTTCTGCTAAGGTAATGGCGATACAACGATGTCAGTGGACAAGACTTGAGTTAGAGATAGAGCTAGAGTGCTGAGGCCCGGCCTATGACACCCCCTGATACTCGCTCGCATCAAGCACACCAACCACACACATACATTTACATGCCTATTCCTATCATCATCAACATCATCATGTTATTAACAATAATTTAAATATGCATGAACAGTAATAATAGAAATATTGGATGACATGTTGAATGCACATGCAAGTATACACACATAGAATCAATCATGGCATTGGACTCAAGAATAAAATAATTTATTATTAACCAATTAGTTTAGGTCTTGTTCCCTTTTTACTAAAAATACTAAAAGAGGCCTTTCGCTCTATGATCAAGCTCTAGGGCCGGTTGAAAGCAAAGCGTCAAAACTCTTTATCTTCTTTTTGGGTTCATCAGTCTCAGTCTCAGAGGAAGGTAAACCAACCTACGTTCCGGGAAGAAATAGATAGACGAAAAGCCTGCCATTAGAGTATGGAATTTCTAGTGGACGTTCAACGCCAAGCCATTTATATATGGATTCGAGTGCTATCTTATCTCGCCTATCCTATGGTGACTAGTGAACGAGGAAGGGCTTTACAACTCTCTCTCAAGAGGGCTTCCCTTAAGCTTTTTCTTCGTTAAGTGCTTTGCTTGTCATGATGGGATTCTCGCTTAATAAGCTTCTTGTTGAGAAGGGCAAAAAGAATCTGGGATGGAACAGGTCGAGTAGTTCCTCAAAGCCATGGGTCATTGACGAAGGGGCCGCAGACTACATTAATTCAGCTACTCCATCCCCCTCTATCAAAATGATCAAAAAGGAGATGAAATCCTTCTTATTCCCGTGTTCGATCTCTTCCATCTCTGCCCCGCTTCCATGTGGGCAGAGACCCCTGTAGAGAATGAAGAGGGGCCAAGGATCTTCTTTTGATTTGATTATCAAAAAGAATCCACTCCCCCCCCAGAATAAGTAAGGCCCCGTTAGCCTGGGCTGAGATGGGGATAAGGAGTAAGGATTGAAGCCCCCCTTAGCTCTGCCAGGCACTGGACAGGGGTTAGCTCTGTAAATGTGTAGAGCCAAGTGTAGTGTGGTGTAGTAGTAGGCACTTCTAGGCCCCTTCCCGGCTACTGGATCACTCCAGTGCTTCGGGTACTACGGACCCTCTGCCATCCATTGCAGCAGAGCCGCTTGATTGTAGATCCTCTTTCAAGCTTTAAGAATCAAGTAAATATCACTATTATATCACTAGAAGACCTAATCAAGTCGATAGAATTTAATTAGAATTAATTCTGATTTTAAAAAGCCTACTGTTAACTGGGGTTCCATCGACCCTGGGTGCTACCACCCTGATTCTGGACTTCTCAAACACTGGGGGTCAGTATTAGGGTCTGGTAGGGTCGATTGTCCATCGACCCCCCGTGCGACCCCCCGTGGGTTTAGTCAAAATTTTCATTATATTGTCCATTCTTTCATATTTGGGTCCTATGGTTTGCTTCCATAATCCATTCCATACATGTTCTATGGTTTAGAATCATAGTTTGTTCACCTACATGGTTTTAATGATCTCCCCTGTGGTTTTCCATTGAAACCTAACCATGGGTGGATGATTTGGGTTTCTCCTAGATCATACCTTCTTCACTATCTATTCTAAGGTCTTTAGAATTACATGGAGATAGTATGCATACCTGAGAAGAATTAGGCTTGTTTCTCTAAAGCCTTCTCTTTGATCTTCTTCTCCACTTTTCTTCTCTTCTCTTTCTCTTCTCCTTCTCTTCTGTTTCTCTCAATCCAATTAGGGTTCTAAAAGGAGTGAAAGAGGCTTAGGGACGTCCTATTTATAGAGTAGAAACTCCCAAAATAAGTCCCACTGAGATTAGGAAAGAATCCCATTGAAATTTGGAAAGTTCCCAATTGATGGTTTTTCTGTCGACAGACTGGGGGTCGATGAGGGGGTCAGAGATTCCGTCGACCCCTGGTTCTAAATTGTCCGACAACCAATTAAGAACTCAGGGTCTGACTTTTATATTGGGGGGTCCGACCCTGCCTTGCTGGGTATGAGACCCTCCCCCTTAATTTAGTGTTTTTGGGTCAGTTTAATACCTGGGATCGTGATCTCCTTTACGTACTTGATCCATTTGGCTCGACCATGATGGATAGACCTGGTTCAAGGTGGTATGACCGGGTTAGTTCGATACGGGTCTTACAACATGTCTGGGGTTTGGAAAAGAAGATATATAATGAGGCTATGTAGATTTCCAGGGTAATCAAATCCAGTCAAAGAGACAGTTTCTTTGCTCAGAACAGGGAACTAAAGAGGCCTGCTACTGAGACTTCAGGTGGAGGCAATACTAGATCATTCCGTCCATACAGGGCTCAGTCCACTTTGGTGCCTGCAAGGAACACTACTGCACCACCACCATCACAGTTCGCTGGACAGAACCAGAATGTTAAATGTTTCAACTGTCAGCAACTGGGTCATTATGCAAGGACCTACAGTCTACCCAAGAAGCAACTGCCACAGCAAGGAAAAGTATTCCCAGTCACCACTAAAGAGGCAGCCGCATCACCTGATGTGGTCACTTGTATGATTTCATCCCTTACTATTTGGTTTACTATTTTGTTGTGTGTGAGCATGTAGAACTAAGGGATAATTAATCTCAGGAACTGTAAATTTAGCTGGTATACCCGCCAGAGTACTTTTTGACTCTGGGGCCACACACTCCTTTGTCTCTATTTCTTTTGGGAAGTGAATGGAATTACCAGTCAAGTGTTTGAACCTGAGCTTGATAGTTCGCTTTCCGTTGGGAGTCGAAGTGGCATTGAATGAATACTATGGGCCGTGTACAGTTAGTATTGAGGGCCGAAACCTAGAAGCAAATCTGGTTCTACTTGAGATGGCAGACTTTGACATCATCTTGAGAATGGATTGGCTAGGCCATCATTCAGCTAGCTTATTATGTGGTGAAAGGAAACTTGTGCTTAAAGATGAGAAAGGGAAAGAGTTTAGCTTCACTGGGACCAAGTTACCAAGGAAGCAAAAGTTGATCCTCTCTGCCCTAAAAGCTAAGAGATGCTTAGAGAAGGGAGGAGTGGGGTACTTAGTGTCTGTGGTCGACATAACTGTTGAGGTGCCAAAGATGGAAGATCTAGATGTGGTACAAGAGTTTTCAAATGTATTTCCAGAAGATCTCCAGGGTCTACCTCTAGATAGGGCTACAAAGTTCGTGATAGACCTTATGCCAGGGTCGGCGCCGGTGTCTAAAGCACCATACAGGATGGCCCCTACCAAATTAAAGGAGTTGAAGACCCAATTACAAGAACTACTAGATAAGGGCTTCATACGACCAAGCATATCGCCATGGGGAGCACCTATATTGTTCGTCAAGAAGAAGGACTGTAGCGTACGACTATGTATCGACTACCGAGAGCTGAACAAGTTAACCATCAAGAACCGATATCCTTTGCCGAGGATCGATGATCTGTTCGATCAGTTGTAGGGTGCAAAGATTTTCTCGAAGATTGATCTTAGATCAGGGTATCACCAATTGAAGATCAAGGCCGTAGATATTTCGAAGACTACTTTCAGGACAAGGTATGGGCATTATGAGTTCCTTGTAATGTCATTCGGGTTGACTAACACTCCAGCGTCGTTCATGGAACTGATGAACTGAGTGTTTCATGAAATTTTGGACACTTCGGTCATCGTATTCATTGTTGACATATTGGTCTACTAACAAGACAGGGAGACTCATGCAACACATTTGAGAGCAGCCTTACAACGGCTGAGAAGAGAGAAGCTTTATGCCAAGTACAAGAAATGTGAATTTTGCCTGAAAGAAGTGGCCTTCTTGGGTCACATAGTATCTGCAGACGGTATCAAGGTAGATCCAAGCAAGATCGCAGCTATAGTAGGATGGGATGCACCAAAATCAGTAGCGGAGATTCGTAGTTTCCTTGGATTGGCTGGTTACTATAGAAGATTTGTGGAAAACTACTCAAGGATCACCGTTCCACTTATCAGACTATCCAAGAAAGGAGAAAAAATTTATATGGTCAGATGAGTGCGAGAAATGCTTTCAGATTTTGAAGTCAAGACTCGTCTCAGCACCTATCTTGACCATCCCAGCACCAGGCTAACCGTTTACCCTATATACGGATGTCTCAGGGTTGGGTCTTGGATGTATATGGATGCAAGGAGAACAGGTGATTACCTACGCATCAAGACAATTGAAAGAGCATGAGAAGAATTATCCTACACATGATTTGGAGTTAGCAGCAGTTATACATGCAATCAAGACTTGGAGACACTACCTTTATGGTGAAAAATTTCTGATTAAGTCAGATCACAAGAGCTTAACTTACCTTTTCACTCAAAAGGACCTGAATATAAGACAGAGGAGATGGCTGAAATTATTAAAAGATTATGATTGTGACATCCAGTACCATCCGGGTAAGGCAAATGTCATGGCTGATGCTTTAAGCATAAAGTGGGCATTGAAACCTGAGGCAGGACCAAGTATAAATGTTGCATTGTATGCTGCAGCCTCAAGTTCAATAGAAAATGATGAAGAGTATATAATAGAGACTACAAGAGATCCAGTGGAATAGGGCTTGTAAGACCCGTATCGAACTGACCGGTCTTACCACCTTGTACCAGGTCTACCAATCATGGTCGAGCCAAATGAACCAAGTACGTGAAGGAAATAGCAAGACCAGGTATGAAACTGGCCCAAAAATAGTAAAATAGGGGGTAGGGTCGCATACCCAAATAGGCAGGGTTGACCCCACCTCATCAGGAAGTCAGACCCCGGAATTTTAGACCTAGGTTCGGACAATTTAGACCCTAGGGTCGACGGGATCTCCGACCCCCTCATCGACCCTAGGATCACCGACAGAAACCGTAAATAGGAAACTTTCCAAATTTCAAGGGGATTCTTTCCTAATCTCAATGGGACTTATTTTGGGAGGTTTTTCTCTATAAATAGGACGTCCCTTAGCCTCTTCCACTCCTTTTGAAACCCTAATTGAAAGAGAAGAGAAGGAGAAAAGAAGGAAAGTTGGAGAAGAAGACTAAAGAGAAGAAATTCAGAGAAACCTCTGAATCTCAGCAAACCTAAGGTATGGATATGCTTTTCATGAATTGTTTAAGACCTTAGAATAGTTTATAAAGTGGGTATGATCTAGGAGAAACCCAAATCATCCATCCATGGGAAGATTTTAATGAAGTAGACAATGTAAGGAAGTAACCTGGAGTTTTAAGCCATATAACAACCATAGAATGGACTGTGGAAGTAAGCCAAAGGACCCAAACTTGAAAGATTAGACTGTAGAATGAAAAGGTCGACTCAAACCACGTGTGGTCGCATGTAGGGTCGATTGGGAATCGACCCTACCAAGCCACAGGATCGACCCCTAGCTCCCGGGAAGTCTAGGGAAGTTGCGGTCGCACCTAGGGTCGATGGAACAGTCGACCCTATACCCTGGGGTCGCATAAACCTGCGACCCGTCCTGCGACCCTAGCTTAACAGCAAGCCTAAAATTGTCGGAATGAATTCTAACTAAAATCTATCGACTTGTTAGGTTTTCATATTGATTTAAAAGTGATTCTTAAAGCTTGAAAGTGAATCTACACTCAAGCAAAGGTGAGGGAACAAGACCTAAACTAATTGGCTAATAATAAACTATTTTTATTTCTTAAGTCCAATGCCATGACTGATTCAATGCGTGTATGCTTGTAATGTGCATTCAACATGTCATCCAATATTCCTGCTATTAATGTTCATGCATATTTAATTATATTTATAACATGATGACGATGATGATGCTAGGAATAGGCATGTGAATGTATGTTTGTGGTTAGTGCGCTTAATGCGAGTGGAGTATCAGGGAGAGGACGTGACATTGTGGTTCAGCCTAGTCACCAAACTCTAGCTCTATCTCTACTCAAGTCTTGTCCACTGACATCATCGTATCGTCATTACCTTAGCAGAACTATTACGTCGTAGGGTATCAAGGGAGGTGGTCTCGGACCGCGTGGTCTTCGACTCTGCCAGGGGGTCTTAGCTCTATCTCTATGGATGTATTGAGGGATGCTAGGGTGAGGCCTTGGGAACACTGTTTGACATTAGGATTGGTTAGTTGCGAGCCTAGTTTGCAAGCCCTCGCCAGCGGGGGCTTACGTGTTGGTATAGGCAACCGGTACAGCAATGCCATTTTTGTAAGACCCGTGTCAATCTAACCTGGTCTTACCACCTTGAACCAGGTCTATCCATTATGGTCGAGCCAAATGGACCAAGTGCGTGAAAGAGATCGAGATCCCAGGTATTAAACTGACCCAAAAACACTCAAAAACGGGCGAGGGTCGCACACCCAGTGAGGTGGGGTCGGACCCCCCCAGTACAAAAAGTCAGACACTCAGTTTTTAATTGGGGGACAGACATTTTAAAACCAGGGGTCGACGGGATCATCAACCCCCTCATCGACCCCTAGTTGTTGCCAGAAATAAAAATTTGGAATCTTTCCTAATTTCGGTTGGGCTCTTTCCTAATATCAAAGGGGCTTATTTTAGGAGTTTCTACTCTATATAAAGGACGTCCCTAAGCCTCTTTCACTCATTTTAGAACCCTAATTGAATTAAGAAAAAGAGGAGAGATGGAAGAGAAGAAGAAGAGAACGAAAGTAGATAAGAAGGCAAAAGGAGAAGAGTTTCAGAGAAGGAGTACTCTTCTCAGGTAAGAATACTAATTCTATGTATTTTGTGAGACTTAGAATAGTTAATGAGAAAAGTAGGATGAAGGAGAAACCGCAAACCATCAATCCATGATTAAGTTTCAATGGAAACCATGGAGGAGATCAACTAAACCATATGATATGTAAAGAGTAGTTCTAAACCATTGGAAGTGTATGGAATGGACTATGGAAGGAAGCCATAGGATTCAAACAAGAGAGAATGGACCAAAAGGTGATTTATCGACCAAACCCATGGGGGGTCGCACCTAGGGTCGATGGACCCATCGACCTTGGCATCGACCCTACTATAGGGGGTCGCAGTATACTGCTACGCTAGCATCGACCCGTCCTGCTACCCCCAGTTAACAGCAAGTTGGAAAAATTGAAATAAAATCTAACTAAATTTTATCGACTTTGTTAATTCTTCTAGCAATATAATATCAATATAAAGGTGATTCTAAAAGCTTGAAAGAGGATCTACTAGCAAGCTAAGGTAAGGAAACAAGACCTAAAATAATTGGTTAATAACAAACTATTTTTATTTCTTCAGTCCATTGCTATGCTTGATTCTATGCGAACATGCTTGTAATGTGCATTCAACATGTCATCCAATATTTCTATTTATTGTTCATGCATGTTTACTTTATTGTTTATAACATGATAATGACCATGACGATAGGAATAGGCATGTGAATGTAAGTGTGTGGTTGGTGTACTTGATGCGAGCGAGTATCAGGGGGAGGGTCATAGGCCGGGCCTCAACACTCTAGCTCTATCTCCAACTCAAGTCTTGTGCATTAGCATCGTTGTATCGCCATTACTTTAGCATAAATAATACGTCGTAGAGTATCAGGGGAGGTGGTCTCGATCCTTGTAGTCTCTGACTCTATCGGGGAGCCTTAGCTCTATCTCTATGGGCGTTCTGAGGGATGCTGGGGTAAGGCCTTGGATACACTGTTTGGCATTAGGATTGGTTCATTGCGAGCCCAGTTTGCAAGCCCACGCCAGCAGGGGCTTACGTGTTGGTATGGCACTGTACAACAATAAACGTTAACCTTTGCTGTACAATGTTCATGGTAGGGTGGATGGGGATGATAATAAATATTAACCTTTGGGCGGGCTTCCACACCCTGTGTATAGAGGTGGGGTCAATAAACATTAACCTTTAACTTCCAACGCTTTCTATTGCATATTGCAAACTTTAAACCAGACCGCAGATATGAATTGAATGCATGCATATGCATTATTGCATTGTTTTGTTTGCTCACTGAGCCATGATGTGTGCTCACCCTCTCGACGTCGAATATTTTTAGTTGATGATGCAGGTACTACCGTTGAAGATTATGTCAACGCTCCAGTGTACGGGAACATGGCGGCGATGGAAGTTGAAGACAAAGTGGATACACATGACTCCTTTTGTGAGTGCAACTCATGCGTATTCGATTAGATTTTATTTTAATTATTTGGATTTAGTAAAGACATGTAATTGGTATTTTATTTATGTCTCTGTTGAAACAGCATAATTAGATATTTTAATATGATTATCATATTTAGATTTCTCAGTTCATTTTATTATAAGACTTCCGCTATTGTGTATTTACTCTGATTATGAATGTGGATGTATGAGGTTTAAATAAAATGGATATAGCCTACTCGAGATCCTGGTTGAACCGTTGGTTTGTTGACGGTTCATCACACCATTCTGAATAGTGCGGAATTGAGGTGTGACAACTTGGTATCAGAGCATCTCAGGCCTTGTCCGCTAAACTAGCATACCTTCACGATGAATTGTGAACTGAGATAGGATAAAAGTAAAAACTGTAATATTAACACACTATAAGCACAAGTGATGTTTGAGACCAATTTTGAAAAGAAAATAATGGATCTATTAAAGGGAGAAAAATTTTAAATACAATGAGAGAGAAATAAATGTATATAAATAGCTAAAGCAGAGTACAGTCCACAACCCGGATAGTTACTCTGTAGCACAAAGAAAGGAAAGAAATACAATCATGAAGCTGGAGGTGAAGGAGGAGGCGGTGCCTCACAGTCTCTGTCATAATCCTCAGCATAGACTGTAGTCAACCAGGCTAACTGAGTCTGGGTCATCTGAAGACTAGTTGTAAAACCAGCCACCCGCTGATCAGTCACGCACTGAGCACCCAAAAGCTCCTCCATTAGCATATCTGACCTGCGCTGAGCATCTATGAGCTCTCCCATCCTCATGTCTGATATGCGCTGGGCGTCTAGTAGCTCATCCACACTCACACGCTGAGCGTATAGTAACTCCCCCATCCTCAGATCAGATCTGCGCCGAGCCTCTCTGATCTCATGTAATATCCCCATCATATCAGAAGGTGGGTGTGAAGGACCAGCCGCATGAGAAGGACCAGCCGCATAAGAAGTACTAGCTCCAGCAGCATGTGTAGGTGAAGGAGGTGGTATGGAGTCCACATCCATGTACAGATGGTCATCATCACCCGCAGGCTCCCTATGAACTCCAACGGCTATTGCTGCTGCCTCAGCGTCAGCCATCTCCACACGAGTGTGAGGGCGCACCATCGCGTTCCTCTCCTCATTACTGACCTGGGCATCCCGCATGCCCATCTTACAGATGGCATCCCAATCCAATGGGGAGGAGAAGGATTTCTCCTGAATCTTCTCACCCAACAAATCCACACCCAGGCGGGTAAGCAGCATAGTGATCATACGTCAATAGGGAAAGTTGCCAGTATGACTGGGCAACGTAGCACTGATCATCGTTTGCATAATGATGTATGGTAGGCAGATCGGCTGCCTAGTACAGATGCAATACAACAAAAACTGAGTCAGTTGGGAGACCCACTCAAAATGACCACTCTACGGAAGCAGGTAGTGCTGAATGATCTTGCAGTACACCCACGGATCCGAACGAAGATAACTCGCTTTCATTTCCCAGCGATCAGGTCTGATGAGCTGACGGTCTATCACAGCCCTCATCTGTAATGAGAAAAACTGGGGCTCTCCAGGGGCACAGAAGACGAAGGAGCCGTCGTAGGAAATACCCAGCAGGTTAGCTAGCTGCCGATAGTCAAAGGAGACCTCAACTCCCTTGACATAGCTAGTGATCCAGAGCTCATTACCCCTCTCAACATCATTGTAATCCCCACCACCTGGAGGTTACAATAAAACTGGCGTACCAAGTCAGGGCAGGTACACGCGTCATAAGTGATGACAGGGAGCCATCTCTCCACATTGAACAAGGCTAACTCAGCCATGTCCACTTTGCGGCCTCCCTCTACTTTCTTGCGAGCGTAGTGGGCATACTGTGCCTCGGCTTCGTTGGTACATAAGCGAAGACGATCGCAAACTCTGGGTACCTTGGTACGAGCCATAGTATCTACAAATAAGAAAGAAAAACAAATAATGGGTTAGTAGAGAGGAAAAACTTGAGATTTCGACGTAATAACGAGGTAAATGGGCCAAAAACCTCACTTTTCACCCATACACGTGGGCAGGAGGACTTACATAGATCCTAAACTATCTTGTGAGACTCAAACAGTCGAAAATTTTAACTAATTGGATTGAATTGCAAGAAATTTTAAGAAATTCAAAATTTTGACAAAATTAGGGCAAAAAGTGAAAATTTTGAGTTTCTCGATAACCAACCGATGGAACTCAAATATTTTTGAGGGCTTTCGTCCATTGACTCACCAACAACAAAAGCCCCCAATAAAAATCGAATTTTTACGACTGGAAAAAGTTTAATTTGAAGAAAACGTGATATACGGGTGAAAACCTAGAAAAGAAAACCTAAAAACATGTAAAGGTAAGATACATACCTGTAGGGAAGGTGTAAACGTCGAAACAAGGAACCCAAATGACCAATGTAGCAGAGTTGGCACTGTAGCAACTCAGAGGAAGGAGACGAGACGAAACGGAGGAGGAAGATTGGAAAATGAACTCAGGATCGGACCATAAAAATCTGATTTTTGGTCCGGGGGTCGAAGAATTCGACCAGGACCATCGACCCACCCATCGACCCCCATATCGACCCCCGACTCTCGGTAATCTAACAGAAAACCAGGGGTTGAACCAAGGGTCGGACATACCATCGACCCCCGCATCGACCCGCAGCTCTCGGTAATCTAACAGAGAACCAGGGGTCGCACCTGGGGTCGGACACCCATCGACCCCCACATCGAGCCCCGACTCTCGGTAAGAATCAGTGATTCCCAGGGTCGATCCTAGGGTCGGACATACCATCGACCCCCACCATCGACCCTACATAGAAAAGACAATATTTTTCACAGAATGATCTGAAAAATTTGAAAATAACATCGGTTAGTGTATCTACATGAAGTATAAATGATTGCCTCACGTATTTTAATGATTTTAAGGCATCACCATTATCATAGGAAAAATATGGCTGGGCGTAGAGTAACCAGGCAGAGCCGAAATGCAGTTCCACCACCACCACCCGTGGAGGAAGCCAGTCAAGAAAATATAAATGCACAGGGTAATCCGCAAGTTGCACCACTAGTAAACCAGGGTCCGGCAAATCCTACTAACTTGCCACCCCCACCACCGGAACTGACTACTGTGGTGATTAATCTGGCACAACAACATCAACAAATGCAACATGCGCAAGCCCATATGTAGGCAATGATGGGAATGATGTTCTAGGCGGCACAAACTACACCTATGTCGGCTGGGCAAGCCAATGCAACATCGGTGGGTAACCACCCAACACCTCAACCACCAGCTGCATAGATTCCAGTACGACATCCTAAGGTAGTGCAGGGAAATTTTCAGTATCCACCACCTATATATGGGGCATATGCTCCTAATCAGCTGGATCACTCTCGATTTATCGAGAGATTCTTAAAGATGAAACCTAAGGAATTCAATGAAAACCCATCTGATTCGCTCTGGCCGGCACACTGGATAGACGAAATGGAGAGAAATTTTTTGATGATGACTATCACAGAGGAGGAGAAGGTATTATGTGCCACCTTTATGCTAAAAGGTGATGCACATCATTAGTGGAAATCTACAAAGGACTATTTAATAACCAAGCACGCCCTATTGACTTGGCTATATATAAATAAACTTTCTTTGAGAAGTACTTTCCCCGAAGCATCAAAGATTCTATGGAGAAGGAGTTCCTGAGTTTATATCAGGGACAGATGACAGTGGATGCCTATCAACAGCGTTACGAAGAGCTGTTTTTCTTCACACCACTAAGCATGGAAGAGGAAGACACTAAGACCCGTAGGTTTGTTACGGGACTTAGAGGAAGTAGCAGGGGGCATGTTCTGGGCCTAGACAAGAAGATTTATAATGAAGTTGTGCAAATTGCTCGAGTTATAGAGTCGATCCAGAAAGAGAGCTATCTACTCCAAAACAGAGGTACAAAAAGGCCAGCTGGTAATTCATAAAACGGAGGTAATAACAAGACATACAAACCCTTCAGTACTCAAAGTTTTACTGCTGCACCCAAGACTACCCCAGTAGCTCAACAGCAGCCAAAGCCAAATACTGAAGGTCCAAAATGTTATAACTACAATCAAGCGGGGCATATGGCTTGGGAGTGTCCTAAGCCCAGGAAGCAGCTACATCAAGGACGAGTTTATGCTGTTACATCTGAGGATGCTGCCGCATCACCCGATGTGGTCACAGGTATGACTAAAACCTTTTAAGTTGTATTACATTGTGTGAGCATGTAGACTAAGTTAAAATAAATCACAGGTATCGTACCTATAAATGGCATACCCGCCAGAGTACTCTTTGACTCAGGAGCTACTCATTCTTTTATATCTGTGTCATTTGGAAAGAAGCTGAATTTACCCATCAAAACATTAGACTACAAACTACTTGTATGGTCACCGATGGGGTTAGAAGTGGAGTTAGAAAAAGGTTATGGGCCATGTCCAGTTCTCATTGACGATAAAACCTTAGATGCAACCTTGATCCAACTTGAGATGGCAGACTTTGACGTCATCTTGGGAATGGACAGGTTAGCTTGGCATTCTGCGAACCTATTATGCGCTGAAAAGAAGCTAACATTTAAATACAAACAAGGAGCAGAATCTAGTTTTGCGGGAACCAAACTTCCCCGTAAACGTAAGCTCATACTCTCAGCACTAAAGGCTAAGAAGTGCCTTGAGAAAGGAGCAGTCGGGTATTAGTATCAATGGTCGACCTTACCAAAGAAGCACCACGGATGGAAGATATTGATGTCGTCCAGGACTACCCCGATGTATTTCCTGAGGAACTACCAGGATTATCACCTGACCGAGCCACAGAGTTTGTAATAGATCTTATACCTGGAGCCGCACCAGTATCAAAAGCACCTTATCGAATGGCTCCTACTGAACTAAAGGAATTGAAAGTACAACTACAAGAACTACTGGACAAGGGTTATATTCGACCCAATATATCACCATGGGGAGCGCCAGTATTATTCGTGAAGAAAAAAGACGGTAGCGTTCACTTGTGTATAGACTACCGAGAACTGAATAAACTGACAATCAAGAATCGATACCCATTGCCTCAGATTGATGACCTGTTCGATCAGTTGCAAGGTGCCAAAGTGTTCTCAATGATTGACCTTCGGTTAGGCTACCATCAGCTGAAGATTAAGGATGGTGATATCCCCAAGACAGCATTCAGGACCAGATATGGACATTATGAATTTTTGGTCATGTCTTTTGGATTGACAAACGCACCAGCAACCATTATGGAACTTATGAACTGGGTTTTCCACGACATGTTGGATACGTCGGTTATTGTATTCATTGATGATATATTAGTCTACTCCAAAGACGAGGAAACACATGTGAAGAATCTAAACGCCGCTCTGCAGCGACTACGGAAGGAAAAGCTATACGCCAAATTTACAAAGTGTGAGTTTTGGCTAAAGGAAGTCGTATTTCTAGGCCATGTAGTATCCGTTGAAGGAATTAAAGTGGATCCCAGCAAGATTGAGGCTATTGTAAAGTGGGAAGCACCGAAGAGAGTTGCAGAAATTAGAAATTTCTTGGGTCTAGCCGGGTATTATCGACGATTTATGGAAGACTATTCCTGAATTCCCGTACCTCTTACCAGTTTGACTAAGAAGGGCGAGAAGTATGTTTGGACGGATAAATGCGAGAAGAGTTTTCAAACCTTGAAGGCTAGATTGATATCAGCTCAAATCTTGACCATCCTGATTCCAGGACAACCATTTATCTTGTATACCGATGCGTTAGGACTGGGATTAGGATGTGTACTTATGCAAGGAGAACAAGTAGTTGCTTATGCCTTAAGACAACTGAAGACACATGAGAACAACTATCCTACACATGATTTGGAACTAGCGACAGTAGTACATGCTGTCAAAATATAGAGACATTATCTGTACGAGGAGAAGTTTCAGATTAAATCAGACCATAAAAGTCTTACTTATCTATTTAATCAGAAGGAGCTGAATATGAGACAAAGAAGATGGCTGGAACTATTGAAAGACTATGATTGTGATATCCAGTATCAGCCGGGGAAAGCTAATGTAGTAGCCGATGCGTTGAGTAGAATGGCAATGATAAAATCTCAGGAGGTTAGCATAACTGCCGCAATGTGTACTACCAGAAAGGTATTCAAGCACGGTAATGAGTAGTTTGTGATAGATGCACCAGATGGATCAGCCAACCAAGGGTTTATTCATCGGTTTTCAAATATGTTCCGCATTGAAGATTATAGCGGATATAGTTGAAGAAGTAAAGACAGCTATCAAATCAGACCCTTACCTAAGGACGGTACAAGAAGATATCGAAAAAGGTAGTACTAACCCTGAGTTCACGTTTGACGAAGAAAAGGTACTGAAGCACAAAGGAAGAATATGTGTACCCAAAACAGAAAGCTTAGACATTAGATACAGATTGATGAAAGAAGCCCACACCACCATCTATTTGATACATCCGGGAAGTACAAAAATGTATCATGATCTAAAAAAACTATATTGGTGGAGAGGAATGAAAGCAAATATAGCTAAGTTCGTGTCTCAATGCCTAAATTGTCAGAAAGTAAAGGCTGTACGACAAAGACCGGCAGGACTGTTACAGCCGTTACCGGATCAAGCATGGAAATGGGACTGCATCACTATGGACTTCGTTACAGGATTACCACTAACTCCTCAAGTAGTTGACGCAGTTTGGGTAATTGTAGACCGCCTGACTAAAACAGCTCGCTTTATACCGATACGTCCCCAGTATACACTGCAGAGGTTAGCTAAGCTGTATGTGGAAAACATTGTGCGATTACACGGTGTACATGAAAGTATTGTGTCCGAGAGATCCACGATTTACTTCAAAGTTTTGGGAAGGATTGCAAAAGGCTATGGGTACAACATTAAAATTTAGTACTGCATTCCACCCACAGACAGATGGACAGTTGGAGCGTACAATTCAGATTCTAGAAGATATGCTTCGAGCATGTGTAATTGACTTCAAAGGATCATGGGATGAAAAGTTATCTCTGATAGAGTTCGCTTATAACAATAACTATTAGGCTACTATACAGATGTCACCCTATGAAGCACTGTATGGCAGAAAGTGTCGAACTCCTTTATTTTGGAATGAAGTTGGGGAACGTAGTCTTGTTGGACCAGAATTTGTTGAGGAGACTTTTCGAGTGGTCGACATTATCAAAGAAAGAGTGAGAACAGCCCAGAACCGTCAGAAGCAATATGCAGATACTCGACGCAGAGATCTTGAGTTCGTCGTGGGTGGTAAAGTATTCTTAAAGGTATCGCCTATGCGAGGTCTGAAACGGTTCAGACAGAAGTGGAAACTATGTCCAAGATATGTTGGGCCATATGAGATCTTAGCCAAACATGGAAAAGTGGCTTATCAGTTAGCACTACCCCCATCTATGTCAAGTGTACATGACGTATTTCATATTTCCTTATTGAAGAAGTATGTCAAGGATCCGACATACGTTTTGACAATGGATCTACCAGATTTAACTGAAGATTTGACCTTTGAAATAGCATCAATTGAGATCACTAGTTGAAAGGTGCAACGTCTATGCAATCGTGATATCTATTATGTCAAGGTCACTAGGAGAAGCAGGGATATAGAAGAAGTCACATGGGAAGAAGAGAATGCTATGCAAAAGCAATACCCTTACTTATTTGATTCAGAATGTACATATAATTTCGAGGACGAAAGTTTTATAAGTAGGGGGGAGTTGTAAGACCCGTGTTAATCTAACCCGGTCTTACGACCTTGAACCAGGTCTACCCATCAAGGTCGAGCAAAATGGACCAAGTGCGTGAAGGAGATCGTGATCCCAGGTATTAAACTGAACCAAAAATACTCAAAAAGGGGCGAGGGTCGCACACCAAGTGAGGTGGGGTCAGACCGCCCCATTATAAAAAGTTAGACCCTCGGTTTTTAACCGGGGGTCAGACATTTTATAACCAGGGGTCAACGGGATCATCGACCCCCTCATCGACCCCCAGTTTGTGCCAGAAATAGAAATTTGGAAACTTTCCTAATTTCGATTGGGCTCTTTCCTAATATCAAAGGGGCTTATTTTAAGAGTTTCTACTCAATATAAAGGACGTCCCTAAGCCTATTTTACTCCTTTTAGAACCCTAATTGAATTGAGAGAAAGAGAAGAGAAGGAAGAGAAGAAGAAGAGAGGGAAAGTAGAGAAGAAGGCAAAAGGAGAAGAGTTTCAGAGAAGGAGTACTCTTCTCAGGTAAGAATACTAATTCTATGTATTTTGTGAGACGTGGAATAGTTAATGAGAAAAGTATGATGTAGGAGAAACCCCAATCCATCAATCCATGATTAAGTTTCAATGGAAACCATGGAGGAGATCAACTAAACCATATGATTTGTAAAGAGTAGTTCTAAACCATAGGAAGTGTATGGAATAGACTGTGGAAGGAAGCCATAGGATTCAAACAAGAGAGAATGGACCAAAAGGTGATTTATCGACCAAACCCATGGGGGGTCGCACCTAAGGTCGATGAACCCATCGACCCTGGCATCGACACTACTATAGGGGGTCGCAGTATACTGCTACCCGAGCATCGACCGTCCTGCTACCCCCAGTTAACAACAAGTTGGAAAATTTGGAATAAAATCTAACTAAATTCTATCGACTTTGTTAGGTCTTCTAGTAATATAATATCAATATAAAGGTGATTCTTAAAGCTTGAAAGAGGATCTACTAGCAAGCTAAGTTGAGGAAACAAGACCTAAACTAATTAGTTAATAACAAACTATTTTTATTTCTTGAGTCCATTGCTATGCTTGATTCTATACGAACATGCTTGTAATGTGCATTCAACATGTCATCCAATATTTCTATTTATTGTTCATGCATATATACTTTATTGTTTATAACATGATAATGACCATGATGATAGGAATAGGCATGTGAATGTATGTGTGTGGTTGGTGTACTTGATGCGGGCGAGTATCAGGGGGAGAGTTATAGGCCGGACCTCAGCACTAGCTCTATCTCTAACTCATGTCTTGTGCATTAGCATCGTCGTATTGCCATTACTTTAGCAGAAATATTACGTCGTAGAGTATCAGGGGAGGTGGTCTCGTTCCTTGTAGTCTCTAACTCTATCGGGGGCCTTAGCTCTATCTCTATGGGCGTTCTAAGGGATGCTGGGGTGAGGCCTTGGATACACTGTTTGCCATTATGATTGATTAGTTGCGAGCCCAGTTTGCAAGCCCTCTCCAGCAGGGGCTTACGTGTTGGTATGGCACTGTACAGCAATAAACGTTAACCTTTTGTTGTACAATGTTCATGGTAGGGTGGATGGGGACGATAATAAACGTTAACATTTGGGCGGGCTTCCACACCCTATGTATAGAGGAGGGGTCAATAAACGTTAATCTTTGACCTCCAATACTTTTTATTGCATATTGAAAACTTTAATCCAGACCACAGATATGAATTGAATGCATGCATATGTATTGTTGCATTGTTTTGTTTGCTCACTAAGCCATGATGTGTGCTCACCCTCTCGACGTCGAATATTTTTAGTTGATGATGCAGGTACTACCGTCGAAGATTATGTCAACGCTTCAGTGTACGGTCACATGGCGGCGATGGAAGTTGAAGACGAAGTGGATACGCATGACTCCTTTTGCGAGTGCAACTCATGCATATTCGATTAGATTTTATTTTAGTTATTTGGATTTAGTAAAGACATGTAATTGGGATTTTATTTATGTCTCTGTTGAAACAGCATAATTGGATATTTTAATATGATTATCATATTTAGATTTCTCAGTTCATTTTATTATAAGACATCCGCTATTGTGTATTTACTCTGATTATGAATGTGGATGTATGAGGTTTAGATAAAACGGATATAGCCTACTCGAGATCCTGAATGAACCGTTGGTTTGTTGACGGTTCATCACACCATTCTGAATAGTGCAGAATTGGGGTTTGACAGTTTTTATTGGGTGTATATTGTCCATGGTGGGTGCATGTGGATGAAAATAAACTTTATCTTCAGGCGGCTTCACACACTCGTGTATAGAGGTGCGGCGGCCACCGAACCTTTCTATAGCACATTGCAAACTTAAAAACCAGACCAAATATTTGAATTGAATGCATGCATATGTTTGTTGCATTGTTTTATTTGCTCACTGACCCGTGATGTGTGCTCACCCCTTTCGACGTCTAATATTTTAGTTGATGATGTGGGTACCACTATTAAAGATAATATAAATGTTCCTGTGTATGGGCGAGCTACGTTGATGGACGCTGAAGTGATGATGGAGTCGCATGATTCGACATGCGAGTGCAACTCCTGTGTTTTCGATTAGACTTTATTTGGATTATACAGACAATGTATTCGAATTAATTATTTAAGTTTAGTCTTAGTCCTTTTGGAAATAATTGTTTAAATTATTTATTTCATCACATTCAGATTCTCAGTTCATTTAATATTAAGAGTTCCGCTATTGTGTATTTATTTTGATTATGGTTGTGGATGTGTATGATTTAAGTTAAAGGACACAGACTATTAGAGATCCTTGTTGAACCATTGGTTTATTAGCGGTTTATCACACCGTTCTGAATGGTACGGAATTGGGGTATGACAACTTGGTATCAGAGCTCTCAGGCCCTATCTCTTAAACCAGAATACTACCACAAAAGTTGTGAACTGAGATAGGATAAAATTTAAAAGCTATTATAATAACACACTATAAGCACCTGTGTTGGTTGAGACCAAACTTAAACAAGACAATAATGTACATATAAAAGGTGAAACTATATATATACACTCAAACAGAAGGAGAAGACCAAAATTATCCTGATAAACAAATAATATAGGATACTATCTATAAGCAAAGGATCAAATCTATTGTGGCCATATAACTAGATAGGTTTATATAGGATGCGGTGCATTATTGATTTACTCTTATGATTATAGAGGATGCACATACCTGATTTTAAATTCTCCTACCTTGACAGGATACCTTCTTGATTTAACCTGTCAATTGGAGTTATAGATATTGTTTCTTTAGTATTAGTCCTGATTATACCAAACTGAGCCACTCTCATGATCGAAAACATGAACAGAGATATGAACTGAATGAACAATTAAAAGTTTAATCATGTTGAGTGTACATCTTTTCGATTTTACCTGATTTATTGACGTACGAAAACTTTCTCCAGATTTATTCCTATAGTGCCTTGACCAATGGCATTATATATACTCAATAGAACCTGTAACCATGAGGTTAGGAGTTGTAAAACCTTTATTTTCATGTATTTGGACCACCGTGCAACTTAACGACCTTTGATGTCGGTTGGATTACCATAGATTTACTCCTGATCATTTTAAACCTAAGTTCACTAGATAAAGCAAGTGTTCGTCATTATACTAAGTTGGAAGAAGGAAATGAATTAATTTTGAATAAACATTCTGATTCTTACATTTATCGACATCCATTGATAAGATGTTTAGTGATAATAGAATTATTGGAAAAAAGATGATTGGATTCAGATTAAATGCTATGGCCAATGAACCTCAGATGAAGTAATGGGGAATCTATTTTGAGATTACTGATTTGATGGATATGAGCCATGTCTATAAAAGAGTGCATGAGCAAAAAGTGAAAACTTTCAAGAGTAACTAGGAAAGAGTAGAAAGCACTCAAGTAAAGTTAAAGATGGTTATATCGGTATGAATTTTGACAAGCAGAAGATCCTTAAAAGCAAATCATAAGAGATGAAGGAACTAGACAATGTCTAAAGACCTTTATACCAGATTTGCTAACTCAAACCTTTTGGATTAGATGTTGTATTGAATGAATGTTATTAACAATGTTCGAAGCATATGGATGGAAGAAAACCTTGGATGCAACCTTGATTCAACTTGAGATGGCAGACTTTGACGTCATCCTGGGAATGGACTGGTTAGCTCAGCATTCTGCAAACCTATTATGTGCCGAAAAGAAGCTGACATTTAAAGACAAGGAAGGAGCAGAGTTCAGTTTTGCGGGAACCAAACTTCCCGGTAAACGAAAGCTCATACTCTCTGCATTAAAGGCTAAGAAGTGCCTTGAGAAAAGAGCAGTTGGGTATCTAGTATCTGTGGTTGATCTTACCAAGGAAGCACCATGAATGGAGGATATTGATGTCATGCATAACTTTCCAGATGTATTTCCTGAAGAACTACCAGGACTACCACCCGACCGAGCTACAGAGTTTGTTATAGATCTGATACCCAGAGCTGCACTAGTATCTAAAGCACCTTATCGAATGGCTCCTACTGAACTGAAGGAATTAAAAGTACAACTACAAGAACTGTTGGACAAGGATTACATTCGACCTAGCATATCACCATGGGGAGCGCCAGTATTATTCGTAAATAAAATGGACGTTAGTGTTCGATTCTGTATAGACTACCGAGAACTGAATAAGCTGACAATCAAGAATCGGTACCCATTGCCTCGGATCGATGACCTGTTCGATCAGTTACAAGGTGCCAAGGTGTTCTCCAAAACCGATCTTCGGTCAGGCTACCATCAGTTGAAGATCAAAGATGGCGATATTCCCAAGACAGCATTTAGGACCAGATATGGACATTATGAATTATTGTTCATGTCTTTTGGATTGACAAACGCACTAGCAACATTTATGGAACTTATGAACCGGGTATTCCACGATATGTTGGATACGTCGGTCATTGTATTCATTGATGATATATTAGTCTACTCCAAAGACGAGGAAACGCATGTGAAGAATCTAAACGCCGCTCTGCAGCGACTACGGAAGGAAAAGCTATACGCCAAATTTACAAAGTGTGAGTTTTGGCTAAAGGAAGTCGCTTTTCTAGGACATGTTGTATCCATTGAAGGAATTAAAGTGGATCCTAGCAAGATCGAAGCTATTGTGAAGTGGGAAGCACCGAAGAGCATTACTGAAATTAGAAGTTTTTTAGGTCTAGCTCGGTATACTCGACGATTTGTGGAAGACTATTCCCGAATTGCCGTAGCTCTCACCTGTTTGACTAAGAAGGGTGAAAAGTTTGTTTGGACTGAGAAATGCGAGAAGAGTTTTCAAACATTGAAGGCTAGATTGGTATCTGCTCCAATCTTGACCATTTCGATTCCAGGACAGCCATTTATTTTCTACACTGATGCGTCAGGATTGCGATAAGGATGTGTACTTATGCAAGGAGAACAAGTAATTGCTTATGCCTCAAGACAATTGAAGACACATGTGAAGAACTATCCCACTCATGATTTGGAATTAGCGGCAGTAGTACATACTGTAAAAATATGGAGATTACTTTCACAGAGAGAAATTTCAAATTAAATCAGATCATAAGAGTCTTACTTATCTCTTTAATCAGAAGGAGTTGAATATGAGACAAAGAAGATGGATGGAACTATTGAAAGACTATGATTGTGATATCCAGTATCATCCGAGAAAAGCTAACGTGGTAGCAGATGCGTTGAGTAGAAAGGCAATGATAAAATCTCAAGGAGAAGTTAGCACAACTGCCACAATGTGTACCATCGAAAAAGTATTTAATTACGGTAATGAGCAGTTTGTGATAGATGCACCGGGTGAATAAACCAACCAAGGGTTTATCCATCGTTTTTCAAATATGTTCACCAAATTGAGGATTTTATCTGATATAATTGATGAAGTGAAAACAGCTATTAAATCAGACCCTTATCTAAGAACGGTACAAGAAGACATCGAAAAAGGTAGGACTATTCCTGAGTTCACCTTAGATGATGAAAAGGTACTGAAGTACAAAAGAAGAATATGTGTACCTAAAACATAAAGTTTGGACATTAGACATCGACAAATGAAGGAAGCCCATACCACCGCCTATTCGTTACATCCTAGAAGTACTGTAAGACCCGTGTCAATCTAACCCGGTCTTACCACCTTGAACCAGGTTTACCCATCATGGTCCAGTCAAGTGGACCAAGGGCGTGAAGGAGATCAAGATTCCAGGTATCAAATCGACCCAAAAACACTTAAAAAGAGGGAAGGGTTGCATACCCAGCTAAGCAGGGTCGGACCTCCCAAAACAAAAAGTCAGACCCTCAGTTTTGAAGGGAGGGTCGGACAGCTTTTGAACCCTAGGGTCGACGGGATCATCGACCCTCCCATCGACCCTCGGATCCTGCCAAAAATAGAAACTAGGAAATTTTGAGATTTTCGATTGGATTCCTTCCTAATCACAAAGGGGTTTATTTTAGGATGTTTATAGCCTATTTAAAGGACGTCCCTAAGCAACTTTCACTCCTTTCATAACCCAAATAGAATTGAGAGAAAGAGAGGAGAAGGAAAAGAGGAAGAAGAGAGGCAAGCAAGGGAGCTTAGCAAAAAGGAAAAGAATTTCAGAGAAAGAGTAATCTTCTCAGGTATGGATACTAATTCCATGAGTTTCTACAAACCTTAGGATAGTTATTGGAGAGAGAGTGATCTCGGAGAAACCCAAACCATCCATCCATGGTTAGGTTGTCATGGAAAACCCAAGGAGAATGCATGAAAGCCATCTAGGAGGATGATTCATGGTTTCAGACCATGGAATGAGTGTTGAATGGAATGTAGAAGCAAGCCATAGGACCCCAAACACGAAGAATGGATTAAAAAGTGGAAATTGGACCAGAGTGCACCGAGGGTCGCACCCAGGGTCGATGGGCCATCCGACCCTAGGTGTTTCTGACCATCGACCCTCAGTATTCGGGAAGTCCAGAATGAGGGGAGGGTCGATAGACCCATTGACCCTAGCATCGACCCTAGCATCGACCCTCAGTTGACAGAATAGTTTTTAAATTCAGAATTTATTCTAATTAAATTTTATCAACTTTGTTAGGTTTTCTAGCAATATAATAACATTATAACGGTGATTTTAAAGCTTGGAAAAGTATCTTATAGCAAGCTAAGGTGAGGAACCAGAATTCCAAACTAAATTGGTTAATAATAAACTGTTTTCATTTTCTTGAGTCCTATGCCATGCTTGATTCTATGCGAATATGTTTGTAATGTGCATACAGCATGACATCCAATATTTCTATTACTTGTTCATGCATATTTACTTTATCGTTTATAACATGATGATGATGATGATGATAGGAATAGGCATGTGCTTGTATGTGTGTGGTTGAAGTGCTTGATGCGAGCGAGTATTAGGGGAGGTGTGATGAGAGCGTCAATAAACGTTAACCTTTGGCGGGTCTCAGCACTTTAGCTCTATCTCTAACTCAAGTCTTGTGCATTGGCATCGTCGTATCGCCATTACTTTAGTAGAACTATTATGTCGTAGAGTATCAGGGGAGGTGGTCTCGGTCCTTGTAGTCTCTGACTCTACCGGGGGGCCTTAGCTCTATCTCTATGGACATTCTGAGGGATGCTGGGGTGAGGCCTTGGATACATTTTTGGCATTAGGATTGGTTAGTTGCGAGCCCAGTTTGCAGCCCTCGCCAACAGGGGCTTACGTGTTGGTATGGCACTATATAGCAATAAACGTAACCTTTGTTATATAATGTTCATGATTGGGTGCATGTGAGTTGACGATAAACGTGATCTTCGGGTAACGTCACACAGTCGTGTATAGAGGCGGAGTCAATAAACGCGACCTTTGGCTACCTCAACCTTTCTATTGCATCCTGTAAACTTTAAACCGGACCAAAGATATAAATTGATCTGCATGCATATGTATTGTTGCATTGTTTTGGCTACTCACTGAGCCGTGATGTGTGCTCACCTCTCGACGTCGAATATTTTTAGTTGATGATGCAGGTTATACCGTTGAAGACTATATGAATGCGTCTGCGTATGGGAACGTGGCAGCCATGGAAGTTGAAGCTGAAGCGGATACACACGACTCCTCTTGCGAGTGCAACTCGTGTCTATTTGATATGATATTTTATAGGTTTCTTTATTGGATTTAATAAGACATATATTTGGTATTTAAATATTTATGTCTCAGTTGAAAACAGAATAATTTACTATTAAATTAATGATATCATTTTAGTTCTCAGTTCATGTTATCATAAGACTTCCACTATTGTGTATTTACTCTGATTATGATTATGGATGTGTGTAAGTTTAGATAATGCGGGGATAGCCTATTTGAGACCCTGGTTGAATCGTTGGTTTATTAGCGGTTCATCACACCATTCTGGTTAGACCAAATTTGGGGTGTGATAACTTGGTATCAGAGCATCTCAGGCCTTGTCCGCTAAACTAACATACATTCAAGACAATTGTGAACTGAGATAGGATAAAAGTAAAAACAGTAATATTAACACATTATAAGCACAAGTGATGTTTGATATCAAATTTAAAAAGAGAATAATACATCTATTAAAGGGGAAACAAGTTACATTCAATGAGAGAGAGAAACAAAATGTGTACACATAATGAAAGCAGAGTACAGTCCACAACCCGGACAGTTACTCTTTAGTAAAAGAAAAATAAAGTACAATCACGAAGCTGGAGGTGTAGGAGGAGGCGGGGCCTCACGATCACAGTCATAGTCTTCAGCATAGACTCTAGTCAACCAGGCCACCTGGGTCTGGGTCGTCTGGAGACTAGCTGCAAGATCGGCTACCCTCCTATCAGTCGCCCGCTGGACCGATAATAGCTCATCCACCCTCATACGCTGAGCGTCTAGCAACTCCTCCATCCTCAGATCAGATCTGCGCTGAGCCTCCCGGATCTCCTGCAGCATCTCCATCATGGCTGAAGGTGGGAGTGAGGGATCAGCCGAATGAGAAGTACCAGCCTCAAGTGCGGGAGCCGCCGTAGAAGGAGTACCAACTCCAGCCGCATGTGTAGGTGATGGCGGTGGTATCGAGTCGACGTCCATATACATGCGATCGACATCGTCGAACGGATCCACACGAGCTCTAGCAGCAGTAGCAGCAGCCTCAGCATCAGCCATCTCGACACGAGTGTGAGGGCGCACCATCGCGTTCCTCTCCTCATCTCTAACCTCAGCATCTCGCAGCCCCATCTTGCAGATAGCCTCCCAATCTAGAGGCGACGAGAAGGTCTTCTCCTGGATCTTCTCATCTACCAGATCCACCCCCAGACGGGTCAGTAGCACAGTAATCATGCATCCATAGGGTAGATTTCCCCTATGACCGGACAATGTAGCACTAATCATCGTCCGCATGATGATGTAAGGTAGGCAGACCGGCTGACGAGTGCAGATGCTGTAGATCAAGAACTGTGTCAGCTGAGAGACCCTCTCATAGTGCCCACTCTGTGGGATCAGATTATGCTGAATAATCTTGCAGAAGACCCGTGGAGCTGGACGCAAGTAACAAGCTCTCATCTGCCATCGATCGGGACAGAGCAACTGGATGTCGATCTCTGCTCTCATCTCCATCTCAACAAACTGTGGCTCTCCCGACGCACAGTACACCATGGGGCCATCATAGGGAATGCCCAACAGATCGGCCAGCTACCGATAATCAAATGAAATGTGCACCCCCTTGACGTAACTGGTGATGCACAACTCCTGACCGTGCTCAACGTCGTTGTAATTCCCCACCACCTGGAGATTACAATAGAACTGGCACACCAAGTCTGGACATGTGCACGCGTTATATGTGATGACAGGGAGCCACCCCATATCACCAAACTCTCCCTCTACATTGAACAAGGCTAGCTCAGCCAAGTTCACCATGCGACCCCCTTCAACCTTCTTACGGGCATAGTCAGCATACTGTGCCTCAGCTTCATTTGAATGGAAGCGAAGTGGATCACGCACTCTGGGTACTTTGGTACGGGCCATAGTATCTGCAAAATAAGAAAGAAAAAGGAAACAAGGAGTTAGCAGGATAAAAATCTAAAATTTGATTTAATAACGACGTAGGTCGACCATAAAACCCCATTTCTCACCATACAAGAGGGTATGAGAACTTACGTAGGTTAAAACATGTCCTACAACCCACATACAGTAGAAAATTTTAACCGACGAAGCTCAATTTGAAGAAATTCAAGAAAAATAAAAAATTTTGATAAATTAGGGCAAAAGGAGAAAATTTTAAGTTTCTCGATAACCAACCGATGAAACTCAAAAATTTTTAAGTTTCCTCGAGACACCAATAACAAAAGCCCCCAATAAAAATCGAATTTTTACGGTTGGAAAAAGTTTAATTTGGAAAATATGAGTTAAATGGGTAAAAAACCTAGAAAAAAAAACCTAAAAATAGGTAAAGATGAGAGGATATACCTGTAGGGATGATGTGGACGTCGAAACCCGGAGTTTAACCGACCAAAAACAGTGGAGTAGCACTGTGGCAACTCAGAGAGTAGACACGAGTCGAAACGGAGGAGGAATAGTGAGAAATGACCCATAATCGGATCTTAAAAATCTGATTTTTGGTCCGAGGGTCGGACAATTCGACTGGAACCATCGACCCTCCAATCGACCCTCGGCTCTCGGGAATCTGACAGAAAATTGAGGTCAGAACTGAGGGTCGGATACCAATCGACCCTCCCATCGACCCTCAGCTCTCGGGAAGAACAAGTCATTCCCAAGGTCAGATACCAAGGGTCGGACATACCATCGACCCTGCATGGAAAAGACAGTATATTTTTTATAAAATGAGCTAGGATCGGAATTGATTATCGGTTAGTGTGCCTACATGAAATATAAATGACTTCTAACCTATTTTGATGATTTTCAGGCACCACCCATCACCGTAAAGAATTATGTCTGGACGTTGACCCGACATACCCGAAACACAGTCCCACCACCACCACCAGTAGAGGAGACTAGTCAAGAGAATAACCATGCACCGGGAAATCCAGAACCAGTAAACCCTACAAATTTGCCACCTCCACCACCCGAGCTAGCAACAGTGGTGATGAATCTGGCACAGCAGCTGCAGCAGATGCAACACGCACAGGCTCAGATGTAGGTTGCCATGGGGATTATGTTCCAAACCCCTCAGGCTGCACCCATGCACACCGGACAAGCTAGTGCAGCACCAGTAGGTAACCAACCAGCCCCTCAGACACCTCAATAACCGGTGGCACCGATTCCAATGCAGGTACTGGAAGCAGCTCAGGGGAATTACCAATATCCACCCTATATGTTTGGGGCAAACCCCCAGAATCAGCTGGACCACTCCCGACTAGTGGAGAGATTTTTGAAGATGAAACCCAGAGAATTCAACGGCAAGCCGTCTGATCCATTGTGGCCAGCATACTGGATAGACGAGATGGAGAGAAACTTCCTCATGATGACTATTACAGAGGAAGAGAAAGTACTATGTGCCACCTTCATGCTCAAGGGCGACGCACACCATTGGTGGAAATCCACGAAGACATATCTACTAACCAAGCATGCCCTACTGACATGGGCTATATATAAAGAAGCCTTCATTGAGAAATATTTTCCACAGAGCTTCAGAGATTCGATGGAGAAGGAGTTCCTGAGTCTTTATCAGGGACAGATGTCAGTGGATGCGTACCAACAACGTTATGAAGAGCTGTTTTTCTTCGCACCACTGAGTATGCAAGAAGAAGAAACCAAAACCCGTAGGTTTGTCACGGGATTGAGAGGAAGCATCAGGGAACACATTCTAGGCTTAGAAAAGAAGATTTATAATGAAGCTGTCCAGATCGCTCGAGTGATTGAATCGAGCCAGAAGGAGAGTTATTTTACTCAGAACAAAGGCATCAAAAGGCCAGCTGGGAATTCTTACAAAGGAGGCAATAACAGGACGTATAAGCCTTTCCGTCCACAGAATTTTAATGCTATAACCAAGACTAATTCAGCAGCTCAAACTCAGCAAAAGCCAAATTCTGAAGGCCCGAAGTGTTTTAACTGCAACCAACCGGGACATATAGCAAGAGAGTGCCCAAAGCCCAAGAAGCAATTCCATCAGGGACGTGTATATGCTGTTACGTCCGAGGATGCGGCCGCATCACCCGATGTGGTCACAGGTATGACTGAAACCTTTCAAAGTTATGATTACATTGAATGAGCATGTCGACTAAATAATGAAAAATCACAGGTATTGTACCTATAAATGGCGTACCCGCCAGAGTACTCTTCGATTTTGGAGCTACTCATTCATTTATATCTGTGTCATTTGGAAAGAAGATAAACTTACCCATCAAGACAATAGACTACAAATTACTTGTACGGTCACCGATGGGGTTAGAAGTGGAACTAGAGAAAGGTTATGGACCATGTCCAGTTCTCATTGGGGAACAGATTTTAGATGCAACATTGATACGACTTGAGATGGCAGACTTCGATGTCATCTTAGGAATGGATTGGTTAGCTCGGCATTCTGCAAATCTGATATGCGCCGAGAAGAAGCTAACGTTCAAACACAAGGAAGGGGCAGAGTTCAGTTTTTCGGGAACCAAACTTCCCCGGAGACGCAAGCTCATACATTCAGCATTAATGGCTAAGAAGTGCCTTTAGAAGGGAGCAGTTGGGTATCTAGTATCAGTGGTCGACCTAACCAAGGAAGCACCACGAATGGAAGACATTGACGTCGTGCGGGATTACCCTGACGTATTTTCGGAGGAACTACCCGGATTACCACCCGACCGTGCCATAGAGTTTGTAATAGACCTGATACCTGGAGCCGCACCAGTATCAAAAGCACCTTATAGAATGGCTCCTACTGATCTGAAGGAATTAAAAGTGCAATTACAAGAACTGCTGGACAAGGGTTATATTCGACCCAGTATATCTCCATGGGGGGCACCGGTACTGTTCGTGAAAAAGAAGGATGGTAGCGTTCGATTATGTATCGACTATCGGGAGTTGAACAAACTGACAATCAAGAATCGATATCCACTACCCAGGATCGATGACTTGTTCGATCAGTTACAAGGAGCAAAAGTATTTTCTAAGATCGATCTTCGATCGGGTTACCATCAGCTGAAGATTAAAGAAGGTGATATTTTGAAGACAGCATTCAGGACCAGATATGGACATTATGAATTTTTGGTTATGTCATTCGGATTAACTAATGCCCCGGCAACGTTCATTGAACTTATGAACCAAGTTTTCCATGATATGTTGGATACGTTGGTTATAGTATTTTTTGATGATATATTGGTATACTCCAAGGACAAAGAAACCCATGTCAAGAACCTAAACGCGGCCCTACAGCGTTTAAGGAAAGAGAAACTATATGCCAAATTTTCTAAGTGTGAGTTTTGGCTAAGAGAAGTCGCATTCCTAGGCCATGTAGTATCCGTTGAAGGAATCAAAGTGGACCCCAGCAAAATCGAGGCTATTGTGAAGTGGGAAGCACCAAGGAGCGTTTTAGAAATTAGAAGTTTTCTGGGTCTAGCTGGTTATTATCGGAGATTCGTAGAAGACTATTATCGGATTGCCGTACCTCTCACAGTTTGACTAAGAAAGGTGAAAAGTTTGTGTGGACTGACAAATGTGAGAAGAGCTTTCAGACATTAAAGGCCAGATTGATATCCGCCCCGATTTTGACCATTCCCGTTCCAGGACAGACATTTACTTTATACACTGATGCATTGGGATTGGGATTAGGATGTGTGCTTATGCAAAGAGAACAAGTAATTGCGTATGCGTCAAGACAGTTGAAGGTGCATGAGAAAAATTATCCCACTCATGATTTGGAGCTAGCGGCAGTAGTACATGCTGTCAAGATATGGAGACATTATTTATATGGGGAGAAATTCCAGATTAAGTCGGACCATAAAAGTCTTACTTATTTATTTAATCAGAAGGAGTTGAATATGAGACAAAGAAGATGGCTGAAATTATTAAAAGACTATGATTGTGATATCCAGTATCATCTGGGAAAAGCGAACGTGGTAGCAGATGCATTGAGCAGAAAAGCAATGATAAAATCCCAAGGAGAAGTCAGCACAATTGCAGCAATGTGTACTACCGGAATGGTATTCAATCACGGCAACGAGCAGTATGTGATAGATACAACGGGTGGATCAGCCAATCAAGGGTTTATTCATCGGTTTTCAAATATGTTCGCGGCATTGAAAATTATACCGAATATAGTGGACGAAGTGAAGACAGCTATCAAATTAGATCCTTATCTGAGAACAGTACAAGAAGATATCGAGAAAGGTAGGACCAACCCTGAGCTCACCTTGGATGACGAGAAGGTACTGAAATACAAAGGAAGAATATGTGTACCCGAAACAGAAAATATGGACATTAGACACTTACTGATGAAAGAAGCCCATACCACCATTTATTCAATACATCCTGGAAGTACAAAAATGTATCATGACCTAAAGAAGTTATATTGGTGGAGAGGAATGAAAGCAGATGTAGCCAAGTTCGTGTCTCAATGCCTAAATTGTCAGAAAGTAAAGGCTAAACGACAAAGACCTGCAGGCCTATTACAGCCAATACCAGAACCAGCATGGAAATGGGACTGCATCACTATGGACTTCATCACAGGGCTACCATTGACTCCTCAAGTAGTTGACGCAGTTTGGGTGATTGTGGACCGTCTGACTAATACAGCTCCCTTCATACCGATATGACCCTAATATACACTTGAAAGGTTAGCAAAGCTGTATGTGGATAATATTTTTCGATTACATGGTGTTCCAGAAAGCATTGTGTCCGATAGAGATCCACGATTTACTTCCAAATTTTGGGAAGGACTGCAAAAGGCTATGGGTACAACATTGAAGTTCAATACTGCATTCCACCCACAGACAGATGGACAGTCATAACGTACAATCCAGATTCTAGAAGATATGCTACGAGCATGTGTGATTGATTTCAAAGGTTCATGGGATGAAAAGTTACCATTGATCGAGTTCGCCTATAACAACAGCTATCAGGCTACTATACAGATGTCACCTTATGAAGCACTGTATGGCAGGAAGTGTCGAACTCCTTTGTTTTGGAATGAAGTTGGAGAACGTAGTATTGTTGGACCGGACTTTGTTGAAGAGACTTGTCGAGTGGTCGACATCATCAAGAAAAGAGTGAGAACAGCTCAGAACCGTCAGAAGCAATATGCAGACACTCGACGGAGAGATCTAGAGTTCGCCGTAGGTGATAAAGTATTTCTGAAGGTATCGCCTATGCGAGGATTGAAGAGGTTCGGAGAGAAAGGGAAACTAAGTCCAAGATATGTCAGGCCGTATGAAATTCTAGCTAAGCGTGAAAAAGTAGCTTATCAGTTAGCACTACCATCATCTATGTCAAGTGTACATGACGTATTTCACATTTCTCTATTGAAGAAGTATGTCAAGGACCCAATGCATGTTTTGACAGTGGATTTGCCAGAATTGACTGATGATTTGACATTTGAAGTAACACCAACAGAAATCACTAGTCGAAAGGTTCAACATCTACGCACAGAGATATCTACTATGTTAAGGTCAAATGGAAAAGTAGAGACATGGAAGAAATTACATGGGAAGAAGAAAATGCTATGAGAAAGCAATACCCTTACTTATTTGATTCAGAAGGTATGTACAATTTCAAGGACGAAATTTTTATAAGTTGGGGGGAGTTGTAAGACACGTGTCAATCTAACCCGGTCTTACCACCTTGAACCAGGTTTACCCATCATGGTCGAGTCAAGTGGACCAAGGGCGTGAAGGAGATCGAGATCCCAGGTATCAAATCGACCCAAAAACACTTAAAAAGAGGGAAGGGTCCCATACCCAGCTAAGCAGGGTCGGACCTCCCAAAACAGAAAGTCAGACCCTCAGTTTTGAAGTGAGGGTCGGACAGCTTTTGAACCCTAGGGTCGACGGGATCATCAACCCTACCATTGACCCTCGGATCTTGCCGAAAATAGAAACTAGGAAATTTCGAGATTTTCGATTAGATTCCTTCCTAATCTCAAAGGGGCTTATTTTAGGATGTTTATAGCCTATTCAAAGGACGTCCCTAAGCCACTGTCACTCCTTTCATAACCCTAATAGAATTGAGAGAAAGAGAGGAGAAGGAAAAGAGGAAGAAGAGAGGCAAGCAAGAGAGCTTAGCAAAAAGGAGAAGAATTTTAGAGAAAGAGTAATCTTCTCAGGTATGGATACTAATTCCATGAGTTTCTACAGACCTTAGGATAGTTATTGGAGAGAGAGTGATCTCGGAGAAACCCAAACCATCCATCCATGGTTAGTTTTTCACGGAAAACCCTAGGAGAATGCATGAAAGCCATCTAGGAGGATGATTCATGGTTTCAGACCATGGAATGAGTGTTGAATGGAATGTAGAAGCAAGCCATAGGACCCCAAACACGAAGAATGGATTAAAAAGTGGAAATTGGACCAGAGTGCACCGAGGGTCGCACCCAGGGTCGATGGGCCATCCGACCCTAGGTGTTTCTGACCATCGACCCTCAGTATTCGGGAAGTCTAGAATGAGGGGAGGGTCGATAGACCCATCGACCCTAGCATCGACCCTAGCATCGACCCTCAGTTGACAGAATGGTTTTTAAATTCAGAATTTATTCTAATTAAATTTTATCGACTTTGTTAGGTTTTCTAGCAATATAATAACATTATAACGGTGATTTTAAAGCTTGGAAAAGTATCTTATAGCAAGCTAAGGTGAGGAACCAGAACTTCAAACTAAATTGTTTAATAATAAACTGTTTTCGTTTTCTTGAGTCATATGCCATGCTTGATTCTATGCGAATATGTTTGTAATGTGCATACAACATGCCATCCAATATTTCTATTACTTGTTCATGCATATTTACTTTATCATTTATAACATGATGATGATGATGATGATAGGAATAGGCATGTGCTTGTATGTGTGTGGTTGATGTGCTTGATGCGAGCGAGTATCAGGGGAGTTGTGATGAGAACATCAATTAACGTTAACCTTTGGCGGGTCTGAGCACTTGAGCTCTATCTCTAACTCAAGTCTTGTGCATTGGCATCGTCGTATCGCCATTACTTTAGCAAAACTATTATGTCGTAGAGTATCAGGGGAGGTGGTCTCGGTCCTTGTAGTCACTGATTCTACCGGGGGGCCTTAGCTCTATCTCTATGGACATTCTGAGGGACGCTGGGGTGAGGCCTTGGATACATTTTTGGCATTAGGATTGGTTAGTTGCGAGCCCAGTTTGCAGCCCTCGCCAACTGGGGCTTACGTGTTCGTATGGCACTATATAGCAATAAACGTAACCTTTGTTATATAATGTTCATGATTGGGTGCATGTGAGTTGACGATAAACGTGATCTTCGGGTAACGTCACACACTCATGTATAGAGGCGGAGTCAATAAACGTGACCTTTGGCTACCTCAACCTTTCTATTGCATACTGCAAACTTTAAACCGGACCAAAGATATAAATTGATCTGCATGCATATATATTGCTGCATTGTTTTGGCTACTCACTGAGCCGTGATGTGTGCTCACCCCTCGACGTCGAATATTTTTAGTTGATGATGCACGTTATACCGTTGAAGACTATATGAATGCGTCTGCGTACGGGAACGTGGCAGCCATGGAAGTTGAAGCTGAAGCGGATACACACGACTCCTCTTGCGAGTGCAACTCGTGTGTATTTGATTAGATATTTTATAGGTTTCTTTATTGGATTTATTAAGATATATATTTGGTATTTAAATATTTATGTCTCAGTTGAAAATTGAATAATTTACTATTAAATTAATGATATCATTTTTGTTCTCAGTTCATGTTATTATAAGACTTTCGCTCTTGTGTATTTACTCTGATTATGATTATGGATGTGTGTAAGTTTAGATAACGTGGGGATAGCCTATTTGAGATCCTGGTTGAACCGTTGGTTTATTAGCAGTTCATCACACCATTCTGGTTAGACCAAAATTGGGGTGTGACAATTACAAAAATGTATCATGATCTAAAGAAATTATATTGGTGGAGAGGAATGAAAGCAGATGTAGCTAAGTTCGTGTCTCAATGCCTAAATTGTCAGAAAGTGAAGGATAAATGACAAAAACCTACAGGACTATTACAGTCGTTACTGAAACCAACATGGAAATGGGACTGCATCACTATGGAGTTCGTCACCGGGTTACCATTGACTCCCCGAGTAGTTGACGTTGTTTGGGTGATTGTAGACCGACTGACTAAAACGGCTCGATTTATAGCTACACGACCTCAGTATACACTGGAGTGGTTAGCTAAGTTGTATGTGGATAATATTGTTAGATTACATGGTGTACCTGAAAGCATTGTGTCCGACAAAGATCCACGATTTACTTCAAAGTTTTGGGAAGGATTGCAAAATGCTATGGGTACAACATTGAAGTTCAGTACTGCATTCCATCCTCAGACAGACGGACAATCGGAGCGCCCCATTCAGATTCTAGAAGACATGCTCCGAGCCTGTGTAATTGATTTTAAAGGATCATGGGATGAGAAATTTCCACTGATTGAGTTCGCTTATAACAATAGCTATCAGGCTACTATACAGATGTTTCCCTATAAAGCACTATATGGCAGGAAGTGTCGAACTCCTTTGTTTTGGAATGAAGTTGGAGAACGTAGTATTGTTGGACCAAAATTTGTTGAAGAGACATGTCGAGTAGTCGAAATTATTAAGGAAAGAGTAAGAATGGCTCAGAATCGTCAGAAGCAATATGCAGATACTAGACGTCGAGACCTTGAATTTTCCGTAGGTGATGAGGTATTCCTCAAAGTGTCACCTATGCGCGGTTTGAAACGGTTCGGACAGAAAGGGAAACTAAGGCCGAGATATGTCGGACGATATGAGATTCTAGCCAAACATGGAAAAGTGGCTTACCAGTTTGCACTACCACCATCTATGTCAAGTGTGCATGATGTATTTCATATCTCCATATTGAAGAAGTATGTCAGAGATCCAACGCACGTTTTGACAGTAGATCTACCTGAATTGACTAATGATTTGACATTTGAAGTAGCACCAACTGAAATCACCAGCCGAAAGGTTCAACGACTACGCAACCATGACATCTATTATGTTAAGGTCACCTGGAGAAGCAGAGATATAGAAGAAATCACATGGGAAGAAGAGAATGCTATGCGAAACCAATTCCCTCATCTATTCGACTCGAAAGGTATGTACAAATTTTGAGGATGAAATTTTTATAAGTAGGGGCGATTTGTAAGACCCGTATCGAACTAACCATTCTTACCACCTTGTACCAGGTCTTCCAATCATGGTCGAGCCAAATGGATCAAGTGCGTGAAGGAAATAGCAAGACCAGGTATGAAACTGACCCAAAAATAGTAAATAGGAGGTAGGGTCGCATACCCAAATAGGTAGGGTCGACCCCACCTCATCAGGAAGTCAGACCCCTGAATTTTAGACCAAGGGTCGACGGGATCTCCGACCCCCTCTCATCGACCCTAGGATCACCAACAGAAACCGTAAATAAGAAACTTTCCAAATTTCAAGGGGATTCTTTCCTAATCTTAATGGGACTTATTTTGGGAGGTTTTCCTCTATAAATAGAACATCCCTTAGCCTCTTTCACTCCTTTTGAAACCCTAATTGAAAGAGAAGAGAAGGAGAAGAGAAGGAAAGTTAGAAAAGACGACTAAAGAGAAGAAATTTAGAGAAACCTCTGAATCTCAGCAAACCTAATGTATGGATATGCTTTCCATGAATTGTTTAAGACCTTAGAATAGTTTATGAAGAGGGTATGATCTAGGAGAAACCCAAATCATCCATCCATGGGAAGATTTTAATGAAATCCAAGGAGGAAATCATGGTAGACAAAGTAAGGAAGTAACCTGGAGTTTTAACCCATAGAACAAGCATAGAATGGACTGTGGAAGTAAGCCAAAGGACCCAAACTTGAAAGATTAGACTATTGAATGAAAAGGTTGACTCAAACCATGGGCGGTCGCACATAGGGTCGATTGGGAATCGACCCTACCAGACCACAGGATCGACCGCTAGCTACCGGGAAGTCCAGGGAAGCTGCGGTTGCACCTAGTGTCACACCCTAATTCCGTACTATTCAGAATGGTGTGATGAACCGCTAATAAACCAACGGTTCAACTAGGATCTCTAAAAGACTGTGTCCATTGAAAATAAAATCATACACATCCACAACCATAATCAGAATAAATACACAATAGCTGAAGTCTTAATAATAAATGAACTGAGGAATCTAATTGTGATAATCATAGATAAAGTATCAATTTATGTTGTATCAACTGAGACATAAATAAATAAAATATCAATTAAATTTCCTTAATAAATTCAAATGAAAATCTAATCGAAAATGCATGCATTGCACTCGCATGAGGGATCATGCGTTTTCACTAAGTCTTCAGCTTCCATTGCAGCGACGTGCCCGTACACAGAAGTATTCATATAGTCTTCAACCGTGGTACCTGCATCATCAACTAAAAATATTCGACGTCGAAAGGGTGAGCACACATCATGGCTCAGTGAGTAAACAAAACAATGCAACAAACATATGCATGCATTCAATTCATATCTGTGGTCTGGTAAATAAGTTTGCAATGCGCTATAGAAAGGTTCGATGGCCGCCTCGCCTCTATGCACAGGGTGTGAAGGTCCGCCCAAAGGTTAACGTTTATTATCGTCCCCATCAACCCTACCATGAAATAGAGATAGAGCTAAAGTGCTGAGGCCTGGTCTATGACACTTCCCCTGATACTCTACCCATACCAACACGTAAGCCCCTGCTGGTGAGGGCTCGCAAACTGGGCTCGCAACTAACCAATCCTAATGTCAAATAGTGTATCCAAAGACTCACCCTAGCATCCCTCAATACATCCATAGAGATAGGGCTAAGCCCCCCCGGTAGAGTCAGAGACTACACGATCCGAGACCACCTCCCCTCATACACTACGACGTAATAGTTCTGCTAAGGTAATGGCGATACGACGATGTCAGTGGACAAGACATGAATTAGAGATAGAGCTAGAGTGCTGAGGCCCGACCTATGACACCCCCCCTGATACTCACTCGCATCAAGCACACTAACCACACACATACATTCACATGCCTATTCCTATCATCATCATCATCATCATGTTATAAAAAATAAATGTAAATATGCATGAACAGTAATAATAGAAATATTGGATGACATGTTAAATGCACATGACAAGCATACACGCATAGAATCAATCATGGCATTGGACTCAAGAAATAAAAATAATTTATTATTAGCCAATTAGTTTAGGTCTTGTTCCCTCACCTTTGCTTGATTGTAGATCCTCTTTCAAGCTTTAAGAATCAACTTAATATCACAATTATATCTCTAGAAGACCTAATCAAGTCAATAGAGTTTAATTAGAATTAATTATAATTTTTAAAGCTTGCTGTTAACTAGGGGTCGCAGGACGGGTCACAGGTAGGGTAGCAGTTTTCTGAGACCCCCTGTAGTAGGGTTGACGCCAGGGTCGGATGTTCCATCGACCCTGGGTGCGACCACCCCTTTTTCTAGACTTCTCGAATACTGGGGTCGATGCTAGGGTCTGGTAGGGTCGATTCTCCATCGACCCCACGTGCGACCCCCCGTGGGTTTAGTCGAGATTTTCATCCTACAGTCCATTCTTTCGTGATTGTGTCCTATGGCTTGCTTCTATAATCTATTCCATACATGTTCTATGGATTATAACTATAGTTTATTCACCTACATTGTTATAATGATCTCCTCCATGGTTTCCATTGAAACCTAACCATGGATGGATGATTTGGGTTTCTCCTAGATCATACCCTCTTCACTATCTACTCTAAGGTCTTAAGAAATTCATGGAGATAGTATTCATACCTGAGAAGTAGACTTGTTTCTCTGAAGCCTTCTCTTTGGTCTTCTTCTCTACTTTCCTTCTCTTCTCCTTCTCTTATCCTTCTCTTCTCCTTCTCTTTCTCTTATCCTTCTCTTCTCCTTCTCTTTCTCTTATCCTTCTCTTCTCCTTCACTTCTCTTTCTCTCAATCCAATTAGGGTTCTAAAAGGAGTGAAAGAGGCTTAGGGACGTCTTATTTATAGAGTAGAATCTCCAAAAATAAGTCTCATTAAGATTAGGAAAGAATCCCATTGAAATTTAGAAAGTTTCCAAATCATGATTTCTGTCTGCAGACTGGGGGTCAATGAGGGGGTCGGAGATCCCGTCGACCCCTGGTTCTAAGTTGTCCGACCCCCGGTTAGAAACTCAGGGTCTGACTTTTATATTAGGGGGGTCCGACCTTGCCTAGCTAGGTGTGCGACCTTCCCCCCTATTTTAATGTTTTTGGGTCAGTTTAATACCTGGGATCGTTATCTCCTTCACGCACTTGGTCCATTTGGCTCGACCATGATGAGTAGACCTGGTTCAAGGTGGTAAGATCGTGTTAGTTCGTTAGGGGTCTTACAACTCCCCCCTACTTATAAAAATTTTGTCCTCAAAATTGTACATACCGTCCGAGTCAAATAAATGAGGATATTGCTTTTGCAAAGCATTCTCTTCTTCCCATGCGATTTCTTCCATATCTCTACTTCTCCAGGTGAACTTAACATAATAGATATCACGGTTGCGTAGTCATTGAACCTTTCGACTAGTGATTTCAGTTGGTTCTACTTCAAATGTCAAATCTTCAATCAAATCAGGTAGGTCTATTGTCAAAACGTGTATCGGATCCTTGACATACTTCTTCAATAAGAAAATATGAAATACGTCATGCACACTTGACATAGATAGTGGTAGTGCTAACTGGTAAGCCACTTTTCCACGTTTGGCTAGAATCTCATATGGCACGACATATCTTGGACTTAGTTTCCCTTTCTGTCCGAACCATTTTAATCCTCGCATAGGCGATACTTTTAAGAATACTTTATCACCCACGACGAATTCAAGGTCTCGACGTCGAGTATCTGCATATTGCTTCTGACGATTCTGAGCTGTTCTCACTCTTTCCTTGATAATGTCGACCACTCAAAAAGTCTCTTCAACAAATTCTAGTCCAAAAATACTACGTTCCCCAACTTCATTCCAAAACAAAGGAGTTCGACACTTCCTGCCATATAATGCTTTATACGGTGACATTTGTATAGTAGCCTGATAGCTATTGTTATAAGCGAACTCAATCAGTGGTAACTTTTCATTCCATGATCCTTTAAAATCACACATGCTAGAATCTGAATTGTACGCTCTGACTGTTCATCTGTCTGTGGATAGAATGCAGTACTAAACTTCAATGTTCTACCCATAGCCTTTTGCAATCTTTCCCAAAACTTTGAAGTAAATCGTGATCTCTGTCGGACACAATGCTTTCAGGTACACCGTCTAATCGCACAATGTTATCCACATACAGCTTAGCTAACCTCTCCAGTGTATACTGAGGTCATATAGGTATAAAGCGAGTTATTTTAGTCAGGCGGTCTACAATCACCCAAACTGCGTCAACTACTCGAGGAGTCAATGGAAATCCTGTGACGAAGTCCATAGTGATGCAGTCCCATTTCCATGCTGGTTTTGGTAACAGCTGTAACAGTCCTGCCGGTCTTTGTCATTCAGCCTTTACTTTCTGACAATTTAGGCATTGAGACACGAACTTAGTTACATCTGCTTTCATTCCTCTCCACCAATATAATTTCTTTAGATCATGATACATTTTTGTACTTCCAGGATGTATCAAATAGATGGTGGTATGGACTTCTTTCATCAATCGGTGACTAATGTCCAAGCTTTCTGTTTTAGGTACACATATTCTTCCTTTGTACTTCAGTACCTTTTCTTCATCTAAGGTGACCTCAGGGATAGTCCTACCTTTTTCAATGTCCTCTTGTATCGTTCTTAGGTAAGGATCTGATTTGATAGCTGTCTTTACTTCATCAATTATATCCGGTATAACCTTCAATGCGGCAAACATATTTGAAAACCGATGAATAAACCCTTGGTTGGCTGATCCATCCGGTGCATCTATCACAAACTGCTCATTATCATGAATGAATACCTTTCCGGTAGTACACATTGTGGCAGTTGTGCTAACCCCTCCCTGAGATTTTATCATTGCCTTTCAACTCAATGCATCGGCTACTACATTAGCTTTCCCCGGATGATACTGGATATCACAGTCATAGTCTTTCAATAATTCTAGCCATCTTCTTTGTCTCATATTCAACTCCTTCTGATTAAATTGATAAGTAAGACATTTATGGTCTGATTTAATCTGAAACTTCTCCCCGGACAGGTAATGTCTCCATATCTTGACAGCATGTACTACTGCCGCTAGTTCCAAATCATGAGTGGGATAGTTCTTCTCATGTGTCTTCAACTGTCTTAAGGCATAGGCAATTACTTGTTCTCCTTGCATAATAGGTACATATCCTAATCCCAATCATGACGCATCAATGTACAAGATAAATGACTGTCCTAGAATCGGAATAGTCAAGATCAGAGCGGATATCAATCTAGCCTTCAATGTTTGGAAACTCTTCTCGCATTTCTCAGTCCAAACAAACTTTTCGCCCTTCTTAGTCAAACTAGTGAGAGGTACGACAATCCGGGAATAGTCTTCCACAAATCGTCGATAATAACCAGCTAGTCCCAGAAAACTTCTAATTTCTGCAACGCTCTTCGGTGCTTCCCACTTTACAATAGCTTTGATCTTGCTGGGATCCACTTTAATTCCTTCAGCGGATACTACATGGCCTAGAAAAGAGACTTCATTTAGCCAAAACTCACATTTGTAAATTTGGCATAAAGCTTCTCTTTCCTTAATCGTTGCAGAGTGGCGTTTAGATTCTTAATATGAGTTTCCTTGTCCTTGGAGTAGACCAATATATCATCAATGAATACAATAACCGACGTATCCAACATATATTGAAAAACCCGATTCATAATTTCCATAAAAGTTGCTGGTGCGTTTGTCAATCCAAAAGACATGACCAATAATTCATAATGTTCATATGTGGTCCTGAATGCTGTCTTAGGAATATCATCATCTTTAATCTTCAACTGATGGTAGCCTGACCGAAGATCGATCTTGGAGAACACTTTTGCTACTTGCAACTGATCGAACAAGTCATCGATCCAAGGCAATGGGTATCGATTCTTGATTGTTAGTTTATTCAGTTCTCGGTAGACTATACACAATCGAACACTACCGTCCTTCTTCTTTACAAATAATACTGGTGCTCCCCATGGTGATATGCTAAGGCGAATGTAACCCTTGTCCAGCAGTTCTTGTAGTTGTACTTTCAATTCCTTCAATTCAGTAGGAGCCATTCGATAAGGTGCTTTCGATACTAGTGCAGCTCCAGGTATAAGATCTATAACAAACTCTATAGCTCGGTCAGGTGGTAATCCTGGTAGTTCTTCAGAAAATACGTCTGGAAAGCCACGCACGACATCATTATTTCCATTCGTGGTGCTTCCTTGGTAAGGTCGACCACAGATACTAAATACCCGAATGCTCCTTTCTCAAGGAACTTCTTTGCCTTTAGCGCAGAGAGTATGTGCTTTCGTTTATGGGGAAGTTTTGATCCCGCAAAACTGAACTCTGCTCCTTCCTTGTCTTTAAATGTCAGCTTCTTTTGGCACATAATAGTTTTATAGAATGCCGAGCTAACCAGTTGTAAGCACCCCATTTTTGCCATCCCAGCTAAACAAAGTCCTGCTGGCATGTGGACAACAAAAGGAGAAAGATGATTGAATGTTTGGATTTTTTATTGTGAATTTGAGGAAGTTTTCAATGGGTCTATGAATTTGAGGAAGTTTTCAATGGATCCCACAGCAAGGTCACGGGTTATAATTTTACATGGATGCCTAGGTCATGGAATTATCTTCAAAATGAGACCAGAATTGCTCAATTCTGATATCAAATGAAGAACATATGATCATTTTAGTCGGATGATACGTACAAGGGAGGCTTCTGAAATTATCATAAATAATCCCAGAGGCTTTCATGCAAATTATCGTAAGTTTGATTGTTTGAATTTCAAATCATCATATTTTGATCATTCAACATCTGAATCATATGGTTTAAGTACCGTTATTCCTTATTTTTAGTCCTCTTCAAAGTGGACGTAAAGGATTTCCGGTAGAAGTCACCAGTGGGCCCCATGCAAGCTTGCATGCAAAGTTATCATTAGAATTTTAAAGCTTCATATCTTTTCCGTTCTACGTCGGATTCAGATGATTCCAAAGCCATTATTTTTCATTTGTGATGTCCTACAAAGTGGACGTGGAAAATCTTGGGTAGAAGTCTCCGGAGGTCCCATGCAAAATTACATATGGAAATGGTCATTTAATCTTCAAAAATTCATAATTTGATCATCCCATATCTAAATCAGGTAATTTCAGTTTCATTATGTTCCATTATTAGTACTCTACAAAGTGGACGTAAAGGATTTCCGGTAGAAGTCCCCGAAGGATCCCATGCAGAATGGTCAGCTAAATTATCGATAATTAGTCCGCGTAAACTTCAAAAATTCATAAGTTGACCATTTTATTTCCAAATGAGGTGATTCAAGTTCCTATATTCCTCATTTTTAGTGTTCTACTAAGTGAATGTAGAAAAATTATGAATAGAGGTCATCGAAAAATTCCATGCGGAATGGCAACGAAAATGGCCCATTAAATGATAGAGAGAAATCTCAATTAATTCCAGTCAATCCAGTCAACTCAGCTCAACCCAAGCCAATCTTGGCCCAACCCAGTCAATCCATACCAATTCATAGTGGCTTATATTTCTTTTATTTATTATTATATAATGTATAATATAATGTAATATATCATATAATATATACATATAACTTATATGTATATTATATTATATATATTAATATATTGATATTATATATATATATATATATATATATATATATAGAAAACAAAAAATCCAAAGAGAGAGGAAATGTGAGAGAGAGGGAAATTTAGGGTTTTAGAATCCAAAAGTTTTTTGAAAAAAAAAAGGAAAGAAAGAGAGAGGAGACATGAAATAGACAAGGATTTAAGATTTTGGCCTATAATCCAAAAAGAAAAAAAAAAGGGGGAAGAGGAGGAAGAAGAGAGGACGTAATTTAGGGAGAAAGGGAGAATCCAAAAGATTTTGTTTTGAGAAAAGGAAAGAAAAGAGAAAAAAAAAATTTTGGATTCAAAAGATTTTGTTAGGGCATATAATCCAAAAGGGAAAAGAAAAAAAAAAGAATCCAAGGAGGGGAAGGGAAGAGACGTCCAAGAGGGGGAGAAAAGAAAAAAAAATCCAAGAAAGGGAAAATCCAAAAGATTTTGTTTGAGAAAAGGAAAGAAAAGAGAAAAAAAATCTTTTGGATTTAAAAGATTTTGTTAGGGCATATAATCAAAAAGGAAAAAAAAGAAAGGAATATAAAGTGAGGAAGGGACGTCCAAGAGGAGAGAAAAAAAAAAGAAAAAAAGAAATCCAAAAGATCTCGGTTTTGAGAAAAAGGAAAGAAAAGAGAGAGGAGATTGAAAGAGATGAGGATTTAGGGTTAGGGCATATAATCCAAAAGAAAAAATGAATCCAAGAAGAGGAAGGGACATCCAAGAGGAGAGCAAAAAAAGAAAAAAAAAAGAAATCCAAAAGATATCGGTTTTGAGAAAAAGGAAAGAAAATAGAGAGGAGACTAAAAGAGAGGAGGATTTAGGGTTAGGGCATATAATCCAAAAGAAAAAAGGAATCCAGGGGGAGGAAGGGACGTCCAAGAGAAGAGAAAAAAGGGAAAAAAATCCAAGAAAGGAGAAGAAGAAGAAAATAGAGAGAGAGAGAGAGAGAGAGAGAGAGAGAGAGAGAGAGTGGTGTTAAGAAGAGAAGATCTAGAGGAAAAGGAGGGAGGATCAAAGAGGCAGCAAAGAGGATGATGAGAAGATGCAATGGAGAGCTGCGGGAAAGAGAAGAATGAACGGGGAAGAGCAGAAAAGAAGAAGAAGTAGAGAAGAACATAGAGAGAGAAGGAGGTAAGTTGATTTGTTTCTGTCTTTCGATTAAGTTTTTTTTATGCATATGTTGTTCATTCCCCTTGCTGCCCATATCTTCAATTACCCAGCCATCCGGTCCAAAACCAAGCCACCTGACCATCCACCATTCCCATATAAAACCAGCAACACCTAATCTACTCCAACCAACACACTCCCGTGCCTTCCCAGCCACCCAAGCTTGCAACCTATAATCCTCATGCACTCGGCTACCTGGCCATGGAAAAATCATCATCACCGTAACTCCATCTCCATGATTCCCCACCGTGTCATACCCATTGCTGCTTCAGCCCCACCAAGCACCAATCCTAAACTTCCACTCACATAATCATCTAAACACCTGTCCAGCTACACTCACAATCCCATCTCTTCACTCTTGTCTAGCCTGCATCATTAATCAAAACCCAGCCATGGCCAGGCAGCTTGCTATCATCTGCAGTACCAATTCCATCCTACAACACCTCATCAAATCCCTCACCTTACACCTGCTCACCACCATATCACTCATCACCCAATATACATTCAATCACCAAATCCCAACAGCAATGCACCACTCCTCACGATCTGTCCACAGCCATACAAATCAGATTGCAACCATCAACATCTACCATCTCCATTTCTGACTGCTTTACGTTTGATCCTATGTGCCCAGAGAATGCTATGCGTTCTCCACTTTCGGACCTTGCAAAGAGAGAACGTTTTTTTTCCTCTTGGAATATCCCCATTCATAGGTCTGAGATCCACATCTATGAATTGAAAGGTCCGAATGATCAACTCTGCAATCAGTTGTTAGAATCAATAGGTCTTCAAATCGTTCATTTGAATAAATTGAAACCCTTCTTATTAGTTGATCATGATACTTCCCAAAAATCGAAATTCTTGATCAATGGAGGAACAATATCACCGTACCCTTTAAGTGTGTTGATTGAATATGGTAGAACGTTCATATTGCCCTCTGACAGAAATAAAACTAAAAAAAAAAAATTATTTTGATTCAACTATCTTTTTCTCGACTCCTTTAATTGAATCGTCTATTTCGGATACCAAGTAATCACAGAATATCCCTAGTGATTTTGATCTCTTTGTTGAGATTCAGGAATAATAACCGATTCCATAAATCTATGGAGTTCTCAAAGTAATTGATTTATCTTATTATTAATCAATGATTTCTTATATAGCTAGTGGGGCTCGGCCTCCAAACCGTACGTGGGACGAGTTTCTGCCTCATACAGCTCGGGCCAAAGACCGAGGGAAGTTTAGGAGAGATGGGGAGACCCAGCAGTTGCCGGTCGGGGCGGGGATAAGCTTGCTTCTTCACCTTCTTATCCCCCCCCCAAAAAAAACCGACCCTATAGCGCTAGCGCTTCGCGTTATTTCTATTCCATCCCATTACAGCTGCTCCCGAATTACCTTCATCATCTTCATAGTGATTAATTTAAGCAAATCTGAATATCATGCATACAAGTTTTTTTGATACATATGATGCCACATAATTTCCATATTTGATGCTCACAGTGCTGACATGCCATACTTGGAATGTTTTCACATGTTATCTTTGGGTGCTTACATGATTCTTGTTGTTTTAGAATGCTACACATGCTTATGGCCATATTTGTCTGCTACACATGCTCACATGCCATATTGGATGATTACTGTCGTGTTTGGATGCACACTAATCATGTTTGTATTGATTCACATGCTCACTTGCCATCTTTGACTGATTTGTTGTTAAATTTGAATATATTTCCAACACCCGCTGAGCATTAAGTAGAAGTTGCAACTTGACCCCCCCACTATCTAGGTCGAGAACGAGTAGTGAAAACTCATCTGAGCAGATGCTAAATAATGTTAATTAGATTAAAGCAAATCAAAGGAGGTGAATAATCAGGCCACTCCAGCCAATCACCTGGACTACCAAGTACCTTGGCAATGGTTGTAATAAATTTAGCTAGACAAAATACCTGAGCAACAACAGATGAGACCGACTATGCAAGTTGCTATGTGAATCACTACTCAAGTTGCCAATGTTACATCAACACCTCTAAGTCAGGCCATGTACAGTACTAATTGGTATCAACACTATACCCCTAGCACCTGTTACCTATAATACAGTGCCTACCGTACAGTAAGTGCCAATAATGCACACCCCAGTGTAGAAGCTTGGTGCACAACAAGCAGTGTATCAAGGTGGTTACCCTTATCAACCACTGATGTATGGGATAGCTGCATCATGACAAAATGATTCGACCAAGGATTGAGGAATATTTTCTGAAGACGAAGCCTTAAACGTTTTCAGCAAAGGATCAAATCTATTTGTGGCCATATATCTAGATAGGTTTATATAGGATGCTGTGCATTATTGATTTACTCTTATGATTATAGAGGATGCACATACCTGATTTTAAATTTTCGTGTCTTGACAGGATAGCTTCTTGATTCAACCTGTCAATTGGAGTTATAGATATTGTTTCTTTAGTATTAGTCCTGATTATACCAATCTGAACCACTCTTATGATCGACAACATGAACAGAGATATGAACTGAACGAACAGTTAAATGTTTAATCATGTTGAGCTACATCTTCTGATTTATACCTGATTTACTGATGTACAAAAACTTGCTCCGGATTTATTCTTATAGTGCCTTGACCAATGGCATTATGCACTCGATACAACCTATAACCTTGAGGTTAAGAGTTATAGAACCTCTATTTTCCATGTATTTGGACCACCGTGCAACTTAACGACCTTTTAATGCCGGTTGGATTACCATAGATTTACTCCTGATCCTTTAAACTTAAGTTCATTAGATAAAGCAAGTGTTTGTCATTATGTTAAATTGAAAGAATGAAATGAATTGCTTTTGGATAAAAATTTTGATTCTTACATTTCTCGACATCCATTAATAAGATGTTTAGTGAATAAGGAATTATGGGAAGTAAGATGATTAAATTCAGATTAGATTCTATAGCCAACGAACCTCAGATGAAGAAATGGAGGATCTGTTTCGAGATTGCTGAATAGATGGATATGGTCATAAAAGAGTGCATGAGCAAAAGTGAAAACTATCAAGAGTAACTAGGAAAGAGTAGATAACACTCAAGTAAAGTTAAAGATGGCTATATCGGTATGAATTTTGACAAAGCAGATGATTCCTAAAAGCAAATCTAAGAGTGGATACAAGGATAAAGTCAAAAATCATGGCATTGATAGTATTCAGATTAGTACAAGTAATACTGAGTTGCGCCCAATGTTAAAGGAAATGATTAAGCAAAGACCAAGACAGTTTGGCAGAATTAATGAAATTTTGAGCATATACCCTAATGCTTAGACTTGGGATATGTAATGAGTAAATAATCATAAGTTATTTTTCGAGGTATATGAAAGAGAGATCAGGATAGAAGAGAAGTGATAAAGGAAATATAAGGTAATGAACTTTCAAGATATGAGATTATTAACGATAGTCTTTGAAATCATAAGAGATGAAGGAACTAGACAAGCTCTTAAGACCTTTATACCAGATTTGCTAGTTCAAACCTTTTGGACTATATGTTGTATTAGATGAGTGTTATGAACAATATTCGAATCATATGAATGGACAGAATATGGATGCAACCTAAATCGACTTCAGATGGCAAACTTTGACGTCATCTTGAAAATAGACTGGTTTTCTCAACACTCTACAAGTGTTATGTGCATAGAAGATGTTATCATTCAAGAGTAAAGACGGCATATAAATTATTTTTATTGGAAGCATGATGCCTAAGAAGTGAAAGCTGATCCTCTCTATGCTAAAGGCGAGAAGGGTTGCTTTGAAGAGAAAAAGTTAGACATATGGTATCTGTGGTAAATGTTCCCAAAGAAGCACCACAGATAGAAGATATTGATGTGATGCATAAATTTCTTGAAGTATTTCCATGAGACTTACCTGGGTTATCATCTGATCATACGATTGAGTTCGTCATCGACTTGTTACCCAAGGACGATACTTGTGTCAAAGGCACCTATGAATAGCTCTTATATAATTGAAGGAACTGAGACTCAACTACAAGAGTTATTAGACAAGGGTTCTAATCGACTAAGTATTGCATCACGGGGAGTGCCAATTCATGAAGAAGAAGGACGGTAGTGTCAGATTATGTATAGATTATCGAGAACTAAACAAGCTCACGATAAAGAATCGATATCTACTACTTCAGATCGATGACTTGTTTAAACAGTTGCAAGGAGCAAAGGTATTTTCTAAGATTGATCTTCAGTCAAGATATCATCAGCTGAATAAATTGGATAGCGATATTTCGAAGATACCTTTAGAATCGGATTGGACATTGTGAGTTCCTGATTATGACGGTTGGATTAACCAATGCCCTTACATCTTTTATGGAGCTGATGAACTGGGTGTTTCATGACATATTGGACACGTCGGTCATAGTTTTCATAGATGATATTTTGGTTTATTCCAAGAATGAAGCAATTCATACAATGGATTTTAGAACAACTTCACAACAGCTGAAAAGGGAAAAGCTTTATGCCAAGTCCAAGAAATATGAGACCTGATTAAACAATGTGATCTGCTTAGATCACATAGCATCATAAAAAGGGATTAAAGTGGACCCTATTAAGATAGAAGCAATTGTATGGTGAAAAACGCCTAAGAACATTGTGAAGATCAGAAGTTTCTTGGGTTTAGCTGGTTATTACAGACAATTCATGGAGGACCACTCTAGGATCACATACCTCTTACCAAGCTAACCAAGAAGGGAAAGGAGTTTAATTGGACTGACAAGTGTGAAGAATGTTTCCAGATTCTAAAGTAAGGTTGATATCAACTCCCATCTTGATCATTCGGACACCAGGGAAACCGTTTACCCTAAACATCGAAGCTTTCGGATTAAATCTAGGATGCGGGTTGATGCAAAGTAAATAAGCAATTGTATATGCTTCAAGAAAACTGAAGGAGCATGAGAAGATTTACCCTACTCATGACATGGAAGTACCGGTGATGAGTTATACAATAAAGACTTGGAGACATTACCTATATAGAGAAGAATTTCAAATTAAATCGGATTACAAGAGTTTTATTTATCTCTTCATTAGAAAGAGTTGAACATAAAGATAAGAAAATGGCTGGAATTACTCAAGGATTAAGCCTGTGATATACAGTGTCATCCGAGCAAGGCTAAGGTAGTAGCTAAGGCCTTAAACAAAAAGGGAATTATGAAGTCCAAGGAAGGAACCAGTATAGATGATGTCTTATGTTTCACAACAACAAATTCAGATTGGAAAGAGAGTAACATATAATAGAAACTCGTGATGATCCAATTGAGCGAGAATTTATGGATGAACTTACGGAGCAATAGTTCATCGACTGCACTTATAGCATTAAAGATCATCTCTGAATTGATAGACGAAGTAAAGGTAGTAATTTTGTTAGATCTGTATATAAGAACGGTGTAAGCAGATTTAGAGAAAGGAAAACCAAACCCTGACTTACTACGGATGCGAAAAAGGTCCTATGATATAGAGGATGATTATGTATACCTGAAGTGAAAAATGCTGATCATAAGATATAAGATAAGGTCAAAAGCCCATTCTATTCCGTATTGGATACATTCTAGAAGTATAATATATACCAAAACATGAAGAGATTATTTTGGTAGAAAGGAATGGAAGTAGTTATGGCTAGATGCATGTTTTAATGTCTAAATTATCAACAAGTAAAGGCTGAAAGACAAAGACCAACATGACTTGCTACAACAATCGTCAGAGCCAGTCTGGAAATGAAACTGCATTACAATGAACTATTTCATTAATTTTCCACTAACTCCTAGAACGATTGACGTAGTTTGGGTGATTGTTGATCGCCTTATCAAGATAGCTCATTCCATTTCTATACGACCTCGGTATTCTTTGGAGTGGCTAACTAAGCTATATGTGGATTGAATTTGCTACCAAGCTACTATGTAGATGTCACCTATAAAGCATGGTACGGTAGAAATGTCAAATTCTTTTATTTTGGAATAAAGTTCGTGAATATGGAATGATAAGACCTGAGTCTGTTGAAGAAACTTGTCGAGTAGTAGACAATATCAAAGAAAAGGGCCAAGATAGCTCAAGTTTCTTTGAAGAGACACCAAGACCTCGAGTTTGCCATAGGTGATAAAGTGTTCTTGAAGGTATCACTTATGTATGGTTTGAAGCAGTTCAGCAAGAAGGGAAAGTGGTATCCTATATATGTCTTGGACCTTGTAAAGTTCTGGAGAGACATAGAAAAGTTGCATATCAACTAGCATTACCGCTGTCTATGTCTAGTGTGCATGACGTATTTTGCGTATCTCTATTAAAGGAGTATGTTGGAGATCCATATCAAAGGTATTGACCACTGATCCACTGGATTAGATAGAAGATTTAACTATTGAAGTGGTACCAGCCTAGTTCACTAGTTGGAAGGTACAACATCTCAAAAACTGGGATAATTATTATATAAAGATAATCTGGCGAAGACAAGACGTGGAGAAGATTACAAGGGAGGAAGAAGTTGCAATGCGGAAATAGAATTCCCACCTATTGACTCTGAAGTAAATTCAAATTTTGAGGATAAAATTTATTTTAAGGAGGGGGAGTTGTAAGATCCATACGTTCAAACACCGAGGAAAAAATTTCTTTTAAGGGTGATGGAGTTGTAAGACCCGCACGCCACAAAACCGGTCTAACCTTACATTTCGTGTCGTAACCAGTCTACATATCATGGTCGAGCCAAGTGGACCAAGTGCGTGAAGAAACCCAAGACCCAATATGAAATTTTACTCAAAAACAGTCAAAATGAGGGTAGGGTCGCATGCCTAAACAAGTAGGGTCGACCCCACCACAAAAGAAGTCCAACCCATGAATTTTTGGTCGTGGGGTCATAGGGGTCTCGAATTGTCTGACCCCCTCATCGACCCCTTAGCATCAACCCTAGGAAAAAAGCAAAAACAGCACGAACCAAATATTAGGAAACTTTCCTAATTTTAATTGGGACCTTTCCTAAACTCAACGAGACTTATTTTGGGAGGTTTTTCTCTATAAATAGGACATCCCTAAGCCTCTTTCACTCCTTTTAGAACCCTAATTGAAAGCGAGAGAAAGAGAAGAGAAGGAAGAGAAGAAGAGAAGGAAAACTTGAAGAAAAGGCTAAGGAAGAAGAAGAAGCTCAGAGAAATCTTTGAAACTCAGACTACAGAAGGTATGAACCTCAATCCCTTTCTGAATTGAAAGCTTAAAATAGATTATGATGAAGTTAGGTTAGGAGAACCCTAATACTATCCATCCATGGATGAATTCCAATGGAAATCATGGAAAACTATGAAAAGTGAGTAACTTGAAGTTTTGAGCCATAGAACAATCATAGAATGGACTATAAAAGTAAGCCAAGGGACCCAAACATGAAAGAATGGACTGTAGGATGAAAAGGTCGACTCAAACCATGTGCGGTCGCACGTAGGGTCGATTGGGAATCGACCCTACCAGACCACAGGATCAACCCCTAGCTTTCGGAAAGTCCAGGGAAGCTACGGTCGCACCTAGGGTCGATGGAACATCCGACCCTAGCATCGACCCTATACCCTGGGGTCGCAGAAAATTGCTACCCTACCTGCGACCCGTCCTGCGACCCTAGCTTAATAGCAAGCCTAAAATTGTCGGAATGAATTCTAACTAAAATCTATCGACTTGTTAGGTTTTCCTATAGATATAAAAGTGATTCTTAAAGCCTGAAAGAGGATTTACACTCAAGCAAAGGTGAGGGAACAAGACCTAAACTAATTGGCTAATAATAAACTATTTTTATTTTCTGGAGTCCAATGCCATGACTGATTCTATGCGTATATGTTTGTAATGTGCATTCAACATGTCATCCATATTCCTGCTATTAATGTTCATGCATATTTAATTTTATTTTATTTATAACATGATGATGATGATGATGCTAGGAATAGACATGTGGTTAGTGTGCTTGATGCGAGTAGAGCATTAGGGGGAGGACGTGACATTGTGGTTCAGCCTGGTCACCAGACTCTAGCTCTATCTCTACTCAAGTCTTGTCCACTGACATCGTCGTATCGCCATTACTTTAGTAGAATTATTACGTCGTAGGGTATCAAGGGAGGTGGTCTCGGACCGTGTAGTCTTCGACTTTGCCAAGGGGCCTTAGCTCTATCTCTATGGATGTATTGAGGGATGCTGGGGTGAGGCCTTGAGTACACTGTTTGACATTAGGATTGGTTAGTTGCGAGCCCAATTTGCAAGCCCTCGCCAGCAGGGGCTTACGTGTTGGTATGGGTAGAGTATCAGGGGAAGTGTGATGCGGTGTGGTCCTAAGCACTTTAGCTCTATCTCTATTCCATGGTGGGTGCATGTGGGACAACAATAAAAGTTAACCTTTGGGCGGCTTCACACACTCGTGTATAGAGGAGAGGCGGCCACCAAACCTTTCTATATCACATTGCAAACTTATATACCAGACCAAAGATATGAATGAATGCATGCATATGTTTGTTGCATTGTTTTGTTTTCTCACTGAGCTCAAGTTGGAAAGATGACCCTCGCCCGCGTAATTCTTTTTAGTTTCTGATGTTGCAGGTATTATGATTGAAGATTATGTCGACATGCCAATATACGAACAGGTGGCGGCTATGATGAGCAAGCTGTAGAGGACGAACATGGTTCATTAAGCGAGCGTTTCAATTATGGATACGCTTAGTGTTTAATTTTCATATTTGGATATTGGTAATATGTATTAAATTATGTTTCGGTTACTTGGAAATAAATGAAATATTAATTATTTATCATGACTAGACGTCAGTTCATTATCTGTAAGCCTTCATCTATTTACTTTATTATCTCTGATTAATGTGGAAAGTATTTTGGTTTAACATGGTGGGATAGCCTATACGAGATCCTGATTGAACCGTTGGTTTATTGACTGTTCATTACACCATTTTGGTTTGTCCAGAATTAGGGTGTGACACCTATTATGTGCTGAAAAGAAGCTAACATTTAAAGACAAGGAAGGAGCAGAGTTCAGTTTTGTGGGAACCAAACTTCCCTGTAAACAAAAGCTCAAACTCTCTGCATTAAAGGCTAGGAAGTGCCTTGAGAAAGGAGCAGTTGGGTATCTAGTATCTGTGGTCGATCTTACCAAGGAAGCACCACGAGTGGAGGATATTGATGTCATGACTTCCTAGATGTATTTCCTGAAGAGTTACCAGGACTACCACCCGACCGAGCGACAGAGTTAGTTATAGATCTTATACCCAGAGCCGCACCAGTATCTAAATCACCTTATAGAATGGCTCCTACTGAACTAAAAGAATTAAAGGTACAGTTACAAGAACTACTGGACAAGGGTTACAACCGACCTAGCATATCACCATGGGGAGCGCAAGAATTATTCGTAAAGAAGGACGGTAGTGTTCAACTGTGTATAGACTACCAGGAACTGAATAAGCTGACAATCAAGAATCGATATCCATTACCTCGGATCGATGACTTGTTCGATCAGTTGCAAGGTGCCAAAGTGTTCTCAAAAATCGATCTTCGATCAGGCTACCATCAGTTGAAGATCAAAGATGGTGATATTCCCAAGACAGCATTCAGGACCAGATATGGACATTATAAATTTTTGGTCATGTCTTTTGGATTGACAAACGCACCAGCAACTTTTATGGAACATATGAATCGGGTATTCCATGATATGTTGGATACGTCGGTTATTGTATTCATTGATGATATATTGGTTTACTCCAAGGACAAGGAAACTCATATTAAGAATCTAAACGCCACTTTGCAGCGATTACGGAAACAGAAGCTTTATGCCAAATTTACAAAGTGTGAGTTTTGGCTAAACGAGGTCGCATTCCTAGGCCATGTTGTATCCGCTGAAGGAATTAAAGTGGATCCCAGCAAGATTGAAGCTATTGTGAAGTGGGAAGCACCGAAAAGCGTTGCAGAAATTTAAAGTTTCTTAGATCTAGCTGGGTATTACCGACGATTTGTGGAAGACTATTCCTGAATTGCCATACCTCTCACCAGTTTGACTAAGAAGGGCAAAAAGTTTGTTTGGACCGATAAATGTGAGCAGAGTTTTCAAACATTGAAGACAAGATTGATATTAGCTCCGATCTTGACCATTCCGATTCCAAGACACCCATTTATTTTGTACACTGATGCGTCAGGACTGGGATTAGGATGTGTACTTATGCAAAGAGAACAAGTAATTTCTTATGCCTAAAGACAATTGAAAACACATGAGAAGAACTATCCCACTCATGATTTGGAATTAGCGGCAGTAGTACATGCTGTCAAGATATGGAGACATTACTTTTTCGGAGAGAAATTTCAGATTAAATCAGATCATAAGAGTCTTACTTATCTCTTTAATCAAAAGGAGTTGAATATGAGACAAAGAAGATGGCTGGAACTATTGAAAGACTATGATTGTGATATCCAGTATCATCCGGAAAAAACTAATGTGGTTGCTGACGTGTTCAGTAGAAAGGCAATGATAAAATCTCAAAGAGAGGTTAACACAACTGCCGCAATGTGTACTATCGAAAAAGTGTTTAATTACGGTAATGAGCAGTTTGTGATAGATGCATCGGGTGAATCAACTAACCAAGGGTTTATTCATCGGTTTGCAAGTATGTTTTCCACATTGAAGATTGTACCTGATATAATTGATGAAGTGAAAACAGCTAATAAATCAGACCCTTATTTAAGAACGGTACAAGAGGACATTGAAAAAGGTAAGACTATCCCTGAGTTTGCCTTGGACGATGAAAAGGTACTAAAGTACAAAGGAAGTGTATGTGTACCTGAAACATAAAGTTTGGACATTAGACACCGACTAATGAAGGAAGCCCATACCACCGTCTATTCGATACATCCTAGAAGTATAAAAATGTATCATGATCTAAAGAAATTATATTGGTGGAGTGGAATGAAAGCAGATGTAACTAAGTTCGTGTCTCAATGCCTAAATTTTCAGAGAGTGAAGGCTGAACGACAAAGACCTGCAGGACTATTACAGCCGTTACAAAAACCAGCATGGAAATGGTACTGCATTACTATGGACTTCGTCACCGGGTTACCATTGACTCCCCAAGTAGTTGACGCAATTTAGGTGATTGTAGATCGCCTGACTAAAATGGCTGGATTTATAGCTGTACGACCTCAGTATACACTGGAGAGGTTAGCTAAGTTGTATGTGGATAACATTGTCAGATTACACGGTGTACCTAAAAGCATTGTGTCCGACAGAGATCCACGATTTACTTTAAAGTTTTGGGAAGGATTGCAGAAGGCAATGGGTACAACATTGAAGTTCAGTAATGCATTCCATCCTCAGACAGACGGACAGTCGGAGCGTACCATTCAGATTCTATAAGACATGCTCCGAGCCTGTGTAATTGATTTTAAATGATCATGGGATGAAAAATTACCATTGTTCGAGTTCGCTTATAACAACAGCTATCAAGCTACTAGACAGATGTTACCCTATGAAGCATTATATGGTAGAAAGTGTTGAACTCCTTTGTTTTGGAATGAAGTTGGAGAACGTAGCATTGTTGGACCAGAATTTGTTGAAGAAACTTGTCGAGTGGTTGACATCATCAAGGAAAGAGTGAGAATGGCTTAGAATTGTCAGAAGCAATATGCAGATACTCGACGCCGAGACCTTGAATTTGCCGTAGGTGATAAGGTATTCCTCAAAGTGTCACCTATGCGCGGTTTGAAACGGTTCGGACAGAAAGGGAAACTAAGTCTGAGATATGTCGGGCCATATGACATTCTAGCCAAACGTGGAAAAGTGGCTTACCAGTTAGCACTACCACCATCTCTGTCAAGTATGCATGATGTATTTCATATCTCCTTATGGAAGAAGTACGCCAGAGATCCAATGTATGTTTTGACAGTGGATCCACCTGAATTGACTGATGATTTGACATTTGAAGTAGCACCAACTGAAATCATCAGTCGAAAGGTACAACGACTATGCAACCATGACATCTATTATGTTAAGGTCACCTGAAAAAGCAGAGATATAGAAGAAATCACATGGGAAAAAAAGAATGCTATGCGAAAGCAATACCCTCATCTATTCAACTCAGAAGGTATGTACAAATTTTGAGGATGAAATTTTTATAAGCAGGGGGAGTTGTAAGACCCGTATCGAACTAACCGGTCTTACAACCTTGTACCAGGTTTACCTATTATGGTCGAGCCAAATGGACCAAGTGCATGAAGAAAATAGCAAGACCAGGTATGAAACTGACCCAAACACAGTAAAATAGAGGATAGGGTCGCATACCTAAACAGGTAGGGTCGACCCCACCTTATTAAGAAGTTAGACCCATGATTTTTAGTCCTAGGGTCGGACAACTGAAACCCTAGGGTCGACGGGATCTACGACCCTAGCATCGATCCTAAGCAACCTGACAAAAACTGGAAATTAGGAAACTTTCCTAATTCAAAGGGAACCTTTCCTAAACTCGTTGGGATGGATTTTGGGAGGTTTTCCTCTATAAATAGGACATCCCTTACCCTCTTTCACTCCTTTTGAAACCCTAATTGAAAGTGAGAGAAAGAGAAGAGAAGGAGAAGAGAAGGAGAATTGGAGAAGAAGACTAAAGAGAAGAAATTCAGAGAATCCTCTGAACCTCAGGTATGGATATGCTTTTCATGAATTGTTTAAGACCTTAGAATAGTTCATGAAGAGGATATGATCTAGGAGAAACCCAAATCATCCATCCATGGGAAGATTTCAATGGAATCCATGGAGGGAATCATGGTAGACAAAGTAAGGAAGTAACCTGGAGTTTTAAGCTATAGAACAAGCATAGAATGGACTGTGGAAGTAAGCCAAAGGACCCAAACATGAAAGAATAGACTGTAGAATGAAAAGGTCGACTCAAACCACGTGCGGTCGCACGTAGGGTCGATTGGGAATCGACTCTACCAGATCACAGGATCGACCTCTAGCTCTTGGGAAGTCCAGGGAAGCTGAGGTTGCACCTAGGTTCGATGGGACAACCGACCCTAGGATCGACCCTATACCCTGGGGTCGCAGAAACCTGCGACCCAACCTGTGACCCATCCAGCGACCCTAGCTTTACATTAAGCTTAAAATTGTCGAAATGAATTCTAATTAAAATCTATCGACTTGTTAGATTTTATTATTGATATAAAGGTGATTCTTAAAGCTTGAAAGAGGATTTACACTCAAGCAAAGGTGAGGGAACAAGACCTAAACTAATTGGCTAATAATAAACTATTTTGTTTATTGAGTCCAATCCCATGTATGATTCTCTGATTGTATGATTGTAATGTGCATATCACATGTCATATACTATTGCTGTTATTACTATTCATGCATATTTAATTCAATTTATTTACAACATGATGATGATGATGATGCTAGGAATAAGCATGTGAATGTTTGTGTTTGGTTGGTGTACTTGATGCGAGTGGGGCATCAGGGGAAGTGTGATGCGGTGCGGTCCTAAGCATTTTAGCCCTATCTCTACTCAAGTCTTGTCCACTGACATCATCATATCGCCATTACCTTAGCAGAACTATTACGTCGTAGGGCGTCAGAGGAGGTGGTCTCAGACCGTGTAGTCTTTGACTCTGCCGGGGGACCTTAGCTCTATTTCTATGGACGTATTAAGGGATGCTGGGGTAAGGTCTTGGATACACTATTTGAGATTTAGATTGGTTAGTTGCGAGCCTAGTTTGCAAGCCCTCGCCAATAGGGGCTTACGTGTTGGTATGGGTAGAGCATCAGGGGAAGTGTGATGCAGTGCAGTCCTAAGAACTTTAGCTCTATCTCTATTCCATGGTGGGGTGGATGTGGACGACAATGGTGTTTGATCCGTTGGGTGGGCTTACACACCTTGTGTATAGAGGTGAGGCAGCCGCCATCCAACCTTTTGTATAGCACATTGCAAACTTATATACCTGACCATAGATATGAATTGAATGCATGCATATGTTTTTTGCATTGTTTTGTTTGCTCACTAAGCCATGATGTGTGCTCACCCTTTTTAAATTCAAATATTTTTAGTTGATGATGCAGGTACTACTGTGGAAGATTATATGAATACCCCTGCATACGGGGACGTGGCTGCTATGGAGGCTGAAGATATAGTGGAGACGCATGACTCCTCATGCGAGTGCAACTCATGCATTTTCGATTAGATTTTTATTTAAACTATTAAGGAAATGTAATTTGATATTTTATTTATTTATGTCTCGGTTGATACAACATAATTGGATATTTTATTTATGGTTATCACAGTTAGATTCTCAGTTCATTTAATATTAAAACTTTTGCTATTGTGTATTTATTTTGATTATGGTTGTGGATGTGTATGGTTTAAACTAATGGACACAACCTATTTGAGATTCTGGATTGAACCGTTGGTTTGTTAGCGGTTCATCACACCATTTTGAATAGTGTGGAATTATGGTGTGACACGAACACTACCGTCCTTTTTCTTTTCAAATAGCACTGGCACCCCCCGTGATGAAATACTTGGCCGATTAGAACCTTTGTCTAATAACTCCTGTAGTTGAGTCTTCAGTTCCTTCAACTCTGTAGGAGCTTTTCAATAGGGTGCCTTAGACACAAGTGACCCTGGTAACATGTCGATAACCACTCGGTTGCATGATCAGGTAGCAACCCAGATAAGTCTTCTGGAAACACATCAAGGAATTTTTGTATCACATCAATTTCTTTCATTCATGGTACTTATTTAGTAATGTCTACCACAGATACTATATATCCAACTCCTTTCTTTTCAAAGCATCACTTTGTCTTTAGTACAGAGAGGATAAGCTTTCACTTCCTAAGCAATATACTTCCAATAAAACCAAATTATGTGCAATCTTTATTCTTGAATGACAACCTCTTCTATGCACATAACAGTTTTGTAGAGTGTTGAGACAACCAGTCTTTCCTAAGATGACGACAAAGTCTGTCATCTCAAGTTGAATTAGGTTGCATCCAATTTTTGTCCATCCATATGATTCAAAAATTATTCATAACACTCATCTAATACAACATTTAGTCCAAAAGGGTTTGAACTAGCAAAACTTGGTTTAAAGGTTTTAAGAGCACATCTAGCTCCTTCATCGCTTATGATTTTTCAAAGATTATCACCAATAATCTCATATCCCAAAAAACTCATTAGCTTACACCAATAATCTCATATTACACTCATTAGCTTACATCTCTTTTATTACTACTGCTTTATCCTGATCTCTCTATCATATATCTCAAAAAGTATCTTATGATTGTTACTCATTTCATATCCCAAGTCTACCTATAAGCATTAGGGTATATGCTTATAATTTCATTAATTCTACCAAGCTCTCTTGATCTTTACTTAATTATCTCACTCGACAATGAACATAACTTAGTATTACTTGTACTAATCCGAATACAATCAATGCCACAATTTTTTACTTCATCCTTCTATCCACTCTTAGATATGCCTTTAGAAATCTTTTACCTTATCAAAATTCATACCAATATAGCCATCTATAACTCTACTTGAGTGCTATCTACTCCTTTACTGGCTATTCCTGGTAGTTCTCATTTCTTGCTCGTGCACTCCTTTACAAACTAAGTCTTAAATCCATCCATCTAGGAATCTCAGAACAGATTCTCCATTAATTCATCTAAGGTTTCTTGGCTATAGAGATTAATCTGAATCCAATCATCTTCCCTCTAATAATTTCCTTATTAACTAAGTATTTTTACCCACAGAGGTAAAGGAATGTAAGAATCAGAATGTTTATCCAAAAGGAATTCGTTTCCTTCTTTCGAATTCAGTATAATGACGAACACTTGTTTCATCTAGTGAACTTGGGTTTAAAGGATCAGGAGTAAACCTATGGTGTCCAAACCAACTACAAATTGAATTGGGCCCATGGTTGTTAGTTGTAAGGTCATCCAAATACATAAATATAGAGGTTCCACAGCTCTTAATCTCATACTTTATAGGTTTTATCGAGTATATAGTACCATTAGTTAAGGCACTATGGGAATAAATCTGGAGAAAATTTTGGTACATCAATAAATCAGATATAAAATAAAAAAGATATACATTCAGAATGATTAAACCCATAACTGTTCATTCATTTTATATCTCTATTCATGTCGATCATGAGAGTAGCTTAGATTGGTATAATCAGGACTAACTAAGGAAACAACATCTATAATTCTAATTGACAGGTTGAATCAAGAAGATATCCTGTCAAGTCACAATAATTTAGAATCAGGTATGTGCATCCTCTATAATAATAAGAGTAAGTCAACGATGCACCGCATCCTATATACACTTGTCTAGATATATTGCCACAATAGATTCGATCTCTTACTGAAATCATCTAAGGCTTCATCTTTAGAAAATGTTGCTCAACCCTTGTCGGATTATTCTACCATGATGCAGCTATCCCATACATCGATGGGTGATAAAAGTACTCACCTTGATACACATCTTGTTGTGCACCAAGATTTTACACTGGGGTGTATGTTACAGGGACCTACTGTACGATAACCGTTGTGTCATGGCTAACAGGTGCTGGAGGTACAATGTTGATACCAATTGGTACTATACATGGTCTGACCTGGAGGTATTGGTATAGCATTGGTAACTTGGGTAGTGATTCCCTTAGCAACTTGCATAGTCGGTATCATTAGTTGTCCCTTTTGCATTTTATCAGGCCAAGTTCATTACAACCTTAGTCAAGGTGCTTGGTAGTCCAGATAGAGTGGCTGGAGTGCCCTGGTTGTTCACCCCTTTTGATTTGCTCCAATTTGATTATCATTATTTGATATCTACTCAGATGGGTTGTCATTACCCGTTCTTAACCTAGATAGTGGTAGGGTCAGATTACAACCTCTTCTTAATATTCAGCGGGCGATGGATCAATGTGTGGTGGATCTCACTCCGAGACTCTACGTTACCCAAGAGTATAGCTTTATCTTCTTTTATAGATACTCTTATTTTGGTATATGGCCATGGTTCTCCTATCTCTATTTGATTCAGCCTGAGATCTTTCCCTTTACCCCTGTAGGGATTTAGGCGTTACTAGCCATTTTCCTTCTTCCTCTGTTATACATCAAGTTCCACATCTCATGAGTACCAACTCAGTATTTTAATTTTCTACTTTATAGATACTTCCTTTTTGTAACTATACTATATCCTTTGTATACTCAGGAAATTGTCCAACTGGTAGACTGTACTCTATGTTATTTTTTTATCAGGATACATTTAATTTTTTTTCTTTTTTCTGTATATATATATATAGTTTCACCTTATATATGTACATCATTGTCTTGTTTAAGTTCTGTCTCAACCAACACAGGTGCTTATGGTGTGTTTGTATTAAAGCTTTTAAGTTTATCCTAACTCAGTTCATAGACACAATTGTGAATGTATTCGGGTTTGAATGGTGAAGCCTGAGAGCTGTGATACTAAGCTGTCACACCCCAATTTTGGACTAACCAGTAGTGTGATGAACCATCATAAGAACCAACAGTTCAATCAGGATCTCGTAAAGACCGTGCCAACCATGTTAAACCAAAACATAATCCATAGTAATAATTATAAATAATAATTAAATAACGAAAGTCTTATTAATAATGAACTGAGGTCTACATGATAAAATAAATATTTAACAAATTATCTCCAAGTAACCAAAACATAAATATAATAAACTATTACAAATACCAAATACGAAAGTTAAACACTAAGCATAGTCATAGTTAAAACACTCTCTTGACGAGTCATATTCGTCCTCTACAGCTTACTCGTCCACAGCCGCCACATGTCCATATGTTGGTAAATCGACATAATCTTCAACAGTAACACCTGCAACATCAGAAACTAAAAAGAATTACGCATGCGAGAGTCAACTCTCCAACTTGAGCTCAGTGAGTGAACAAAACAATGCAACAAACATATGCATGCCTTCAATTCATATCTTTGGTCTGATTTTAAGTTTGCAATGTGCTATAGAAAGGATTGGTGGCCACCACACCTCTATAACAAGTGTGTGAATCCACCCAATGGATCAACACCATTATCATCCCACATGCACCCACCATGGAATAGAGATAGAGCTAAAGTATCCGGATCACACACCACCAACACTTCCCCTGATGCCCTATCCATACCAATACGTAAGCCCCTGCTGGTGAGGGCTTGCAAACTAGTCTCGCAACTAACCAATCCTAATTCCATCCAATGTATCCAAGGCCTCACCCCAACATCCCTCAATACGTCCATAGAAATAGAGCTAAGGCCCCCCAACAAAGTTAAAAACCATACGGTCCGAGACCTCCTCCCCTAATGACCTATGACGTAATAGTTCGTTTAAGATAATAGCGATACGATGATGTCAGTGGGTAAGACTTGAGTATAGATAGAGCTAGAGTCTAGTCACCAGGCTGAACCACAATGCCACGTTCTCCCCCTGATGCCCCACTCGCATCCAACACACTAACCACACACACAATCACATGCCTATTCCTAGCATCATCAACATCATGTTATAAATACACAAAAATAAATATGCATGAACAGAAATAGCAGTAATATTGGATGACATGTGAGATGTATATTACAAGCATATGAGCGTAGAATCATTCATTGCATTGGATAAATAAAATAAAATAATTTATTATTATCCAATTAGTTTAGGTCTTGTTCCCTCACCTTTGATTGATGTTTGTTCCTCTCCCAAGCTTTGGAAGTCACTTTAATAAATTGGGAACCTAAACAATTAATGTATTTAAGTTAGGATTCGATTGTACCAACTTACAATAGTCGATAGCCTCGTCTGGTCTCAAAATATACTTGTTGTTATCGTGTGGTCGATCCCTGTAGTCGACCCTTTGGTCTCAATAAATGCTCCAATACGACGTACCATTGATTTTATGGTCATACTACATGCGACCGCACATGCGACCACACGATTTCTGGGAACTTCCCGAATAGCTGGGGGTCAACTCATTGATTACCCTATGGTCGACCATAGCTACGACCATACATGTTTGGTCTGATTTTTACTTCCAAATATGAGTTCCTCCTTTGGACTCAATAATAAAGTTCCTCCTATGATCAGTCTATGTCATTAAATCATAGTTTTTCCCTCATCCATTATCCCTAACCTATTCTCTATGGTTTCCCATAGAAAACCTATAACCGAAATTGTTATATTAGGTTCCACATATCAACATGAAAGGAATCTAGTCCATCTGATTTACCCTACAGAGTCAAGTCCATACCTTAAGCTTGTTATACAAAAATAGAACTCTTCTCTGTAAAACCCTTCTCCAAGATTTCCTCCCCTTATCTTCTTTTCCTTCTCCTCCTCTCTCTTTCTCCCTTAGGCATAGGGATTGAGATTGATCCAAAAGAGTAAAATAGAGTGAAGGGACATCCTCTATATAGAGAAAAAACTTCCATGTAGAGTTCCTCTACAATAAGGAAAGATATCCCCTTTGATTTGGAAAGTTTTCAAAACACAGAATCGATTTTGGGTTTGTACGGTCGATGGTATGGTCGCATAATCTGTCGACGATACAAATCAAAACATGTGACCACACATTATGAGGTCATAACCTAGTCGACCATACCCCTCAAAAATGCAACCATACGTCCAAAATTTACTGGTTTTTAGTTTTTGACTGGTTAATTCCACACAAACTTAAACAGTCAACCACACTAACTAAATTTGATTCGTTGCTTACCTCATCTTGTGCTTTCTTCATAAAATTGGTTTACTTGAGCCAATTATGATGGGAAGACTGATCACGACACGAGAACATAAGGTTAGACCGGGTTCGTTGTGTGCGGGTCTTACAAATTTTTCTCATATTCCTTCAGTTGTCTTGAAGCATAGACAATTACTTGTTCACCTTGCATCAGCATGCATCCTAGACCCAATCCAAAAGCATTAGTGTACAGGGTAAATGGCTGCCCTGTTACCGAAATAGTCAAGATGGGAGCTGATATTAGCCTTGCATTCAATGTTTGGAAACACTCGTCACACTTGTTAGTCCAAACAAATTTATCTCCTTTCTTGGTTAGTTTGGTAAGTGGTACAATGATTTTAAAGTAGTCCTCCATGAATCATTGATAATAACCAGCTGAACCCAAGAAACTTTTAATCTCGACAATGTTCTTAGGTGATTTCCACCCTATAATTGCTTCAATCTTACTAGGGTCCACTTTTATTCCTTCTAATGATCCCATGTGTCCTAAGAAAATCACCTCATTCAACCAAAACTCACATTTCTTGAATTCAACATATAGCATCTCCCTTCTTTGTCATTGTAAGGCTGCTCTAAGTTCCATCGCATGAGTCACTTCATCCTTGGAATAAACAAATATGTCATCTATGAAGACTATGACTAAAATGTCCAATATGTCATGGAATACTCGATTCATAAGCTCCATAAAAGATGTTGGCTCATTGATTAATCCAAAAGACATAACCAGGAACTCATAATGTCCATACCTGGTTCTGAAGGCTGTCTTTGGAATGTCACTGTCCTTAATCTTCAACTGATGATATCCTGACCGAAGATCAATTTTAGAGAATACCTTTACACCTTGTAGCTGATCAAACAAGTCATTTATCCGAGGTAACGGGTATCGATTCTTGATCTTGAGCTTGTTTAATTCTTAGTAGTCTATGCACAATCGAACACTACCATCCTTCTTCTTGACAAACAATACCGGCGCTCCCCTTGGCAAGATACTTGGCTAGATAAAACCCTTGTCCAATAACTCCTGTAGTTGAGTCTTCAGTTCCTTCAATTCGGTAGTAGCCATCCGATAGGGTGCCTTAGATACAGGCACTGATCCTGGCAATAAGTCTATGACGAACTCAGTTGCTCAATCAGGTGGTAACCCGGGTAAATATTCTAGAAATACACCTAAAAATTCCCATACAACCTCAATATCTTCCATCCATGGTGCTTCTTCCACCGCAGATACCAGATATCCGACTCTACCCTTTTCGAAGCATCTCCTTACCTTAAGTGCAGACAAAATAAGCTTTTGTTTACAAGGATGTTTAGTTCCAATGGTACCAAAGTCTGCACCATCCTTGCCCTTGAATGAAAACTTCTTCTCAGCACAAAGCAGACTCATGAAATACTGAGACAATCAGTCCATTCCTAGGATGACATCAAAGTCTACCATCTCAAGCTATACTAGATTTGCATCTAAACTCTGTCCATTTATAAGGACTGGATACGGTTCATAACATTCGTCTAACACAACCTCTAGTCCCAAAGGAGATCTGACTAATAGCTTGAGATCTAAATGTCTGAGGGGCATGTTTAACTTCCTTTTGAAGGAAATGGATACGAAAGAATAGGTAGCTCTAGAGTGGAAGAGAACTCTGTCAGTTACACCAGCTATGGTTACAATACCTATAGTTTTACTTAGGCTTAGTCTACATGCTCATACAAAGTACTATAAAAGAATAAGGTCAGGTCATACCTGTGACCACATCAGGTAATGCAGTAGCATTTTCAAAAATCAAGGCATAAACCTTTCCTTGCTGCAACTGCTTCTTGGGCTTAGGGCAGTTCTTTGCATAGTGCCCCATTTGATCATAGTTGAAACATTTAATATTGGCAGTAACTTGTCCTGGTTGAGGAAGAACCGTTGGAGTTGTCTTAGTTGCTCCATTAGAATTTTACGGCTGAAATGGTTTGAAGGTTTTTGAGTTTCCTTTATTGAACGAATTCTGAATGGGCCTTTTTAAACCATGATTCTAAGAAAAATAACTTTCCTTCTGGCTTGACTCTAATACATGAGCAATCTACATAGCTTCATTATAAATCATCTTATTAAATCCTAGCACATGTTCATGAATACTTCCCCTTAGTCCCATAACGAACCTTCGGGTCTTGGTATCCTGCTGTTGCATACTGCCTATAACAAAGAAAAATAACTCTTCATAACGCTATTGATAAGTGTCTATAGATATCTGGCCTTGATATAAATTGAAGAACTCGTTTTCCATCTGATCTCTAAAGCTTCTGGGAAAGTACTTCTCAAAGAACGCTTCCTTAAATATATACCAAGTCAATTGAGGGTACTTAGTCAGTAAATAACTACAAGTGAACTTCCACCAATGATTCACACATCCTTTCAACATGAAGGTTGCATACCTTATCCTCTTCCTAAATAGTCATCATCATGAAGTTATTCTCCATTTCATCAATCCAATGGGCTAGCCATATTGGGACAAATGGCTTGCCCGTGAACTCCTTCGGCTTCATCTTCAGAAAATGCTCTATCAGCCTAGAGTGGTCAAGCTAATTTTGTGCATAAAATCCATATATGGGTGGCTGATTCTATTAACTACCTTGATTGTTCACTCCTTGTTGTACTCCATGATTCTACACTAAGGTGTGCATCATTAGGACCTGCTATGGTGTAGGCTTCGCATTATTGACAACAGGTATGGAAGGCACAACATTGCTACCAATCAGTACCATGCTAGTCTGACCGGGAAGTGTTGGTGTGGTATTGGCTGCTGGGGGCTTGATTTCCAAGGTAACTTGTATATTTATTTGCATTTGTTGTAGTTCATGTACTTATTGTGCCAAATTAGTCACAACCGTAGCCAGATCAGGTGGTGGTCCGGGTAAGTTGGTTGGATTGGCCTGATTGTTGACTCCTTGTTTCTCAACATTCTGATTCTCATTTTCTAGCTTATTCTTTAGGATTTTCATTCATACTCCCCATTCCAGATGGTGGTGGGGTTGGGCTACGGCTTCTTTGACCAATTCTGCAAGCACGACGTGCCATTTCAAGTTACCGACTGGTATGGTGTGTACATAGGCAATAAATGTGAAATGGGCATAATGATGCCAGTTCATAAGGTTAGTCTCACAAAGCACACAAAGAAAAATATCCAAAAATCCCAAAATTATATCAAATCAGCACTCAAGGAAACTTGACTGGTCGACACTGACTGATCGTGTATCATGCAACCACTGAGTCAACCAGACAAACCTTGTGAAACTTCCTGGGGGCTCTGTGGTCGACTCACCGATCAAATCAATGGTCAACAGTTTAGTCAAATTAGTCGACCAGTCAACCTAAAATCAACCTTTTAAATGGGTTTCGACCCAATTTTTTTCCCATTTTCCTTTTTGTCTTCTTCTGGGCTCCAACTCAACTCCTCACCAATGAGTTGCTACAGTGCCTACCAGACAAAAATCAAGCTTTCTTCATTAGTCGATGACTTTCAATTCTCTCTAAAGGTATATTCTCCATTCCCATTTTCTCTTTGGTTAAATTTCCCATAGGTTTATATCGCCTTTTATCATTTTCTTCAAATTAAAATGCATTCAACCTTAAAAATGCTATTTTTCTTAGTTGGAAATGTAGTTGGGCTCCAATGATCAAAAGCCCTCACCTTAATACAGTTTTCTTCCATTGGTTTGGGAGAAATCAAAAATCGATTTTTACCCTAAAATTGGGGTTTTTGCCTAATTTTTAAATTACTTAAAATATCTTGAAATTTGTTGAATTCTTAGATCTATTGAATGTTGTTTGGCATGTTTAAATGTATTTCCCCTTGATGTAAGTCCTCTAGTCCAAGTAATTGGGCAAAAATCAGGCTTTTGACCAATTTAAGCTATTATGCTGTCGAAATTTCTAAGATTTTACTAACTTATTTATTTGTTTCACTTTCTTGTAGTTAATATGCCTCCAACCAAGAATCCTAGGCAATATGATTCCCTTCACTTCCACCCAGCCAAAGCTGAGGTGCAATATCCTTGGTAATGAAACAAGAGAGTAGAGGTGGGCTGGTTTATCAATTTACTTAGCCTAGCTTTATTTGACGTAGAGAACGCATTTGAGGACATGGTTGGCTTCGAGTGACCCAGTACCAGGAATCCACATGCCCTAACTTGGCTAAGCAGTTTTACTATAACCTATAACTTAAGGGTGATCCAGAGGACCTTGGTAGAGGTAGGCAGCATAGGATCACCAGTTGGGTGAAAAAAGAACCTGTAAGACCCGCACTCCACTAACTTGGTCTAACCGTGTCATGCCAGGTCTTCCCATCATAGCTGGACCAAGTGGACCGATCGTGTGAAGATGGATCACAAAATAAAAATCGACTCAACACCCAAAACTATATCCATATGGTCAGATACCTAGGTAGGTATGGTTGACCATATGGTAAGAATGAAGTTCTTGGATCCAGGACCCTACGGTCAATGATTTCAAACATACGGTCAACTAGTTCTACTACCATAGCCAACGACCGTGAGACCCCAAATCAGACTCTGAGTTGGGAACTTTCCTAATTTGAGGAGTTCTTTCCTAATTGAAAGATGACTCTATATGGAGAGTTTTCCTCTATATAAAGGATGTCCATTAGTCCTTTTTCACTCTTTTAGAACATTAGTAAACCACAGAGAAAGAGAAGGGAAGAGAAGGAAGAGAAGGAGAAGAAAAAAAGGCTAAGGAGAGGATTTTTCTTAGAAGAGATTGGCTCTCTATCATAGGCAAAGGTGTGAACCAAATCTCTGGAGGTGTAAACTCTAAGGAATAAAACTTCTATGGAGGTTAGGAGATATCAACCTATTATGATCTATGTGATTCCTTAAAAAAATCCCAAGGATAACCATGAGGGATGAGTTTGATGATTAGGGTTGATGAGAAACTATTAATAATGGCCATAGGATGACCTTAGTATAAACCCAATTGAAGAGCAGAGGATATGACCCAGGAATAACTCTAATTGCATGTAGTCTGTGACCAGAAATCTCAAGGTCGCAGCTACGATCAACCATAGCATGACCAGCATGACCAGAGGATCGACCATAGGCATTCTGAAAGATTTTAGAAACCATATGGTCACAGATATGGTCGCACCATATGTGACCATAGGGTATTGACTATAGGCAGCAAGGTCGACATAGTATGAGACCATAGGACCAATCAGATACATATCAGTGCTCTATTTTGATTTTTGACGACTGCAACATGTTACATATGAATCCTAACAACAATTCATATAATTTTTAGGTTATTAAATCAATTCAAAGAGAACTACAAGGCTTGGAAGGAGATCAGGTTTTACTAACAGGTGAGGGAACAAAACCTAAACTAATTGGATAATAACAAACTGTATACTTTACTTGAGTCCAATGCCATGATTGATTCTATGCTTGTATATTTGTAATGTGCATCTTACATGTCATCCAATATTCCTGTTATTACTGCTCATGCATATTTATTTCTATCTATTTATAATATGATGATGATGATGATGATGCTAGGAATAGACATGTGATTATGTGTGTGTGGTTAGTGTGCTTGATGCGAGTGGAGCATCAGAGGGAGGACATGGCATGGTGGTCTTGACCTGATCACCAGACTCTAACTCTATCTCTACTCAAGTCTTGTTCACTGACATCGTCGTATCGCCACTACCTTAGCAGAACTATTACATTATAAGGCATCAGAGAAGGTGGTCTCGGACCGTGTAGTCTTCGATTCTACTAGGGAGCCTTAGCTCTATCTCTATAGACGTATTAAGGTATGCTAGGGTGAGGCCTTGGATACACTGGATGACATTTAGGATTGGTTAGTTGCGAGCCCAGTTGGTAAGCCCTCGCCAATAGAGGCTTATGTATTGGTATGGGTAGGGCATCAGGAGAAGTATTGGCGGTGTTTGATCCGAACACTGTAGCTTTGTCTCTATTCCATGGTGGGTGCATGTGGGACGGCAATAGTGTTTGATCCATTGGACGGATTCACACACTTGTGTATAGAGGTGTGGGGGCCACCAAACCTTTCTATAGTATATTGCAAACTACAAACCAGACCAAAGATATGAATTGAATGGATGCATATGTTTGTTGCAGTGTTTTGTTTGCTCACTGAGCCATGATACGTGCTCACCCTTTCGATGTCGAATATTTTTAGTTGATGATGCAGGTCTTACTGTTGAAGAATACATGAATGCACGGACGTATGGAGGACACGTTGTCGCCATGGATGTAGAAGCTGTTGAAGATGTGCATGATTCATCATGCGAGTGCAACCAGTGCATATTCGATTAGTTTAGCTATATTTGATTATTCGAACATGTAAAGGATTATTTTCTTTTATAACTTGAGTCATTTAAAGACAACTCGATTAAGTAATTATTTATCATTGTCAGATACTTTGTACATTATCTATAAGACTTATGCTCATTTGTTTATTACCTATGATTATTACTATGGAATGTGTGTGTGTTTTGATATGGTGGGTGTGACCTCTGTGAGATCCAAGTTGAACTGTTGGTTTATTGGTGGTTCATCACACTAATCAGGTTAGACAAGAATTAGGGTGTGACAACAACATGCGACCATAGGCCATCAACCGTATGACTGACTGTTGTCTGCATTTTGATTCTGCTCAAACTTTTGCCTTTGATTTTGTTTATTCTCTTGCTTTCCATTGTGAGACTAACCTAATACTACCATTCTATTTTGTCTCACAAATACAACCTTTCCATGTAACATTTATCCAAGAATTTTAAATGGCTGGGCGAAGAGTTAGCCAAAGAAGACAGAATGCACACCCACCTCCACCACCTATGGAGACCAATGACAACGAAGGTCAGCAATAAGAAGAAGGAAATATTGGGAATCAAGATACTGTATCTCAGGATGTTCACCCACAAGCCAACCCAACCAACTTACCCACACCACCAATGGATTTGGCTACTGTGGTGATGGATTTGGCACAGCAAGTGCAACAGATAGAGCAAATGCAAGCATAGAGCAAATGCAAGCCAACATGCAAGCTACTATGGGAATTGCTTCCCCAGTTGCAAATGCAATACCTCTACCTACGGGGCAAGCTAGTACTGTACCAGGTAGTAGCAACACGCTACCCCAAGCACCTCAAACGCCAGTGTTACAAGCTCAAGTGCAGAATACTGAGGTGCTACAAGGCAGACATAACCAGGGTAACTATCAGTACCAGCCGCCTGCGTTTGGAGCATACGCTCAGTATCAACTTTATCACTCTAGATTGCTTGAACATTTTCTGAAGATGAAGCCTAAGGAATTCAATGGCAAGCCATCAGATCCTTTGTGGCCAGCTCACTGGGTCGACGAGATGGAAAGAAATTTTATGATGATGACTGTAAATGAAGAGGAAAAGGTCTTATGTGCCACTTTTATGCTGAAAGGTGATGCACACCATTGGTGGAAATCTACTCGAAGTTATCTATTGACAAAGCACACCCAACTGACCTAGGCTATTTACAAAGAAGCTTTCTTCGAGAAGTATTTTCCCAGGAGTTTCAGAGACCAGATGGAAAAAGAATTTCTGAGTCTATATCAAGGACAAATGTCTGTAGACGCTTATCAGCAGCGTTATGAAGAGCTATTTTTCTTTGCTCCCTCTAGCATGTAGGAGGAAAATACAAAAACCCGAAGGTTCTTCATGGGACTTAGGGGAAGTATTCGTAAGCATGTACTGGGACTAGAAAAGAAGATTTATAATAAAGCGGTACAAATTGCTTGAGTTTTGGAGTCAAACAATAGGGAGAGTTATTTTGCTCAAAATAGGGGTATAATGAGGCCGAATGGGAATACGTTTAAGAAAGGGAACTCAAGAACATTCAAACCCTTCCATACTCAAGGCTTCAATATGGCATCTAAGACTACTCCAACAACTCAACCTCAGCTGAAGCAGGCCAATGCTGGAGTCAAATGTTTTAACTGTGATCAATTAGGGCATTATTTAAGTGATTGTCATAAGCTGAGGAAGCAGCTATAGCAAGGAAAAGGTTATGCAATTACTTCTGAGGATGTTGTCGCATCGCCCAATGTGGTCACAGGTATGATTCAACCTTTTGTTTTGAAATATCTTCTATGAGCATGTCAACAAAATAAAATCAAATCACAGGTATCGTACCTATTAATGGCATACTTGCCAGAGTACTCTTTAACTTTGGGGCTACTCATTCATTTATATCTGTGTCGTTTGAAAAGAAGTTAAGTCTACCCCTTAAATCATTAGACTACATACTGCTTGTACGATCACCTATGGGATTAGAAGTAGAACTAGACAAAGGTTATTGACCATGTCCAGTTATTATCGATGAAAAGACTATGGATGCAACCTTAATCCAACTTGAGATGGTAGACTTCGACGTTATCTTAGGAATGGATTGGTTAGCCCAGCACTCTGCAAACCTATTATGTGTGAAAAAAAAATTGACATTCAAAGACAAGGAAGGCATAGAGTTTAGTTTTACAGGAACCAAATTTCCCGTAAATTAAAACTCATTCTTTCGGCATTAAAGGCTTAGAGATGCCTTGAGAAATGAGGAATTGGGTATCTAGTGTCCGTGGTCAACCTAACCAATGAAGTACCACAAATGGAGGATATTGAAGTTGTGCATGAATTTCTGGATGTATTTCCTAAGGTATTACCAGGATTGCCACCTAATCGAGCGATAGAGTTCGTTATAGACCTTATACTAGGAGTCGCATCAGTATCTAAGGCACCCTATCAAATGGCTCCTACTAAACGGAAAGAACTGAAGGTACAATTACAAGAGCTGCTAGACAAGGGTTATATTTGACCCAGTATATCACCATGGGGAGCTCCGATATTGTTGGTGAAAAAGAAGGACGATAGCATTTGACTTTGTATAGATTATCGAGAATTGAACAAGCTCACGATCAAGAATAGGTATCCGCTACCTCAGATCGATGACTTTTTTGACCAGTTGCAAGGTGCCAAAGTGTTCTCCAAAATTGATCTTCTGTCGGGATACCATTAATTGAAGATTAAAGGCGATATTTCGAAGACAGCCTTCAGAACCAGATATGGACATTATGAATTTTTAGTTATGTCTTTTGGAATGACTAACGCACCCGTAACTTTTATGGAACTTATGAATCGGGTATTTTATGATATTTTGGATACGTCAGTCATCGTATTCATTGACAACATACTAGTCTACTCCAAGGATAAAAAACTCATATCACAAATCTAAGAGCCTCTTCATCGACTAAGAAAAGAGTAGCTTTACGCTAAATTTACAAATTGTGAATTATGGCTAAATGAAGTCGTTTTCTTAGGCCATGTTGTATCCACTAAAGGAATTGAAGTGGGTCCTAGCAAGATTGAAGTCATTGTAAAATGGGAAGTACCTAAGAATGTTGTCAAAATAAAAAGTTTCTTAGGTCTAGCTGGTAATTATCGACGATTCCTGGAAGATTACTCTAGAATCGTAGTACCACACCAGTCTGACTAACGAAGGAGAGAAATTTGTTTAGACCGATAAATGTTAGAGTGTTTCCAAACATTGAAGACAAGATTAATATCAGCTCCCATCTTTAGTATTCTGATTTTTAGGAGAACCATTTACCTTGTACACCGATGCGTCTAGATTAGGTTTGGGATGCGTTCTCATGCAAGGAGAGCAAGTGATCACGTATGCTTCCACAAAATTAAAGACACATGAGAAAAATTATTCAACTGATGACTTGGAACTAGCAGCAGTAGTACATGCTGTTAGGATAAGGAGACATTATTTGTATGGAGAGAAATTTTAGATTAAATCAGATCATAAGAGTCTTACTCATCTTTTCAATCAGAAGGAGTTAAACATGAGACAGAGGAGATGGCTAGAATTACTAAAGGATTATGATTGTGATATCCAGTATCATCTAGGAAAGGCTAATGTAGTGGCCGATGCACTAAGCAGACAAGCAATGACAAAGTCACAGGGAGAAACTAGCATAAATGCTGCAATGTGTGACACAGAAAGAGTATTCAATTACAATAATGAGCAGTTCGTGATCCATAAACTAGGTGATTCAACCGACCTAGGGTTCATTCATCGATTCTTAAACATGTTTGCTACATTGAAAATTATACCTGATCTAATAGACGAAGCAAAGCCAGCTATAAAATCAGACCCCTATTTGAGAACAGTGAAAGAAAACCTTGAAAAAGAAAGGACTACTCCTGACTTCACCTTGGACCTTGAAAGGGTACTACGATACAAAGGTAGAGTATGTGTCCCTGAAAGTGAAGACTTAGATATTAGACACAAACTAATGAAGAAAGCCCACACCATCGCTTATTTGGTACATCCCGAGAGTACAATGATGTATCATGATCTAATGAAACTATACCGGTAAATGGGAATGAAAGCAGATGTAGCTAAGTTTGTGTCATAATGCCTGAATTATCAATGGGTAAAGGCTGGAAGGTCAAGGCTTGCAGGCTTGTTGCAACCACTACCAGAACCAGCATGGTAATGGGACTGTATCACTATGGACTTCGTCACCAGGTTACCTTTGACTTCCAGAGTAGTTGACACAGTCTGGGTGATTGTAGATCATTCGATTAAGATAGCTCGTTTCATAGCTATACGACCTCAATATACACTAGAGAGGTTAGCTAAGCTATAGGTGAATAATATTGTCAGATTACATGGCGTACCTGAAAATATTATATTTGACAGAGACCCACGCTTTACCTCAAAGTTTTGGGAAGGATTACAGAAGGCTATGGGTACAACATTAAAGTTTAGTACCGCATTTCATCCTCATACAGACGGACAGTCGGAGCGCACCATTCAAATTTTAGAAGACATGATCTGAGCTTGTGTATTTGATTTTAAGTGATCATGGGATGAGAAGTTACCGTTAGTCGAGTTCGCTTATAACAAAAGCTATCAAGCTACAATACAGATGTCACCCTATGAAGCACTGTATGGTAGAAAGTGTCGAACTCCTTTGTTTCAGAACGATGTTGGAGTGCGTAGTATTGTTGGACCAGAGTTTTTTGAAGAGACATGTCGAGTGGTCAACATCATCAAGGAAAAAGTCCAAACAGCTTCGAACCTTCAGAAACAATATGCGGACAATCGACGAAGAGATTTTGAATTTACCATAGGTGATAAAGTATTTCTGAAAATATCTCCTATGCCCGGTTTAAAAAGGTTTGAACAAAAGGGAAAGCTATGTCCTAGATATATTGGACCTTATAAGATTCTGGCAAGGTGTGGAAGGTAGCATATCAGTTTACACTACCACCATCAATGTCTAGTGTACATGATGTATTTCGTGTCTTACAATTGAAAAAGTATGTCAGAGATCCAACACACGTGTTAACAATGGATCCACCGGATTTACCTGAAGACTTGACGTTTAAAGTAGTACCTTTTGAAATCACTAGCCAGAAATGTCTTCGCAACCGTGACATTTACAAAGTTAAAGTTACTTGGAGAAGCCAAAATGGGAAAGAAATTACATGGGAAGAAGAAAACGCTATGCAAAAGCAATATCCTTACCTGTTCGACTCAGAAGGTATGTGAAAATTTTGAGGACGAAATTTATATAAGGGGGGAGTTGTATGATCCGCACTCTACTTACTTGGTTTAACCGTGTCGTCTCAGGTCTTCCCATCATAGCTAGACCAAGTGGACCAATCATGTGAAGATGGATCACAAACTAGGTATAAAAATTGACTCAACACGTAAAACTGTATGCATATGGTCGGATACCTAGGTAGGTATGGTCAACCATATGGTAAGAATGAAGTTCTTGGATCCAGGACCCTATGGTCGATGATTTCGAACCTACGGTTGACTGGTTCTACTACCATAGCCATCGACCGTGAGACCCCAGATCAGACTCCGAGTTGGGAACTTTCCTAATTTGAGGAGACGTTCTTCCCTATTGAAAGAGGACTATATATGGAGAGTTTTCTCTACATAAAGGACGTCCCTCAGCCCTTTTTCCCTCTTTTAGAATATTAGTAAACCATCGAGAAAGAGAAGGGAAGAGAAAGAAGAGAAGGAAAAGAAGAAAAGGCTAAAGAGAGGATTTTGCTGAGAAGAGATTGGCTCTCTATCACAGGCAAAGGTATGAACCTAGTCTCTAGAGTTGTAAACTCCAAGGAATCAGACTTCTATGGAGGTAAGGAGATATTAACCTATTATGATCTATGTGATTACTTGAGAAAATCTCAAGGACAACTATGAGGGATGAGTTTGATGATTAGGGTTGATGAGAAACTATTAATAATGGCCATAGGATGACCTTAGTGTAAACCCAATTGAAGAGCAGAGGATTTGACCCAGGAAGGACTCGAATTGCATGTAGTCTGTGACCAGAAATCTCAAGGTCCCAGCTACGATCGACCGTAGCATGACCAGCATGACTAGAGGATCGACCACAGGCATTCAGGAAAATTTCAGAAACCATATGATGCAGCTACAGTCGCACCATAGGTGATCGTAGGGTATAGACCGTAGGCAGTAAGGACGACACACAATGAGACCATAGGACCAATCAAATTGATATCAGTGCTCTATTTCCAATTTTGACTACTATAACATGTTACATATGAACCCTAACATAAATTCATATAACTTTTAGGTTATTAAATCAATTCAAAGAAAATTACAAGGCTTGGAAGGAGATCATGTTTTGCTAACAGGTAAGGAAACAAGACCTAAACTAATTGGATAATGACAAACTGTTTACTTTATTTGAGTCTAATGTCACGATTGATTCTATGCTCGTATGTTTGTATTGTGCATCTCACATGTCATCCAATATTCCTGCTATTACTGCTCATGCATATTTATTTCTGTCTATTTATAATATAATGATGATGATTATGCTAGGAATAGGCATGTGTATGTTTAGTATGCTTGATGCGAGTAGAGCAGCAGGGGGAGGACGTGGCCTGGTGGTCTTGACCTAGTCACAAGACTCTAGCTCTATCTCTACTAAAGTCTTGTTCACTGACATCATCATATCGTCATTATCTTAGTAGAACTATTACATCGTAGGGCATCAGGGGAGGTGGTCTCGGATCGTGTAGTCTTCGACTCTGCCAGGGGGCCTTAGCTTTATCTCTATGGACGTAATGAGGGATGTTGGGGTGAGGCCTTGGATACACTAGATGACATTTGGGATTGGTTAGTTGCGAGCCTAGTTAGCAAGCCCTCGCCAATAGGGGCTTACGTGTTTGTATGGGAAGGGCATCAGAGGAAGTGTCGACAGTGTTTGATCCAGACACTTTAGCTCTATCTCTATTCCAGGGTGGATGCATGTTGGATGGAAATGGTATTTGATCCATTGGGCGGATTCATACACTTGTGTATAGATGTGCGGGGGCCACCAAACCTTTCTATAGCATATTGAAAACTTACAAATCAGACCAAAAATATGAATTGAATGCATGCATATGTATGTTGCATTGTTTTGTTTGCTCACTAAGCCGTGATGTGTGCTCACCCTTTCGAAGTCGAATATTTTTAGTTCATGATGTCGGTCTTACTGTTAAAGAATACATGAATGCGTCGTCGTATGGACACGGTACCGCCATGGACGTAGAAGCTATTAAAGATGCGCATGATTCATCATGTGAGTGCAACCAGTGCATATTCAATTAGTTTAGCTATATTTGATTATTGAAACATGTACTGGATTATTTTCTTTTATGTCTTGAGTCATTTAAAGATAACTAGATTAAGTAATTATTTATCATTGTTAGATACTCTATTCATTATCTATAAAACTTCCACATATTTGTTTATTACCTATGATTATTACTGTGGAATGTGTGTGTGGTTTGATATGGTGGGTGCGACCTCTGTGAGATCCTGATTCAACCATTGGTTTATTGGTGGTTCATCACACTAATCAGGATAGACCAGAATTAGGGTGTGACAACAACATGCGACCATAGGCCATCGACCATATGACTGACTACTGTCTGCATTTTGATTCTGCTCGAACTTTTGCCAATGGATTTTTTTTTCTTCTTTAGCATTCCATTGTGAGACTAACCTAATACTACCATTCTATTTTGTCTCACAAATACAGCCTTTCCATGTACCACTTATCCAAGAATTTAAATGACTGGGCGAAGAGTTAGCCAAAGAAGATAAAATGCACACCTACCTCCACCACCTATGGAGACCAATGACAACGAAGGTCAACAATGAGAGCAAGGAAATATTGAGAATCAAGATACTATGCCTCAGGAAGTTCACCCACAAGCCAACCCAACCAACTTACCCGCACCACCAACAGATTTGGCTACTGTGGTGATGGATTTGGCACAACAAGTGCAATAGATACAGCAAATGCAAGCCAACATGCAAGCTACTATGGGAATTGCTTCCCCAGTTGCAAACGTAATTCCTCTACCAATAGGGCAAGCTAGTACCGTACCTGGTAGTAGCAACATGCTACCTCAAGCACCTCAAACGCCAGTATTACAAGCTCAAGTGCAGAATACTGAGGCGCCACCAGGCGGACATAACCAGGGTAACTATCAGTACCAGCCGCCTATGTATGGAGCATACGCTCAGTATCCACTTGATCACTCTAGATTGATCGAACATTTTTTAAAGTTGAGGCCTAAGGAATTCATTGGCAAGCCATCAGATCCTCTGTGGCCAGCTCACTGGATCGACGAAATGGAAAGAAATTTTATGATGATGACTGTAAATGAAGAGGAAATGGTGTTATGTGCCACCTTTATGCTGAAAGTTGATGCACACCATTGGTGGAAATCTACTCGAAGTTATCTATTGACAAAGCACACCCAACTGACCTAGGCTATTTACAAAGAAGCTTTCTTCGAGAAGTACTTTCCCAGGAGTTTTACAGACCAGATGCAAAAAGAATTTTTGTGTCTATATCAAGGACAAATGTCTGTAGACACTTATCAGCAGTGTTATGAAGGGCTATTTTTCTTTGCTCCCTCTAGCATGCAGGAGGAAAATACAAAAACTCGAAGGTTCGTCATGGGACTTAGGGGAAGCATTCGAGTGCATGTATTGGGACTAGTAAAGAAGATTTATAATGACGCGGTATAAATTGCTCAAGTTTTGGAGTCATGCCAAAGGGAAAGTTATTTTCCTCAAAACAGGGGTATAAAGAGGCCAAATGGGAATACATTCAACGGAGAGAACTCAAGAACATTCAAACCCTTCCGTACTAAAGGCTTCAATGTGGCATCTAACACTACTCCAACAACTCAACCTCAGCTGAATTAGGCCAATGCTGGAGTCAAATGTTTTAACTGCAATCAATTAGAACATTATTCATGAAATTGTCCTAAGCCAAGGAAGCATCTACTGCAAGGGAAAGTTTATGCAATTACTTCTGAAGATGCTACCGCATCATTTGATGTGGTCACAGGTATGATTCAACCTTTTATTTTAAAATACCTTGTGTGAGCATGTAGACTAAATTAAATCAAATCACAAGTATCGTAGCTATTAATTGCATACCTACCAGAGTACTCTTTGATTATGGGGCTACTCATTCTTTTATATCTGTGTTGTTTGGAAAGAAGTTGAGTCTACCCCTCAGATTTTTAGACTACATACTACTTGTACGATCACCTATGGGATTAAAAGTAGAACTAGACTAAGGTTATGGACCATGTCCAATTATTACCAATAAGAAAACTATGGATGCAACCTTAATCAAACTTGAGATGGCAGACTTTGACGTTATCTTAGGAATGGATTGGTTAGCCCGGCACTCTTCAAACCTATTATGTGCGAAAAAGAAATTCACATTTAAAGACAAGGAAGGTGTAGAGTTTAGTTTTATGGGAACCAAACATCCCCGTAAGAGAAAACTCATTCTTTCAGAATTAAAGGTTATGAAATGCCTTGAGAAATGAGGAATTGGGTATCTACTATCTGTGGTTGACCTAATCAAGTAAGCTCTACGAATGGACGATATTAAAGTTGTGCATAAATTTTTGGATGTATTTCCTGAGGAATTACCAGGATTGCTACCTGATCGAGCGACAGAGTTCGTTATAGACCTTATACCTGGAGCCGCACCAGTATCTAAGGTGCCCTATCGAATGGCTCCGACTAAATTGAAGGAACTGAAGGTACAATTACAAGAATTTCTAGACAAGGGTTATATTCAACCTAGTATATCACCATGGGGAGCGTCGGTATTGTTTGTGAAAAAGAAAGACGGTAGCGTTTGACTTTGTATAGATTATCAGGAATTGAACAAGCTCAAGTTCAAGAACAGGTATCCGTTACCTCGGATCGTTGACTTATTCGACCAATTGCAAGGTGCCAAAGTGTTCTCCAAAATTAATCTTCGGTCGGGATACCATCAATTGAAGATTAAGGAAAGCGATATTCCGAAGATAGCCTTCAGAACCAGATATGGACATTATGAATTTTTAGTTATGTCTTTTGGATTGACTAATGCACCCGCAACTTTTATGGAACTTATAAATCTGGTATTCCATGATATCTTGGATACGTCAGTCATCGTATTCATTGACGACATACTAGTCTACTCCAAGGATAAAGAAACTCATATTGCAAATCTAAGAGCCACTCTGTAAGAACCGTGTTCTAAAAACCGGGTCTAACCCATGGTTTTATATGGTGACAGGTGTTCCAATCATAACTGGACCAGAAGACGAAGCCGGGTGATGAACCACGCAAATTTCAGGTATGAGAACCAAGAACCACTCAAAAATGGTAAAATCTCATACCGGTCTGACTATACCGGTCTGAGTCAGTCAGATTGGTATGGTGCAACCGGTATGCTATACCGGTCTGACTATACAGGTCTGAGTCAGTCAGACCGGTATGTGTGACCGAAATGCTTCGTTTCTATGGGAGACGGACTCCAGTGGGTCCCTCACTCCGAATGGAAACTTGGAATGTTTCCAATCATGGAAAACTTTCCCAAGAACGCCTTTCCTCTATTAATAGAGATTATGACACTCTATCAATCTTTCTCAAACCCTAGCCGTTTGGAGGAGAGTTGAGAAGGAGTGAGGAGGAAGAGGCTGCCAGGAAGGAGATTTTCGTTGGAGGAGCTCGCCGCCAACCGATGAACACCGCCGGTAAGTGCTCTATACTATTAGTAAAACCCTAGATCTTTCAGTAGACCTAGTCTTCTTTCGAATCTGATCTGGATCGATACAACGTTCTAGCCAAAATCAGAAGGCCATTAGGATACTTGGACCTTAATGTGGGTTAGGAGAAACCCTAGAAACATAGCCGATAATCGACAAGGAAGGGAGGTCCGAAACCTTTCTCTCGGATCCAAACCACGGACTAAACTGGTTGGACGCAAGGTCCTGCGGTATGGGCCTGTGGTATATACCGCAGCACATACCGGTCTCACTGACTGAGACCGGTATGTACCGTAATCGGTATATACCGGTGGCACCATACCGGTTTCACTCCCCTGAGACCGGTACCGCGACCGGTATGATCTCCGAACCTGTTTTGCTTGCCAAACATGGTGCTGGCCACCTGTAGCCTTAATAACTGAATTCTAACCTATGAATATGATTGTGTAGGACCTGTAGACAGCGTGAGTAAGCCCTGTGACGTAGAGCGGGATTGTTATCACGCGTCAGGTAAGGGGCAAGACCCAAACTCTAAATAACTAATTAACAGTAAACCTTTGTGACTAAATTCTATATGGATTCATTGCTTGTTGTCTATGCATTTCACGTGCCATGTAGTTACTTCTTTTATTACTATTATCTGTTCATGCATTTCATATGCTAGGATTGTTCGATGTTAGGCATGTGTATGTTTTTAGTTAGTGTGTGGAATTTGAAGGGGAGTGGAGCCCTGAATATATCCACAGCTAACACCTTTTCGTATCGCCATCTACCTTAGCAGACTTGGTACGAATAGGGTATCAGGGGGAGGACATGGGATTGTGGTTCCTACTACCCTCCAGACTCGAGCCCTATCTCTATGTCATAGGGAGTCGTGCTGGGGTAAGGCCATGGATACTGTATTGACATATAGGACTGGTTAGAAATGGAACCCACTTGCGAGCCCTTGCCAATAGGGGTTTTGGTATTGGTACGGTGTATGTAGGGTATCAGGGGGAGGACGCAGTAGTGTCGATTGTTGCCTGACTGCCAGACTCTAGCTCTTTCTCTATACCAGAGTGAGTGATGTGGGGCAACAGCAGTAGTGTGGATTGTTGCCTAACTGTTGGGTGTGCTCACACTCTCGTGCACGGAGGTGTGGGGGCCACTAAACCTTACCATATTATTTTGCAAGTTATACCTGACCCAAATTGTAATGTTATCTCATGCATTTTGTATGTTGCATCGGTTTTGTACTTACGGAGCTAAGTTGTGAACTCACCCGAATATATATTCTTCTTTTCAAATTTTGATGCAGGGTACATAGTTGATGACTTCATGACTGCCCCAACGTACGGTACAGTTGCTGCCATTGATACTCAGGCAGTAGAGTACGAACATGACGCATTATGTGAGTGCTCCTTTTGTTTTTTCCTTTAGAGGAGATTTTATTTTAAACAATACATTGTAATACTTTTATTATTTAAGTTTGTGAATGATGGAATAAGTTGAATATTTATTTTAAATTACCACATAGGTCTCAGTTCATTTATTTTTGTTCCACTGCTATGTATTAATCTCTAATTATGTTAGACTGCTTGGGAATGATTGGTTGACATAGTCTATTGAGATCCTAGTATGAACCGTGGTTTAGAACCAGTTCACTTACACTTCTAGTCCAGTCAGAATTGGGGTGTGACACGCTCTGTAGCGACTAAGAAAAGAGAAGCTTTACGCTAAATTTACAAAGTGTGAAAGAATGGCTAAATGAAGTCGCTTTCTTTGGCCATGATGTATTAGCTGAAGGAATCAAAGTAGATCCCAGCAAGATTGAAGGCAATATAAAATGGTAAGTACCTAAGAATGTTGCCAAAATCAGAAGTTTCTTAGGTCTAGCTGGTTATTATCGACGATTCATGGAAGATTACTCTAGAATTGCAGTACCACTCACCAGTCTGACTAAGAAAGGAGATAAGTTTGTTTGGATCGATAAATGTTAGAGTGTTTCCAAACATTGAAAACAAGATTAATATCAGTTCCCATCTTGACTATTCTGATTCCAGGAGAACCATTCACCTTGTACACCGATGTGTCTGGATTAGGTTTGGGATGCGTTCTCATGTAAAGATAGAAAGTGATCACGTATGCTTCTAGACAATTCAAGACACATGAGAAAAATTACCCAACTCATGACATAGAACTAGTAGCAGTAGTACATGCTGTTATGATAAGGAGACATTATTTGTATGGAGAGAAATTTTAGTTTAAATCAGATCATAAGAGTCTTACTCCTATTTTCAATTAGAAGGAGTTGAACATGAGACAGAGGAGATGGCTGGAACTACTGAAGGATTATGATTGTTATATCCAGTATCATCTAGGAAAGGCTAATGTAGTGGCTGATGTACTAAGCAGAAAAGCAATGACAAAGTCACAGGGAGAAGCTAGCACAAATGCTACAATGTGTGACACAGGAAGAATATTCAACTACGATAATGAGCAGTTCGTGATCGATAAACTAGGTGATTCAACCGACCTAGGGTTCATTCATCGATTCTCAAACATGTTTGCTACATTGAAGATTGTACCTAATCTAATAGACGAAGCAAAGGTAGCTATTCAATTAGACCCCTATTTGAGAACAATGAAAGAAAACCATGAAAATGGTAGGAATACTCCTTACTTCACCTTGGACCTTGAAAGGGTACTACAATACAAAGGTAGAGTATGTGTCCCTGAAAGTGAAGACTCAGATATTAGACACAAACTAATGAAGAAAGCCCATACCACCACTTATTCGATTCATCCCGGGAGTACAAAGATATATCATGATCTGAAGGAACTATATCGGTAGATGGGAATAAAAGTAGATGTAGCTAAGTTTGTGTTACAATGCCTAAATTGTCAGTGGGTAAAGGCTGAAAGGCAAAGGCCTACAGGCTTGTTGCAACCACTACTATAACCAGCATGGAAATGGGACTGTATCACTATGGACTTTGTCACCAGGTTACCTTTGACTTCAAGAGTAGTTGACGCAGTTTAGGTGATTATAGATCGTTTTACTATGACAGCTCGTTTCTTAGCTATACGACCTCAGTATACACTAGAGAGGTTAGCTAAGGTATATGTAGATAATATTGTAAGATTACATGGTGTACTTGAAAGCATTGTGTCTGACAAAGACACACACTTTACCTCAAAGTTTTGGAAAGGATTACAGAAGGCTATGGGTACAACATTGAAGTTTAGTACCACATTCCATCCTCAGACAGACGGACAGTCAGAGCACACCATTCAAATTTTAAAAGACATGCTCCGAGCTTGTATAATTGATTTTAAGGGATCATGGGTGAGAAGTTATCATTGGTTGAGTTTGCCTAGAACAACAGCTATCAAGCAACAATACAGATGTCACCCTATGAAGTACTGTATGGTAGAATGGGTCGAACTCCTTTGTTTCAGAATGAAGTTAGAGAGCGTAGTATTATTGGACCAGAGTTTGTTGAAGAGACATGTCGAGTGGTCAACATCATCAAGGAAAGAGTCCGAATAGCTCAAAACCGTCAGAAGCAATATGCGGACAATCGATGAAGAGATCTTGAATTTACCATAGGTGATAAAGTATTTCTAAGAATATCTCCTATGCACGGTTTAAAATGGTATGGACATAAGGAATATTTATGTCCTAGATATATTGGACCTTATGAGATTCTGGCAAGGCATGGAAAGGTAGCATATCAGTTAGCACTACCACCATCAGTGTCTCGTGTACATGATGTATTTCATGTCTCACAACTGAAGAAGTATGTCAGAGATCCAACACACGTGTTAACAATGGTCCATGAGATTTAGCTGAAGACTTAACGTTTGAAGTAGTACCTTTTGAAATCACTACCCGAAAACGTCTTCGCAACCGCGACATTTACTAAGTTTAATTTACTTGGAGAAGTCAAAATGTGGAAAAAATTACATGGGAAGAAGAAAACACTATGCAAAAGTAATATCCTCAACTATTCGACTCGAAAGGTATGTGCAAATTTCATGGACAAAATTTATATAAGGGGGGGGGGAATTATAAGACCCGCACTCCACTAACATGGTCTAACCGTATCATGCCAGGTCTTCCCATCATAGCTGGACAAACTGGACTGATCGTGTGAAGATGGATCATAAACTAGGTATAAAAATCGACTCAACACCTAAAACTGTATGCATATGGTCGGATACCTAGGTAGATATGGTCGACCATATGGTAAGAATGAAGAACTTGGTTCCAAGACGCTACGGTTGATGATTTTGACCCTACGGTCGATTGGTTCTGCGACCGTAGCCATCGACCGTGAGACCCCAGATCAAACTCTAAGTTGGGAACTTTCCTAATTTGAGGAGGAGTTCTTTCCTAATTGAAAAAGGACTTTATATGGAGAGTTTTCCTCTATCTAAAGGATGTCCCTCAGCCCTTTTTCACTCTTTTAGAACATTAGTAAACCCTAGAGAAAGAGAAGGAAAGAGAAGGAAGAGAAGGAGAAGAAGAAAAGGCTAAGGAGAGGATTTTGCTGAGAAGAGATTGGCTCTCTTTCACAGGCAAATGCATAAACCTAATCTCTGGAGATGTAAACTCTAAGGAATAAGACTTCTATGGAGGTTAGGAGTTATCAACCTATTATGATCTATGTAATTCCTTGAGAAAATTCCAAGGATAACCATGAAGGATGAGTTTCATGATTAGGGTTGATGAGAAACTATTAATAATGGCCATAGGATGACCTTAGTATAAACCCATTTGAAGAGCCAAGGATTTGACCCAGGAAGAACTCGAATTGCATGTAGTCTGTGACCAGAAATCTCAAGGTTGCAGCTACGGTCGACCATAGCATGACCAGCATGACCAGAGGATCGACCATAGATGTTCGGGAAGATTTCAGAAACCATATTGTGGAAGCTACGGTCCCACCATATGCGACCATAGGGTATCGACCGTAGGCAGTAAGGTCGACATAGTATAAGACCATAGGACTAATCAAACAGATATGAGTGCTCTATTTCGAATTTCGACAACTATAACATGTTACATATGAACCCTAACTTAAATTCATATTACTTTAAAGTTATTAAATCAATTCAAAGAATATTACAAGGCTTGGAAGGAGATCTAGTTTTGCTAACAGGTAAGGGAACAAGACCTAAACTAATTAGAAAATAACAAACTGTTTACTTTATTTGAGTCCCATGCCATGATTGATTCTATACTTGTATGTTTGTAATGTTCATCCAATATTTCTGCTATTACTGCTCTTGAATATTTCTGTCTAATTATAATATGATGATGGTTATGATGCTAGGAATAGGCATGTAATTATGTGTGTGTGTTTAGTGTGCTTGATGCGAGTGGAGCATCAGGGGGAAGATGTGGCATGGTGGTCTTACCCTGATGTCACACCCCAATTTTGGTCTAACTAGAATGGTGTGATGAACCGCCAATAAACAAATGGTTCGCCGAGGATCTCGTATAGGTCGTACCTACCATGTCAAACCACACTCACATTCTACATTAATAATAAAAAATAATAAAAAAATAAGCAGAAGTCTTACAAATAATGAACTGAGAGTATAACAGTGATAAATAAGTATTTAATCCAACTATCTCCAAACCACAAGACATAAAAATAAATAGTCAATTACATATCTGATGTTCAAATTATAACTAAACTTAAGCAAAAACACATTGGTGCATGATGAATCATGTGCATCTTCTTCAGCTTCTAAGTCCATCGCAGTAACGTGTCCATACGTAGGCGCATTTATATATTACTCAACAGTAGGACCTACATCATCAACAAAAAATATTCGACGTTGAAAGGGTGAGCATACATCATAGCTCAGTGAGCAAACAAAACAATGCAACAAACATATGCATGCATTTAATTCTTATCTTTGGTCTAGTTTATAAGTTTGCAATATGCTATAGAAAGGTTTGGTGGCCGCCGCACCTCTATACATGAGTGTGTGAATCCGCCCAATGGATTAAACACCATTGCCATCCTACATTCGCCCACCATAGAATATAGATAGAGCTAAAGTGTCTGGATCAAACACCGCCTACACTTCCCCTGATGCCCTACCCATACCAACATGTAAGTCCCTATTGGCGAAGGCTTGCAAACTGGGCTCGCAACTAACCAATCCTAATGCCAAATACTGTATCCAAGGCCTCACCCTGGCATCCTCAATACATCCATAAATATAGAGCAAAGGCCCCTCGATAGATTCAAATACCACATGGTCTGAGACCTACGACGTAATTGTTCTGCTAAGGTAATGGTGATACGATGATGTTAGTGGGCAAGACTTGAGTAGAGATAGAGCTAGAGTCTGGTGACGAGGTCAAAGACCACCATGCCACGTCCTCCCCTTGATGCTCGACTTGCATCCAACACACCAACCACACACATACATTCGCATGCCTATCCGTAGCATCATCATCATCATCATGTTATAAATAAACAAAATTAAATATGCATGAACAGTAATAGCAGGAATATTGGAGGACATGTAAGATGCACATTACTACCATACAAGCATAGAATCAATTTCGACATTGGACTTAATAAAAATAAAGCAGTTTCTTATTATCCAATTAGTTTAGGTCTTGTTCCGTCCCTTGTTAGAAATACTCGATCTCCTTCCATGCCATGATATTCTCTTTGAATTGATTTAACAACCTAAAAGTTATATGAATTTAAGTTAGGGTTCATATGTGACATGTTACAGTAGTCAAAAATCAAAACAGAGCACTGATAGGTGTCTGATTGGTCCTATGGTCTCATGCGGTATCGACCTTACTGTCCACGGTTGATACCCTACAGTCGCATATGGTGCAACCGTAGCTACGACCATATGATTTCTAAAATCTTCCCGAATGCCTATGGTCGATCCTTTGGTCATACTGATCATGTTATGGTCGACCGTAGCTACGACCTTGAGATTTCTTGTCACAGTCTACATACAATTCGAGTTCTTCCTAGATCAATTCTTCTGTTCTTCAATGGGGTTTATTCTAAGGTCATTCTATGGCCATCATTAGTAGTTTCTTATCAACCCTAATCATCAAATTCATTCCACATGGTTCTCCTTGGGATTTTCTCAAGGAAATCACATGGATCATTATATGTTGATATTGCCTATCTTCCATAGAAATATTATTCCTTAGATTTTACATCTCTAGAGATTCGTTTCATACATTGACCTGTGATAGAGAGCCAATCTCTTCTCTACAAATTCCTCTCGTTAGCTTTTTCTTCTTCTCCTTCTCTTCCATATCTTTCTCTAGGGTTTACTATTGTTCTAAAAGAGTGAGAAATGACTGAGGGACGTCCTTTATATAGAGGAAAACTCTCCATATAGAATCCTCTTTCAATTAGGAAAGCAATCCTTTAGTTTAGGAAAGTTTCCAAAACTTGGAGTCTAATCTGGGTTTTCACTGTCGATCATACGATCGCATAAACCGTCGACCATAGGGTCAAAATCATCAACCGTGGGATTCTAGATTTGAGATTTTTGTTCCCTTCCTTATGGTCGACCATACCTACCCAGGTATGCAACCTTAGTTATGTTTTTAGTGTTTTTAACTCGATTTTCATACCTGGTTCGTGATCTATCTTTACACGCTGGGTCCACTTGGTCCAGGAATGATGGGAAGACCTAGCACGACACAGTTAGACCAAGTTAGTGGAGTACGGCTCTTACAACTCCCCCTCTTATATAAATTTCATCCTCAAAATTTGCACATACCTTTTGAGTCAAATAAGTGAGGATATTGCTTTTGCATAGCGTTCTCTTCTTCCCATGCAAGTTCTTCTACATTTTGGCTTCTCTAAGTAACCTAAATGTAGTAAATGTCGTGGTTGTGAAGATGTTGCACCTTCCAGCTAGTGATCTCAAAAGGTACTACTTCGAACGTCAAATCTCCAGTCAAATCTGATGGATCCATTGTTAACACGTGTGTTGGATCTCTAATGTACTTCTTCAGTAATGAGATATGAAATACATCATGCACACTTGACATGGATGGTGGTAGTGCTAACTGATATGCTATTTTTTCACGTTTATCTAGAACTTCATAAGGTCCAATATATCTAGGACACAACTTTCCCTTCTGTCCAAACCTTTTCAAACCATGCTTAGGTGATATTTTCATAAATACCTTATCACCTATGCTGAATTTGAGAACTCTGCGTCGATTATCTACATATTGTTTCTGACGGTTCTGAACTATTCGGACTCTTTCCTTGATAATTTTGATTACTCGACAAGTCTCTTCTACAAACTCTGGTCCAACAATGTTCCGTTCTCCAACTTCATTCCAAAATAAAGGAGTTCGACATTTCTTTCCATACACTGCTTCATAGGGTGACATCTCTAAAGTTGCTTGATAGCTGTTGTTATAAGCAAACTCAATCAATGGTAATTTCTCATCCCATAATCCTCTGAAATCAATGACACAAGCTCGAAGCATGTCTTCTAAAATCTGAATAGTACGCTCCGACTGTCTGTCTGTCTGAGGATGGAATGCAATACTAAACTTCAAAGTTGTACCCATAACCTTCTGTAATCCTTTCCGTAACTTTGAGGTAAAGCGTAGGTGAAAGACCCGTATCGAACTAACCCGGTATTATCACCTTGAACCAGGTTTACCCATCATGGTCAAGTTAAATGGACCAAGGGCGTGAAGGAGATCATGACCCCAAGTATCAAATCGACCCAAAAACACTCAATTTAAAGGTAGGGTCGCATACCCAGCGAGGGAGGGTCGGACCCCCAAGACAGAAAGTCAGACCCTCTGTTTTACAGGGAGGGTCGGACACTTTAGGAAACCAAGGGTCGATGGGATCATCGACCCTGGCATCGACCCTCAGTTGCAGCCGAAACTGAAATTAGGAAATTTCTATAATTTCGATTAGGACTCTTTCCTAATCTCAATGGGAATTATTTTAGGATGTTTCTACTCTATAAATAGGACGTCCCTAGACCTCTTTCACTCCTTTTACAACCATAATTGAATTGAGAGAAAGAGAAGAGAAGGAAGAGAAGAAGAAGAGAAACAAGGTAAAAAAGAAAGCAAAAGGAGAAGAGTTGCAGAGAAGGAGTGTTCTTCTTAGGTATGGATACTAATTCCATAAGTTTCTACAGGCCTTAGGTTAGATAATGATGAGAGTGTGATCTCGGAGAAACCCAAACCATCAACCCATGGTTAGGTTTTCATGAAAAACCATGGGAGAATACATGAAAGCTATTTAGGTCGGTGATTCATGGTTCTAGACCATGGAATGCATGTTGAATGGATTGTAGGAGCAAGCCATAGGACCCCAAACACGAAGAGTGGATTAAAAGGAAGAAAATTACCCAAAACCCCCCGAGGGTCGCACAGAAATTCGATGACCATCTGACCCTATGTGACCTGAGTATCGACCCTCAGGGTTCTGGAAGTCCAGATTTGGGGAGGGTCGCACCCAGGGTCGATCATGACTCCGACCCTACCTCCGACCCTCAGTTAACATAATGGTTTTTAAAAATTAGAATAAATTCTAATTAAATTTTATCGACTTTGTTAGGTCTTCTAGTAATATAATAACATTATAAAGGTGATACTAAAGCATGGAAAAGGATCTATTAACAAGCTAAGGTGAGGAAACGGAACTCTAAACTAATTGGTTAATAAAAAACTGTTTCTCTTTTCTTGAGTCCAATGCCATGCTTGTTTCTATGCAAATATGTTTGTAATGTGCATACAACATGTCATCCAATATTTCTATTACTTGTTCATGCATATTTACTTTATTTTTTATAACATGGGGATGATGATGATGATAGGAATAGGCATGTGATTGTATGTGTGTGGTTGGTGTACTTGATGCGAGCGAGTATCAGGGGGGGTGTGATGAGAACGTCAATAAACGTTAACCTTTGGCGGGTCTCAGCATTTTAGCTCTATCTCTAACTCAAGTCTTGTGCATTAGCATCATCGTATCGCCATTACTTTAGCAGAACTATTATGTCATAGAGTATCAGGGGAGGTGGTCTCGGTCCTTGTAGTCTCTGACTCTACCGGGGGGCCTTAGCTCTTTCTCTATGGACATTCTGAGGGATGCTGGGGTGAGGGCTTGGATACACTGTTTGGCATTAGGATTGGTTAGTTGTGAGCCCAGTTTGCACGCCCTCTCCAGCAGGGGCTTACGTGTTGGTATGGGACTATACAGCAATAAACGTTAACCTTTGTTGTATAATGTTCATGATTAGGGTGGATGGGGACGATAATAAACGTTAACCTTTGGTCGGACTTCCACACCCTGTGTATAGAGGTAGGGTCAATAAACTTTAACCTTTGACCACCCAACCTTTCTATTGCGCATTGCAAACTATAAACCAGACCAAAGATATGAATTGATCGCATGCATATGTACTGTTGCATTGTTTTGTTTTCTCACTGAGCCATGATGTGTGCTCACCCCTCGACGTCGAATATTTTTAGTTGATGATGCAGGTTTTACCGTTGAAGATTATGTAAATGCTCCAGTGTACGGAAACGTAGCGGCGATGGAAGTTGAAGCTGAAGTGGATAGACATGACTACTCTTGTGAGTGCAACTCATGTGTATTCGATTAGATATTTTCTTAGTTTTCTTTACTTGGATTTATTATGGACATGTATTTGATATTTATTTATCTCTCAGTTGATACAGAATAATTTTCTATTTAAATATTAATATCACAGTAGATTCTTAGTTCATTTTATTATAAGACTTCCGATATTGTGTATTTACTCTGATTATGAATATGGATGTATGGGGTTAAGATAAAATGGATATAGCCTACTCGAGATCCTGGTTGAACCGTTGGTTTATTAGTGGTTCATCACACCATTCTGAATAGTGTGGAATTAGGGTGTGATAACTTGGTATCAGAGCATCTCAAGCCCTGTCCGTTGAACTAGCATACATTCAAGACAATTGTAAACTGAGATAGGATAAAAGTAAAAATAGTAATATTAACACATTGTAAGCACAAATGATGTTTGAGACCAATTTAAAAAGAGAATAATGCATCTATTAAAGGGGAAACAATTTTAATACAACGTAAAAGAAACAAACGTATATACATAACTAAAACAGAGACAGTTACTCTGTAGTACAATGAAAGAAAATACTATCATGAAGCCGGAGGTGAAGGAGGAGGTGGTGCCTCGCGGTCTCTGTCATAGTCCGTGGCATAGACTCTAGTCAACCAGGCCACCTGAGTCTGAGTCGCCTGAAGACTAGCTGTGAGATCGGCCACTCCCCGATCAGTCCGGCGCTGAGCGTCTAGAAGCTTCACTATCCTCAGATCCGATGCGCGCTGAGCCTCTCTAATCTCGTGAAACATACTCAGCACGTCATCAAAAGGTGGACGCAAAGGACCAGCTGCATGTGAAGGACCCACCGTAGATGAAGTACCAGCTCCAGCCACATGCATAGGTGATGGAGGTGGTATTGACTCTACATCCATGTACATGCGGTCATCATCACCAGCAGGATCCGTATGAACTCTAGCAGCGGCAGCAGCTGCTTCAGCGTCAGTAATCTCGATGCGAGTGTGAGGGCGCACCATCTCGTTCCTCTCCTCGTCACTGACTTGGGCATCCCGTAGGCCCATTTTGTAGATAGCCTCCCAATCTAGAGGCGACGAGAAGGTTTTCTCCTGAATCTTCTCATCCACTAAATCAACCCCCAGGCAGGTAAGCAGAACAGTGATCATACGTCCATAGGGTAGAGTACCCCTATGACCGGACAATGTGGCACTTATCATAGTCCGCATGATGATGTAAGGAAGGCAGACAGGCTGTCTAGTGCAAATGCTGTACAAAAGATACTAGGTCAGCTGAGAAACCCTCTCATAATGGCCACTCTGCGGAATCAGATTATGTTGGATAATCTTGCAAAAGGCCCGTGGAGCCGGACGCATATAGCAAGCTCTCATCTGCCAGCGATCAGGTCGTAGTAGCTGACTATCAATCTCAGCCCTCATCTCTATGGAAACGAACTGGGGCTCTCCAGGAGCACAGTAAACCATGGGGCCATCATAGGGAATGCCCAGTAGGTCAGCCAGTTGCCGATAATCGAATGAAATATTCACCCCCTTGACATAGCTTGTGATGCGTAGCTCGTGACCCCTATCCACATCATTGTAATCCCCCACCACCTGGAGATTACAATAAAACTGTCGCACTAAATCTGGGCATGTGCAAGCGTCGTAGGTGATGACAGGGAGCCACCCCATATCACCAAAGGCCCTCTCCACATTGAACAAGGCTAACTCAGCCAAGTTTACCATACGACCACCCTCTACTTTCTTACGAGCGTAGTGGGAATACTGTGCCTCGGCTTCGTTGGAGCGGAAGCGAAGGGGATCACGAACTCTGGGTACCTTGGTATGAGCCATGGTATCTGCCAAATAAGAAAGAAAAAATAGATAATGAGTTAATAGGATAAAAATCCAAAATTTGACATTATAACGACGTAAGTTGGCTAAAAGCCTCACTTGTCACCCATACACGTGGGCAGGAGGACTTACGTAGGTTCCAACATATTCTACAACACTCAGACAGTAGGAAATTCTAGCTAATGAAGTCCAATTTGAAGAAATTTTGAGAAATCAAAAATTTCGACAAATTAGGGAAAAAAGAGCAAAAAATCCAAGTTCTCGATAACCAACCGATGAAACTCAGAAAATTTTGAGGGCTTTCGTTCCTCGAGACACCAATAACAAAAGCCCCCAATAAAAATCGAATTTTTACGATTGGAAAAATTTTAATTTCAAAAATACAAGCTAAATGGACAAGAACCTTGAAATGGAAACCCAAAAACAGGTAAAAATTAGAAAGCACACCTGTAGGGATGATGTGGGCGTCGAAACACGGATCCAAACTGACCAAAATAGCGGAGTGACACTGTAGCAACTCAGAGGTCGGAGACGAGTCGAAACAGGAGAGAAATAATAAAGAATGAACCCAGAATCGGATCTTAAAGGTCTGATTTTTGGTCTGAGGGTCGGACAATTCGACTAGGATCATCGACCCTCGGATCGACCCTCCCATCGACCCTCAGCTCTCGGGAATCTGACAAAAAACCAGGGTCGGATACTGAGGGTCGGATACCCATCGACCCTCACATTGACCCTTAGCTCTCGGGAAGAACAGGTCATTCCCAGGGTCGGATACTAAGGGTCGGACATACCATCGACCCCCCCCCCATCGACCCTGCATAGAAAAGACAGTATTTTCATAGAATGAGCTGAAAATTTTGAAATTTTACATCAGTTAGCATGCCTACATGTAGTATAAATGATTGTCTCACCTATTTTAATGATTTTCAGGCACCACCAATCTCAGGAGGAAATATGTCTACGCGTAGAGAAACTAGGCAAAGCCGAAATGCAGTTCCACCACCACCTGTGGAGGAAACTAGCCAAGAAAATATATACACCCAGGGAAATCCGTAGGTTATAGCCCCAGGAAATCTAGACTAGGCAAATCCTACCAACTTGCCACCTCCACCACCGGAGTTAGCAACCGTGGTAATGAATCTAGCACAACAGCTACAAAAGATACAACATGCACAGGCTCAAATGCAAGTTGCAATGGCAATATGTTCCAGGCCGCACATGCTACACCCATGCAGACCGGACAAGCCAGTGCAGCACCGGTGGGTAACCACCCAGCACCTCAAACACCTCAACCACCAGCTGCACAAATTCTAGTACCTGGTCCAGAAGCAGCTCAGGTTAATTATCAGTATCCACAACCTATGTTTGGGGCATGCCCCCACAATCAGATGGATCACTCTCGACTGGTTGAGAGATTTTTGAAGATGAAGCCCAAGGAATTTAATGGTAAACCGTCTGATCCGTTATGGCCAGCACACTGGATCGACGAGATGGAGAGAAACTTTCTCATAATGACTATCACAAAAGAAGAAAAGGTGTTATGTGCCACCTTCATGCTGAAAGGTGATGCACATCATTGGTGGAAATCTACCAGGGCATATCTACTGACCAAGCACCCCCTGCTGACTTGGGCTATTTATAAAGAAACGTTCTTTGAGAAGTATTTTCCCCGAAGCTTCAGAGATGCTATGGATAAGGAGTTCCTGAGTTTATATCAAGGCCAGATGTCTGTGGATGCATATCAACATCGTTATGAGGAGCTGTTTTTCTTTGCACTACTTAGTATGCAAGAAGAAGACACTAAGACCCGTAGGTTTGTCACATGACTGAGAGGAAGCATCAGAGAGCACGTTCTGGGTTTGGAGAAGAAGGTATATAACGAAGCTGTCCAAATTACTCGAGTTATAGAATCGAGCCAGAAGGAGAGTCACTTTACACAGTAAAGAGGTATAAAAAGGCCAGCCGGAAATGCTTATAACGGAGGAAACAACAAGACATTTAAACCCTTCCATGCTCAAGGCTTTACTGCTGCACCCAAGACTACTCCAGTAGCTCAACATCAGCCAAAGCCAAATTCTGAAGGTCCAAAATGTTATAACTGCAACCAAGCGGGACATATGGCAAGGGAGTGTCCTAAGCCCAATAAGCAGTTACATCAAGGACGAGTATATGCTGTTACAACCGAGGATGCTGCCGCATCACCCGATGTGGTAACAGGTATGACTGAAACCTTTTAAGTTGTAATTACATTGTATGAGCATGTAGACTAAGTAAAATAAATCATAGGTATCGTACCTATAAATGGAGTACCCGCCAGAGTACTCTTTGATTCAGGAGCTACTCATTCCTTTATATCTGTGTCATTTGGAAAGAAGCTGAAATTACCCATCAAAACATTGGACTACAAACTACTTGTACGGTCACCGATGGGGTTAGAAGTGGAATTAGAGAAAGGTTATGGACCATGTCTAGTTCTCATTGGCGAGAAAACCTTAGATGCAATCTTGATCCAACTGGAGATGGCAGACTTTGACGTCATCTTGGGAATGGACTGGTTAGCTCGGCATTCTACGAACCTATTATGTGCCGAAAAGAAGCGAACATTTAAAGACAAAGAAGGAGCAGAATTTAGTTTTGCGGGAACCAAACTGCCCCGTAAATCCAAGCTCATACTCTCAGCACTAAAGGCTAAGAAGTGCTTTGAGAAGAGGGCAGTCGGGTATCTAGTATCAGTGGTCGACCTAACCAAGGAAGAACCACGAATGGAAGATATTGATGTCGTGCGGGACTATCCCGACGTATTTTTGAGGGAACTACCAGGATTACCACCCGACCGAGCCACAAAGTTTGTGATAGATCTTATACCTGGAGCCGCACCAGTATCAAAAGCACCTTATAGAATGGCTCCTACTGAACTGAAGGAATTGAAAGTGCAACTACAAGAACTGCTGGACAAGGGTTATATTTGACCCAGTATATCACCATGGGGAGCACCGGTATTATTCGTAAAGAAGAATGACGGTAGCGTTCGATTATGTTTCGACTATCGGGTGTTGAATAAACTGACAATCAAGAATCGATATCCACTACCTCGGATCGATGACTTGTTCGATCAGTTGCAAGGAGCAAAAGTATTTTCTAAGATCGATCTTCGGTCAGGCTATCATCAGTTGAAGATTAAAGAGGGTGATATTCCTAAGACAGCTTTCAGGACCAGATATGGACATTATTAGTTCTTGGTCATGTCTTTTGGATTAACAAACACACCAGCAACTTTCATGGAACTTATGAACCGGGTCTTCCACGATATGTTGGATACGTCGGTTATTGTATTTATTGATGATATATTGATATATTCCAAGGACAAAGAAACCCATATCAAGAACCTAAACGCCGCCCAACAACGTTTAAGTAAAGAGAAGTTATATGCCAAATTTACCAAGTGTGAGTTTTGGTTAAGTGAAGTCGCCTTCCTAGGCCATGTAGTATCCGCTGAAGGAATCAAAGTGGACCCCAGCAAGATCGAGGCTATTGTAAAGTGGGAAGCACCAAAGAGCATTGCAGAAATTAAAAGTTTTCTGGGTCTCGCTGGTTATTATCAGAGATTTGTGGAAGACTATTCCTGGATTGCCGTACCTCTCACCAGTTTGACTAAGAAAGGTGAAAAATTTGTGTGGATGGATAAATGTGAGAAGAGCTTCCAGACATTGAAAACCAGATTGATATCCGCTCCGATTTTGACTATTCTTGTCCCAGGACAGCCATTTACCCTATGCACTGATGCGTCAGGACTGGGATTAGGATGCGTGCTTATGCAAGGAGAACAAGTAATTACTTATCCCTCAAGACAGTTGAAGACACATGTGAAAAATTATCCCACTAATGATTTGGAGTTAGCAGCAGTAGTACATGTTGTCAAAATATGGAGACATTACCTGTACAGAGATAAATTCCAGATTAACTCGGACCATAAAAGTCTTACTTATTTATTTAATCAGAAGGAGTTGAATATGAGGCAAAGAAGATGGGTAGAACTATTGAAAGACTATGATTGTGATATCCAGTATCATCCGGGGAAAGCTAATGTAGTAGCGGATGCGTTGAGTAGAAAGGCGATGATAAAATCTCATGGGGAGGTTAGCACAACTGCAGCTACATGTACTATCGGAATGGTATTCAATCATGGCAATGAACAATATGTGATAGATAAAACGGATGGATCAGCCAACCAAGGGTTTATTCATCGATTTTCAAATATGTTCGTGACATTGAAAATTATACCGGATATAATGGATGAAGTGAAGACAGCTATCAAATCAGATCCTTATCTGAGAACAGTACAAGAAGATATCGAGAAAGGTAGGACTAACCCTGAGTTCACCTTGGACGAAGAGAAAGTACTGAAATACAAAGGAAGAATATGTGTATCTGAAACAGAAAGTGTGGACATTAGACACCGACTGATGAAAGAAGCCCATACCACCATCTATTCGATACATCCTGGAAGTACAAAAATGTATCATGATCTAAAGAAACTATATTGGTGGAGAGGAATGAAAGCAGATGTAGCTAAGTTCGTGTCTCAATGCCTAAATTGTCAGAAAGTAAAGGTTGAACGACAAAGACCCACAGGACTGTTACAACCGTTACCAGAACCAGCATGGAAATGGGACTGCATCACTATGGACTTCGTCACGGGGTTACCACTGACTCCTCGAGTAGTTGACGCAATTTGGGTGATTGTAGACCGTCTGACTAAAACAACTCGCTTCATACCGATACGACCTCAGTATACACTGGAAAGGTTAGCAATGCTGTATGTGGATAATATTGTTCGATTACACGGTGTACTAGAGAGCATTGTGTCCGATAGAGATCCACAATTTACTTCCAAGTTTTGGGAGGGATTGCAAAAGGCTATGAGTACAACATTGAAGTTCAGTACTGCATTCCACCCACAGACAGATTGGACAGTCAGAGCGTATAATCCAGATTCTAGAAGATATGCTACGAGCATGTGTAATTGACTTCAAGGGATCATGGGATGAAAGATTACCACTGATCGAGTTCGCTTATAACAATAGCTATCAGGCTACTATACAGATGTCACCCTATGACGCACTGTATGGCAGAAAGTGTCGAACTCCTTTATTTTGGAATGAAGTTGGAGAACGTAGTATTGTCGGACCAGAATTTGTTGAAGAGACTTGTCGAGTGGTCGACATTATCAAGGAAAGAGTGAGAACAGCTCTGAACCGTCAGAAGCAATATGCAGGTACTCGACGCAGAGATCTGGAGTTCGCTGTAGGTGATAAAGTATTTTTGAAGGTATGGCCTATGCGAGGTTTGAAAAGGTTCGGACAGAAAGGGAAACTAAGTCCAAGATATGTCGGGCCGTATGAGATTTTAGCTAAGCATGGGAAAGTGGCTTATCAGTTAGCACTACCACCATCTATGTCAAGTTTGCATGACGTATTTCATATTTCCCTATTAAAGAAGTATGTCAAAGATCCAATGCACGTTTTGACAGTAGATTTACCGGACTTGATTAATGATTTGACATTTGAAGTAACATCAACTGAAATCACCAGCCGAAAGGTTCAACAACTACGCAACCGAGATATCTACTATGTTAAGGTCACCTGGAAAAGTAGAGACATGGATGAAATTACATGGGAAAAAGAAAATGCTATGCGAAAGCAATACCTTCACTTATTTGATTCAAAAAGTACGTACAATTTCGAGGATGAAATTTTTATAAGTAGGGGGGAGTTGTAAGACCCGTATTGAACTAACCCGGTATTATCACCTTGAACCAGGTTTACCCATCATGGTCAAGTCAAATGGACCAAGGGCGTGAACGAGATCGTGATCCTAGGTATCAAATTGACCCAAAAATACTCAATTTAAAAGGAGGGTCGCATACCTAGCGAGGGAGGGTCGGACCCCCAAGACAAAAAGTCAAACCCCCTATTTTACAGGGAGGGTCGGACACTTTAGGAAACCCAGGGTCGACAGGATCATCGACCCTCGCATCGACCCTCAGTTGCCGCCGAAACTGAAATTAGGAAATTTCCATAATTTCGATTAGGACTCTTTCCTAATCTCAAAGGGAATTATTTTAGGATGTTTCTACTCTATAAATAGGACGTCCCTAAGCCTCTTTCACTCCTTTTACAACCCTAATTGAATTGAGAGAAAGAGAAGAGAAGGAAGAGAAGAAGAAGAGAAACAAGGTAGAGAAGAAAGCAAAAGGAGAAGAGTTGCAGAAAAGGATTGTTCTTCTCAAGTATGGGTACTAATTCCATGAGTTTCTACAGGCCTTAGGTTAGATAATGATGAGAGTGTGATCTTGGAGAAACCCAAACAATCAACCTATGGTTAGGTTTTCATGAAAAATCATGGGAGAATACATGAAAGCTATTTAGGTGGGTGATTCATATTTTTAGACCATAGAATGCATGTTGAATGGATTGTAGGAGCAAGCCATAGGACCCCAAACACAAAGAATGGATTAAAATGAGGAAAATTGACCAAAACCCACCGAGGGTCGCACAGAGGGTCGATGACCATCCGACCCTATGTGACCCGAGTATCGACCCTCAGGGTTCTGGAAGTCCAGATTTGGGGAGGGTCACACCCAGGGTCGATCATGACTCCGACCCTACCTCCGACCCTCAGTTAACAGAATGGTTTTTAAAAATTAGAATAAATTCTAATTAAATTTTAACGACTTTGTTAGGTCTTCTAGTAATATAATAACATTATAAAGGTGATACTAAAGCTTGGAAGAGGATCTATTAACAAGCTAAGGTGAGGAAACGAAATTCTAAACTAATTGGTTAATAACAAGATGTTTCTCTTTTCATGAGTCCAATGCCATGCTTGATTCTATGTGAATATGTTTGTAATGTACATACAACATGTCATCCAATATTTCTATTACTTGTTCATGCATATTTACTTTATTGTTTATAACATGGTGATGATGATGATGATAGAAATAGACATGTGATTGTATGTGTGTGGTTGGTGTACTTGATGCGAGCGAGTATCAGGGGAGGTGTGATGAAAACGTCAATAAATGTTAACCTTTGGCGGGTCTCAGCATTTTAGCTCTATCTCTAACTCAAGTCTTGTGCATTAGCATCGTCGTATCGCCATTACTTTAGCAGAACTATTATGTCGTAGAGTATCAGGGGAGGTGGTCTCGGTCCTTGTAGTCTCTGACTCTACCGGGGGGCCTTAGCTCTATCTCTATGGACATTCTGAGGGATACTGGGGTGAGGCCTTGGATACACTGTTTGGCATTAGGATTGGTTAGTTGCGAGCCCAGTTTGCAAGCCCTCGCCAGTAGGGGCTTACGTGTTGGTATGGCACTATACAGCAATAAACGTTAACCTTTGTTGTATAATGTTCATGATTAGGGTGGATGGGGATGACAATAAACGTTAACCTTTGGGCGGACTTCCACACCCTGTGTATAGAGGCGGGGTCAATAAACCTTAACCTTTGACCACCCAACCTTTCTATTGCGCATTACAAACTATAAACTAGACCAAATATATGAATTGATTGTATGCATATGTACTGTTGGATTGTTTTGTTTGCTCACTGAGCCATGATGTGTGCTCACCCCTCGACGTCGAATATTTTTAGTTGATGATGCAGATTTTACCGTTGAAGATTATGTAAATGCTCCAGCGTACGAAAACGTAGCGGCGATGGAAGTTGAAGCTGAAGTGGATACACATGACTACTCTTGCGAGTGCAACTCATGTGTATTCGATTATATATTTTCTTAGTTTTCTTTACTTGGATTTATTATGGACATGTATTTGATATTTATTTATGTCTCAGTTGATACAGAATAATTTGCTATTTAAATATTAATATCATAGTAGATTCTCAGTTCATTTTATTATAAGACTTTCGCTATTGTGTATTTACTCTGATTATGAATATGGATGTATGGGGTTTAGATAAAACGGATATAGCCTACTCGAGATCCTTGTTGAACCGTTGATTTATTAGTGGTTCATCACACCATTCTGAATAGTACAGAATTGGGGTGTGATAGTAGGTCTCTGTCAGATACATTGCTTTTAGGTACACCATGTAATCTAACAATATTATCTACATATAGCTTAGCTAACCTCTTTAGGGTATACTGAGGTCGTATAGCTATAAAACAAGCTGTCTTGGTCAAAAGATCCACAATCACCCAGACTGCCTCAACTACTCAGGGAGTCAATGGTAACCCGGTGACGAAGTCCATAGTGATGCAATCCCATTTCCATGCTGGTTCTGGCAGTGGCTGCAATAATCCTGTAGGTCTTTGTCTTTCAACCTTTACCTGCTGACAATTCAAGCCTCGAGACACAAATTTAGATACATCCGCTTTCATTCCTCTCCACCAATATAGTTTCTTCAGATCATGATACATCTTTGTGCTTCAAGGGTGTACCGAGTAAGCGGTAGTGTGAGCTTCCTTCATTAGTTTGTGTCTAATATTTAAGTCTTCAATTTTAGGAATACATACTTATCCTTTGTATCTTAGTACCTTTTCAACATCCAAGGTGAACTCAAGAGTAGTCCTACCTTTTTCAAGGTCTTCTTGCACCGTTCTCAGATAATGGTCTGATTTAATAGTTTCTTTCACTTTGTCTAACAGATCAGGTACAATCTTCAATGTAGCAAACATGGTTGAGAATAGATGAATAAATCCTTGGTCAGTTGATTAATTTGGAATATCAATCACAAACTGCTCTTTATCGTAATTAAATACTCTCCCTGTGACACACGCCATAGCATTTGCACTAACTTCTTCTTGGGATTCTGTCATTGCTTTCCTACTTAGTGCGTCAACAACTACATTAGCTTTTCCTGGATGATACTAGATATCGCAATCATAATCCTTTAATAATTCCAGCCATCTTCTTTGTCTCATGTTCAACTCCTTCTAATTAAAAAGATGAGTGAGACTCTTATGATCTGATTTAATCTGAAATTTCTCTCCATACAAATAATGTCTCCATATCTTAACAGCATGTACTACTGCTGCTAATTCCAAGTCATGAGTGGGAAAGTTCTTCTCATGTGTCTTCAGTTGTCTTGAGGCATACACAATTACTTGTTCTCCTTGCATAAGCACACATCCTAAACCTAACCCAGACGCATCAGTGTACAAGGTAAATGGTTGTCCTAGGATCGGAATAGTCAAGATGGGAGCTGATATCAATCTAGCCTTCAATGTTTAGAAACACTCTTCACATTTATCTGTCCAAACAAACTTTTCTCCTTTCTTTGTCAGACTGGTGAGAGGTACAACAATTCTAGAGTAATCTTCCATGAATCGTCGATAATAACCAACTAAACCTAAGAAACTTCTGATTTCTGCAACATTCATAGGTGCTTCCCATTTCACAATGGCTTCAATCTTGCCAGGATCCACTTTAATTCCTTCAGTGGATACAACATGGCCTAAGAAAGCGACTTCATTCAGCCAGAATTCACACTTCGTAAATTTTGCGTAAGGCTTCTCTTTTCTTAGTCGCTGCAAAGCGGCTCTTAGATTTGTGATATTAGTTTCTTTGTCCTTGGAGTAGACTAGTGTGTCTTCAATTAATACAATGACTGACGTATCCAACATATCATTGTATACCCGATTCATGAGTTCCATAAAAATTACAGGTGCATTAGTCAATCCAATAGACATAACTAAAAATTCATAATGTCCATATCTGGTTCTGAATGTTGTCTTTGGAATATCACCTTCCTTAATCATCAACTGATGGTATCCTGACCGAAGTTCAATTTTGGAGAACACTTTGGCACCTTGCAACTAATCGAACAAGTCATTGATCCAAGGCAATGGGTACCAATTCTTGATTGTAAGCTTATTCAATTCCCAATAATCTATACATAGTCGAATGTTATCGTCCTTTTTTTCACGAACAATACTAGCGCTCCCCGTGGTTATATGCTGGGTCTGATATAACCCTTGTCCAGTAATTCCTATAATTGTACCTTTAGTTCCTTCAGTTCAGTAGGAGCCATTTGATAAGGTGTTTTTGATACTAGTGGGGCTCCGTGTATAAGATCTATAAGGAACTCTATCGCTCGGTCGGATGGTAGTCCTGGTAGTTCTTCAGGAAATACATTTAGAAATTCACGCACAACTTCAATATCCTTCATTCACAGTGCTTCCTTGGTGAGGTCGATCACGGATAGTAGATACCCAATTCCTCCTTTCTCGAGGCATTTTCTAGCCTTCAATGCAAAGAGAATGAGTTTTTGTTTACGGGGAAGTTTGGTTCCCTCAAAACTAAACTTTGCTCCTTCCTTGTCTTCAAATGTCAGTTTCTTTTCCGCACATAATAAGTTTGTGGATTGTCGAGCTGACCAATCCATTCCCAAGATAACATCAAAGTCTGCAATCTCAAGTTGAATTAAGGTTGCATCCAAAATCATCTCACCGATAAGAACTGGACATGGTCCATAACCTTTGTCTAGTTCCACTTCTAATCCCATAGGTGATCGTACAAGCAGTTTGTAGTCTAAAGGTCTGAGGGGTAGATTTAACTTCTTTCCAAATGACACAGATATAAAAGAATGAGTAGCTCCAAAGTCAAAGAGTACTCTGGCGGGTAAGCCACTAATAGGTACGATACCTGTGATTTGATTAAACTTAGTCTACATGCTTTCACAAGGTAGTACAAAATGAACAGTTCAGGTCATACCTGTGACCACATCAGGCGATGCGACAGCATCCTCAGATGTAACTGCATTAACCTTTCCTTGTTATAGTTGCTTCCTTGGCTTAGGACAGGGCTACCTTTTATCTTAGATGAGAGCAGAGAAGAAGGAGTCGGAGCTTATCCACCATAGGAATATGCGATTGACTTTACTTTGTGAGCTACGAGGTCTCGGAAATGCCCAAAGCTCCTTGGACTATTTCACTACCTTGGTCCTAAGCAATGTCTTTCGCGAAGCGACCCGCCCAATTTCTCTTCTTTCTTTTTTATTTTGGCTTAGCTTTGCTTGTTTTTGGTTGTAAAGTGCTGCTCCACCCGTCCCGGGTAACCCTGGGCGGCACACAACCACTCTCTTAAATAATGTCCTACTTGATCGTAATTGAAGCATTCGACTCCAGCATTACTTTACTTCTATTGAGGTTGGGCTGTCGGAGTAGTCTTGGTTGCAGCATTGAATCCTTGAGTACGGAAGGGTTTAAATGTCTTTAAGTTCCCTCTGTTGTATGAGTTTCCATTGGGCCTTTTAATACCTCTGTTCTGAGCAAAATAACTTTCCCTGGCTCGATTCCAGTACTTGAGCAATCTGTATAGCTTTATTATAATTCTTCTTTTCTAGTCCCAATACATGCTCATGGATGCTTCCCCTAAGTCCCATAATGAACCTTCGGGTTTTGGTATTTTCCTCTTGTATGCTAGAGGGAGCAAAGAAAAATAATTCTTCATAACGTTGTTGATATGCGTCTACAGTCATCTATCCCTGATACAGACTTGGAAACTCCTTTTCCATTTGATCTCTGAAACTCCTGGGAAAAATACTTCTTAAAGAAAGCTTCTTTATAGATAGCCCAAGTCAGTTGGGCGTGCTTTGTCAATAGATAACTCCAAGTAGATTTCCACCAATGGTGTGCATCACCTTTCAGCATAAAAGTGGCACATAATACCTTCTCTTCTACATTTATAGTCATCACCATAAAGTTTCTTTCCATCTCATCAATCCAGTGAGCTGGCCATACGGATCTGATGGCTTTCATGTAAATTCCTTTAGCTTCAACTTCAAGAAATGCTCGATCAGTCTGGAGTGATCAAGCTGATACTGTGCGTATGCTCCATACATAGGCGGTTGGTACTGATAATTACCTTGGTTAGACCCACCTTGCGGTGCTTCTGGGTTTGGCACTTGGCCTTGTACTGCCGGTGTCTACGGTGCTTGGGGTATAGTATTTCTACCATCCGGTGCAGTACTAGCTTGTCCTGTAAGTAGAGATGTTGTGTTTGCAACTGGAAAAGCAATTCCCATAGCAGCTTGCATGTTGGCTTGCATTTGCTGTATTTGCTGCATTTGTTGTGCTAAATTCATTACCGCAGTAGGCAAATCCGTAGGTGGTATAGGTAGATTGGTTGGGTTGGCTTGGGTGTGCACATTCTGAGGTGCAGCATTTTAAGTTCCAATAATTCCCTCCTGTCCTTGCTGACCTTCATTGTCATTTGTCTCCATAGGTGGTGGAGATGGGTTTTCATTCTGTCCTCTTCTACTTACTCTGCGTCCAACCATCTAAACTCTTGGTTGAATGGTACATGGAAAGGTTGTACATGTGAGACAAGATATGATGGTAGTATTGGGCTAGTCTCACAATGGAAGCGAGAAAAAAAAAACAAGATTCATAGGCAAAAGTTCAAACAGAATCAAAATGCAAACAACAGTCATTCATACAGTCGATAGCCTACGGTCGCATGTTGTTCGACCATAGATGCGACCTTTAAAATCCTGGAAACTTACTGAGACCCTATGGTCGATCATACGGTCGATCATATGGTCAATGGATTGGGTCGAATTGTGCGACCGTATGATTCAAAATCAGGTTTTTAAACCTGCTTTTTGAAAATTTTCCCACTCATTCCCTTCTTCCTCTACAGTCTCTACTAAACTCACCACCAGTGAGTTGCTACAGTGTTGACCATACAAACTTGGTAATTTTTCCATCGATCAACATCCATCACTCCATTCCTTAAGGTATGTTCTCTACTTTTCTACATTTTTAAGCTTTCATACCTAGGGTTTTTGCTATTTGTAGGGTTTTCTTCTCATAAATATTTTTTTGACTGTAAAAATTTAATTTTTATTGGGGGCTTTTGCTATTGGCCACCCAATGGATGAAAGCCCTCAAGAAAATTTGAGTTTCGTCGGTTAGTTTAGTAGAAACTTAAAAATTTCCATTTTTGAGCTAAATTTTGGGGTTTTTCCCAATTGTCAAAATTTCTTCAAATTCAACCTACTTAGTTTAAATTTTCAATTATATAAGCCTTGCAGGATGGTTTGGGACCTATGTAAGTCCTCCTACCTAAATGTTTGGATGAAAAGTGAGGCTTTTTCCATTTTATGTCGTTATGCTGTCAAATTTTTAAATTTATCTAACTTGTCTTCATATTTTCTTCTCCTGCAGTTATCATGGTTCGCACTAAGGTTCCTCGAGTTCATTACCCATGACACTTCAGGTCCGTTAAAGTAGAGGTGTGATATCCTTGGTTTGACCGAAAGAAAGTAGAAGGGGGTCGGTGTGTGAACCTAGCCCATTTAGCCCTGTTTGATGTGGAAAGGGCATTTAGTGATATGGGTTGGCTTCCAGTGATCTTGTACAAGGCTTGCACGCGCCCAGATTTTGTCAAGCAGTTCTACTGTCACCTACCGGTAGAGGGTGACTTAGATGATGTTGACGGGGGTAGAGAGCTTCGTATCACCAGCTGGGTGGAAGGGGTTCAGATCTCTTTCAACTATCAGGAGTTAGCTGATCTCCTAGGCATTTTAACGATGGTCAGTTGGTTTACTGCACGCGCAGGGAGCCACAGTTTCTGTCTACATAGGTGCTTGCAGAAATAGAGATAATCAGATTCTTCGACATGATTGTTGGGAGATGAAAGCAGTCAACCTGTGTCCAGAGCCATGGGTCTACTGTAAGATTATCCAGCATAATCTTATTCCCCAAGATGGACACTATGAGATGGTCTCCCAGCTGACTCAGTACCTGTTGTACTGTATCTGTACTAGGTAGCCTGTCTGCCTCCCATATATTATTCTTTCGGACTATGCACAGAGCTATGTTGCCTTATTCGTGAGGTAACTTGCCCTATGAGCTGCTGATCTCCACCTTGCTCGCTCGTCTATAGGTGGACCTAGTGGATGAGAGGATCCTTGAGGACACCTTCTCAGCTGACCTTGATTGGGAGGCCATTAGTAGGATAGGCATGAGAGAGATACAGGTCAGTGATGATGAGAAGAATGCTATGAGACGCCCTCTCACTCAGGTAGCGGCAGCAGATGCAAAGGAGGCAGCAGCAGCAGCAGAGGTAGCAATAGAGGCAGCAACAAAGGCATACGAGGATGACGATGAAGAGGAGGATGATCGGATGTACATGGATGTGGATGCCATCCCTCCTCCATTGCCACAACATTCTACTGGAGCTGGCCCTTTTAGGGCTTCTCGTTCAGCTGGCCCTTCACGCCTACCACCAGATGACATGATGGGTCTATTATGCGAGATTCAGGAGGCTCAACGGGTGACTGATTGGAGAGTAGAAGAGATTCTAGATGCCTAGCACTCTATAGACCAGTGGGTAACGGATCTAACAGCTAGTCCCCGAGCGACTCAGACTCAGGTGGGCTGGCTCGCGAGAGTATATGCTGAGGACTATGATAGAGATCATGAGGCACCTCCTCCTCTAGAACCTCCAGCTCCATGATTGCCATTTATATCTTTTTCCCTTTTATACTATAGAGTAACTGTCCGGATTATGGACTGTACTCTGAATTGAATGTACATTTGTCTTATTCCCATTTAGATATATATATATAATTGGTTTCTCCTGTACATATGAGCATTATTCTCTTTCATAGTTTATGTCTCATATAACACAAGTGCTTATAGTGTGTTCTTATTTTAGCTTTTAAATTTTATCCTAACTCAGTTCATGACTCATGTGGAAGTAATTAGGTCAATGGGTAGAACCTGAGAATCTCTGATACCAAGCTGTCACACCCCAATTTTGGTCTAACCGGAATGGTGTGATGAACCACTAATAAACCAACGGTTCACCCAGGATCTCGTATAGGTCATACCATCATACCAAACCACACTCACATTCTACATTAATAATCAGAGGTAATAAACAAATAAGCGAAAGTCTTACAAATAATGAACTGAGAGTCTAACAGTGATAAATAAGTATTTAATCCAATTATCTCCAAACCACAAGACAAAAAATAAATAATCATTTGCATATCTGATGTTCAAATTATAACTAAACTTAAGCAAAAACACATTGGTTGCACTCGCATGATGAATCATGCGCATCTTCTTCAGCTTCTGCGTCCATCGCAGCAACATGTCCATACGTAGGCACATTCATATATTCTTCAACAGTAGGACCTATATCATCAACTAAAATTATTCGACGTCAAAAGGGTGAGCACACATCACGGCTCAGTGAGCAAACAAAACAATGCAATAAACATATGCATGCATTCAATTCATATCTTTGGTCTGATTTATAAGTTTGCAATATGCTATAGAATGGTTTAGTGGCCGCCGCACTTGTAAGACTCGCATGCCACGACCCCAGTCTAACCTTACGTTCTCGTGTCGTGACTGGTTTTTCCATCATAATCGGCCCAAGTGGACCAAGTGCGTACAGAAACTACAAGTCTGGGTATAAATTTTAACCCAAAAACATCTAATTAGGAGTGTATGGTCGCATACCTAAACAGGTGTAGTCGATCATACCTCAGAATAATGCGACCACAGTAGTCTAGGACGTGTGGTCGTATTTTTTGGCTGTGTGTCGACGGGTTCTGTGACCCCATGTGTGACCACACGAAGTCAAACAGATTCCGTGATTAGGAAACCTTCCTAATCTAAAGGGGGTTCTTTCCTAATCTAAGTAGGACTCTACATGGAGAGTTTTCCTCTATATATAAGACATCCCTTAGCCTCTTTCATCCTTTTAGAACTCAAACTGAAAGAGAGAGAAAGAGAAGAGGAGGAAGAGAAGGAGAATTGAAGAGGAAGACTAAGAAGAGGAATTTCAGAGAGAACTCTGAATCTTTAACAAGTATAAGGTATGAAACCATCCCCCACATCTATTGAATACCTAGAATAGATCATGGAGGAGATAGTGACTCAAAGTGAGACCCCAATCATCAAACCATAGACAAATTCTAAAAGATCCATGGAAGGAATCTATTAGGATGATGGATTATGTAAAATATGAATCCTAAGCCATAAAACAATCATAAGAAGGATCATGATGATAAGCCAAGGAATCAAAACATGAAGGAATTGAGTTGGGAGTGGAAAAGTCGACCATCACATGTGTGGTCGCATGTGTGGTCGCATGATATGCGACCACATGAAGCACATATGAATGACCAGACACCCTCAGGAAAGTTTCAGGGAGGGTGTGGTCGCATGTGTGGTCGCAAGATATGTAACCACACCTATTGACCATACGCCCTCGGGAAAAATTCCAGGGAGGGTGTGGTCGCATGTATGGTCCACGATATGCGACCACACAAAGCAACCACACGCCCTCAGGGAAAATTCAGGGAGGGTGTGGTCGCATCTATGGTCACATGATATGCGACCACACCTTGCGACCACACACCCTGTGGTCGCAGAAACTGAGACCACAGGTGCAGCCGCACCTGCAACCACTCTACTTCTGGAAGTCTAAATTGTTGGAAATAAATTCTAATTTAAAATCTATAAATTTGTTAGGATTCTAAGTGGTCTAAAAGTGATTTATAAAGCTTGGACGAGGAACAACCATCGATCATAGGTGAGGGAACAAGACCTAAAATAATTGACTAATAATAAACTGTTTTACTATTTCAGTCCAATGCCATGAATGATTCTATGCTTGTATGTTTATATTGTGCATTTCACATGTCAGCCAATATTCCTACTATTAGTGCTCATGCATATTTAACTCTGTTTATTTATAACATGATGATGATAATGATGCTCAGAATAGGCATATGATTTTATGTGTGTGGTTAGTGTGCTTGATGCGAGTGGAGCATTAGGGGAGGACGTGACACTGTGATTCATCTTGGTCACCAAACTCTAGCTCTATCTCTACTCAAGTCTTGCCCATTAACATCGTCGTATCGTCATTACCTTAGCAGAACTATTACGTCATAGAGCATCAGGGGAGGTGGTCTCTGACCATGTAGTCTCTGACTCTACTGGGGGCCCTTAGCTCCATTTCTATGGACGTATTGAGGGATGCTGGGGTGAGGCCATGGATACACTATTTGGCATTTGGATTGGTTAGTTGCGAGCCCAGTTTGCAAGCCCTCGTCAATAAGGACTTACATGTTGGTATTGGTAGGGCATCAGGGGAAGTGTTATGCGGTGTTTGATCCGGGAACTTTAGCTCTATCTCTATTCCATGATGGGTGCATGTGGGACGGCAATGGTGTTTGATCCATTAGGCGGCTTCACACACTCGTCTATAAAGGTGCAGCGGCCACCAATCCTTTCTATAGCACATTGCAAACTTATAAACTAGACCAAAGATATGAATTGAATGCATGCATATGTTTGTTGCATTGTTTTGTTTTCTCACTGAGCTTAAGTTGGAGAGCTGACACTCGTGCGTGTAATTCTTTTTAGTTTCTGATGTTGCAGGTATTACGGTTGAAGATTATGTCGATACACCAATATATGAATAGGTGGCGGCTATGGATGAGCAAGCTGTGGAGGACTATTATGTTTTGTTAATCGAGCGTTTCAACTATGGATACGCTTAGTGATTAACTTTTGTATTTGGATACTTGTAATATGTATTACATTATGTTTTGGTTACTTGGAGATAACTGAAATATTAATTATTTATCATGATTAGACCTCAGTTCATTATTAATAAGACTTTTGATATTTACTTTATTATCTCTGATAAATATGGAATGTGTTTTAGTTTAGCATGGTTGGCATAGCCTATACGAGATCTTGGTTGAACCATTGGTTCATAGATGGTTCATCACACCATTCTGGTTGGTTCAGAATTGGGGTGTGACAACTTGGTATCAGAGCTCTCATGCCTTGCCCATCAAACTTGAATACTTCTACTAGAGTCCATGAACTGAGTTAGGATAAATTAAAAACTTTAATACAAATACACCATAAGCATCTGTGTTGGTTGCGACAGAACTTAAACAAGACAATAATGTAATTATAAAAGGTGGAACCATATGTATACACAGATAAAACAAGAGAATCTAAATGTATCATGATAAAAAAATAATATAGGGTATGATCTATAAGTCGGGTATTGTATAAGTATACAAAGGATATAGTACAGTAGCAAGAAGGGCGCATCTATAAAGCAGGAAATTGGAATATCGAGTTGGTACTCACAAGATGTGAAACCTGATGTATGACAGAGGAAGAAGAAAATGGCTAGTAATGCCTAAATCCCTGTAATGGTAAACGAAATGATCTCAGGTTAAATCCAATAGAGATAGGAGAACAATGGCCAGACACTAAAATGTGAGTAACTATAAAAGAAGATAAAGCTATACTCCTGGGTGACGTGGATACTCAGAGTGAGATCCACCATAAGCTGATCCATTACCCACTGAGAATTAAGAAGAAGTTACAACTTGACCCCACCACTATCTGGGTCGAGAACGGGTAGTGAAAACTCATCTGAGCAGATGCGAAATAATGATTATCAGATTGGAGAAAATCAAAGGAAGTAAACAACCAGGCCACTCCAGCCAATCTACCTGGACTACCAAGTGCCTTGGCTACGGTCGTAATAAACTTGGCCTGACAAAATATAAGAGCAACAACAGATGAGACCAACTATGCAAGTTGCTATATGAATCACTATCCAAGTTGTCAATGCTACATCAGCACCTCCGAGTCAAACCAAGCGTGGTATCAATTGGTAGCAACACTGTGCCCCCAACACCTATTAGCTATAACACAATGCCTACCATATAGTACGTCCCAGTAATGCATACCCCAGTGCAGAAGCTTGGTGCACAACAAGCAATGTATCAAAGTGGTTACCATTATCAGCCATCGATGTATGGGATAGCTGCATCATGACAGAATGATCCAACAAGGGTTGAGGAATATTTTTTAAAAATGAAGCCTCAAACGTTTTCAGCAAAGGATCAAATTTATTGTGGCCATATAACTAGACAGGTTTATATAGGATGCGGTGCATCATTGACTTACTCTTATGATTATAGAGGATGCACATACCTGATTTTAAATTCTCATGTCTTGATAGGATACCTTCTTGATTCAACCTGTCAATTGGAGTTATTGATGTTATTTCCTTAGAATTAGTCCTGATTATACCAATCTAAGCTACTCTCATGATCAATAACATGAATAGAGATACCAACTGAATGAACAGTTAAGGGCTTAATCATTTTGAACGTACATCTTTTCGATTTATACCTGATTTATCGATGTACCAAAACTCTCCAGATTTATTCCTATAGTGCCTTGACCAATTGGCATTATATACTCGATAGAACCTGTAACCATGAGGTTAAGAGCTGTAGAACCTCTATTTTTATGTATTCGGACCACCGTGCAACTTAACGATCTTTTGATGCCTGTTGGATTACCATAGATTTACTCCTGATCTTTTAAACCTAAATTCATTAGATAAAACAAGTGTCCTTCATCACACTGAATTCGAAAGAAGGAAATGAATTACTTTCGGATAAATATTCCGATTCATACATTTCTCGACATCCATTGATAAGATGTTTAATTAATAAGGAATTATTGGAAGGAAGATGATTGAATTTAGAATAATCTATATAGTTAAGAAACCTCAGACGAAGTAGTAGAGAATCTATTTCAAGATTGCTAAATAGATGGATATGAGTCATGTCTATAAAAGAGTGCATGAGCAAGAAAGTAAGTAACAATCACAAGATATTTTTCGAGGTATATGAAAGAGAGATCAGGGTAGAACAGCAATGATAAAGAATGTGTAAGCTAATGAACTTTTTGGGATATGAGATTATTGGCGTTAGTCTTTAAAAAAACCATAACAGATTAAGGAGCTAGATGTGCTCTTAAGACCTTTATACCAGATTTTACTAGTTCAAGCCCTTTTAGACTAGATGTTGTATTGGATGAGTATTAGGAACAATGTTCGAATCATATGGATGGACAGAATTTGGATGCAACCTAAATCGACTTGAGATAGCAAACTTTGACGTCATCTTGGGGATAGACTGGTTGTCTCAACACTCTACAAAGCTATTATGTGCATAGAATAAGTTATCAGTTAAGAACGAAGATGTCACATAATTTGGTTTTATTGGAAACATATTGCCTAGGAAGTAGAAGCTTATCCTCTTTGCACTAAAGGCAAAGAGATGCCTTGAAAAGAAAAGAGTTGGATATATGGTATGTGTGGTAGACGTTACTAAAGAAGCACCACAGATGGAAGATATTGATGTTATGCATAAATTCCCTAGTGTGTTTCCAGGAGACTTACTTGGGTTGTTACCTAATTATGCAACCGAGTTCGTTATCAACTTGTTACCAGGGATGGAACATGTATCTAAGGCACCCTATAGAATAGCTCTTACAGAACTGAAGGAACTGAAGACTCAACTACAAGAGTTATTAGACAAATTTTATAATCAGCCAAGCATTTCATCACAGGGAGCGCCAGTGCTATTCATGGTGAAGGACGATAGTGTTTGGCTATGTATAGACTACCAAAAATTAAACAAGCTTACGATCAAGAACCGATATCTACTACCTCAGATCGATGACTTGTTTAAACAATTGCAAGGAGCAAAGGTATTTTCTAAGATTGATCTTCGGTCAAGATATCGTCAGCTGAAGAATTTGAACAGTGATATTCCGAAGAGAGTTTTTAAAAATCAAGAATGACCATTATGAGTTCCTAGGTATATCATTGGGATTAACCAGTGCTCCAACATATTTTATGGAGCTTATGAACTGGGTGTTTCATGATATGTTGGACGTGTCGGTCATAATTTCATAGACTATATATTGGTTTATTCCAAAGATGAAGAAAGTCCTATAATGAATTTTAGATTAGCTTCACAACAGCTGAGAAGGGAGAAGTTTTATGCCAAGTCCAAGAAATATGAGACCTAATTAAACAAAGTGATCTTCTTGGATCACGTAGCATCATAGAAAAGGGATTAAAGTTGACCTTATTATGTTAGAAGTAATCATCTGGTGAGAAACACCTAAAGGACATTGCGAAGATTAGAAGTTTTCTTGGGTTTAGCTAGTTATTACAGACAATTTGTGAAGGACCACTCTAAGATCACAAAACCTCTTACCAAATTAACTAGGAAGAGGGGAGTTTAATTGGATTGACAAGGGTGAAGAATGTTTTTCAGATTCTAAAGCAAGGCTGATATCGGCTCCCATTTTGACCATTCTGGTACCAGGGGAACCTTTTACCCTACACACTAATACTTTCGGATTGGGTTTAGGGTGCGGGTTGTTGTAAGGTAAACAAGCAATTGCATATGTTTCAAGATAACTAAAAGAGCATGAAAAGAATCACCCAGTGTAAATGTTGCCTTATGTTTCACAGCAACAAATTCAGATCGGAAGAAGAGTAACATATAATAGAAATTTACCCAAAAAAAACATATAATAGAAACTTGTGATGATCCAATTGAGCGAGAACTTATGGATGAACTTATGGAGCAATAGTTCCTCGGCTGCGCTTTAGGCATTAAAGATCATCTCTGAATTGATGGATGAAGTAAAAGTAGCAATTCTGTTAGATCCATATATAAGAATGGTGCAAGAAGATTTAGAGAAAGAATAACCATGTGCGTTCTAAGAGTCTAAGCATACGTTCTCGTGTCGTGATCGTTCTTCCCATCATAATCGGCCCAAATGGACCATGTGCGTGAAGAAACCACAAGACTAGGTATGAAATTTAACCCAAGAACATCTAATTACGAGTGTGTGGTCGCATAACTAAACAGGTGTGGTCAACCACACCTCAGAATAATGTGACCACAGGAGTCTGGGACGTGTGGTCGCAGTTTCTGGCTGTGTAGTCGATGGGTTCAGCAACCCCACGTGCGACCACAAGAAGTCAGACAGACTCCGTGATTAGGAAACCTTCCTAATCCGAAGGGGGTTCTTTCCTAATCTGAGTAGGACTCTATATGGAGGGTTTTCCTCTATATATAGGACATCCCTTAGCCTCTTTCATCCTTTTAGAACTCAAACTGAAAGAGAGAGAAAGAGAAGAGGAGGAAGAAAAGGAGAATTGAAGAGGAAGACTAAGAGGAGGAATTTCAGAGAGAACTCTGAATCTTCAATAAGTATAAGGTATGAAACCATCCCCCACATCTGTTGAATACCTAGAATAGATCATGGAGGAGATAGTGATTCAGAGTGAGACCCCAATCATCAAACCATGGACAAATTCTAAGAGATCCATGGAGGGAATCTATTAGGATGATGGATTGTGTAAAATATGAATTTTAAGCCATAAAACAGTCATAGGAAGAATCATGATGATAAGCCAAGGAATCAAAGCATGAAGCAATTGAGTTGGGAGTGGAAAAGTCGACCATCACATGTGTGGTCGCATGATATGCGACCACACCTATCGACCACACGCCCTTAGGAAAAATTCTAGGAAGGGTGTGGTTACATGTATGATCGCATGATATGCAACCAAACATAGCGACCACAAGTCCTCGGGGAAAATTCAGGGAGGGTGTGGTGGCATGTATGGTCACATGATATGCGACCACACCTTGCTACCACACACCCTGTGGTCGCAGAAACTGAGACCACAAGTGCAAGCGCACCTGCGACCACTTTGCTTCTGGAAGTCTAAATTGCTGGAAATAAATTCTAATTTAAAATCTATAAATTTGTTAGGTTTCCAAGTGGTTTGAAAGTAATTTACAAAGCTTGGACAAGGAACAACTATCGATCAAAGGTAAAGGAACAAGATCTAAACTAATTGGCTAATAATAAACTGTCTTACTATTTGAATCAAATGCCATGAATAATTCTATGCTTGTATGTTTGTATTGTGCATTTCACATGTCATCCAATATTCCTACTATTACTGCTCATGCATATTTAATTCTGTTTATTTTTAACATGATGATGATAATGATGCTAGGAATAGGCATGTGAATGTATGTGTGTGGTTAGTGTGCTTGATGCGAGTGGAGCATCAGGGGGAGGACGTGACACTATGGTTCATCCTAGTCACCAGACTCTAGCTCTATCTCTACTCAAGTCTTGTTCACTGACATCGTCGTATTGCCATTACTTTAGCAAAACTATTACATCGTAAGGCATCAGGGGAGGTGGTCTCGGACCGTGTAGTCTTTCACTCGACCGGGGGGCCTTAGCTCTATTTCTATGGAGGTATTGAGGGATGCTGGGGTGAGGCCTTGGATACACTGGATGACATTTAGGATTGGTTAGTTGTGAGCCTAGTTTGCAAGCCCTCGCCAATAGGGGTTTACGTGTTGGTAGGGGTAGGGCATCAGGGGGAGTGGTGGCGGTGTTTGATCCGGACACTTTAGCTCTATCCCTGTTCCATGGTGGGTGCATATGGGATCGAATTGATCTTTGATTCATTGGGTGGATTCACACAATTGTTTATAGAGGTGCGGGGGCCACCAAACCTTTCTATAGCATATTAAAAACTTACAAACCGGACCAAAGATATGAATTAAATGCATGCACATGTTTGTTGCATTGTTTTGTTTGCTCACTAAGCCATGATGTGTGCTTACCCTTTCGATGTCGAATATTTTTAGTTGATGATACAGGTCTTACTATTGAAGAATACATGAATGCACCGACATAAGGACACATTGCCGCCATGGACATAGAAGCTGTTGAAGATGCGCATGATTCATCATGCGAGTGCAACCAGTACATATTCGATTAGTTTAGATATATTTGATTATTGGAACATGTAATGGATTATTTTATTTTATGTCTTGAGTCATTTAAAGATAACTGGATTAAGTAATTATTTATCATTGTTAGATACTCAGTTCATTATCTATAGGACATTCGCTTATTTGTTTATTATCTTTGATTATTACTGTAGAATGTGTGTGTGGTTTGATATGGTGGGTATGACCTATACGAGATCCTGGTTAAACCGTTGGTTTATTGGCTGTTTATGACACTAATCTAGTTAGACCAGAATTGGGGTGTGACAACAACATGCGCCATAGGCCATCGTCCATATGACTGATTGTTGTCTATATTTTGATTCTGCTCAAACTTTTACCTATTGATTTTTTTTTCTCTCACATTCCATTGTGAGACTAACCTAATACTACCATTCTATTTTGTCTCACATATACAACCTTTCCATGTACCATTTACCCAAGAATTTAAATGGTTGGAAGAAGAGTTAACCAAAGAAGACAGATTGCAAACCCACGTCCATAACCTATGGAGACCAATGACAACGAAGTTCAGCAAGGACAAAGAAAATGTTGGGAATCAAGGTACTGTGCCTCGAGATGTTCATCCACAAGCCAACCCAACCAACTTACCCGCACCACCTACCAATTTGGCTACTGTGGTGATGGATTTGGCATAGCAAGTGTAATAGATACAGTAAATACAAGCCAACATGCAAGCTGCTATGGGAATTGCTTCCCCAGTTGCAAAAGCAACACCTCTACCTGTAGGGCAAGCTAGTACCATACCTGGTGGTAGCAACATAGTACCCCAAGCACCTCAAACGCCAGTGTTACAAGCTCAAGTGTAGAATACTGATGCACCGCAAGGCGGACATAACCAGGGTAACTATCAGTACCAGCCGCCTGCGTATGGAGCATACGCTCAGTATCAACTTGATCACTCCAGATTGATCGAAATTTTTCTGAAGATGAAACTGATGTAAATTAATTGTGTATGTAACCACAAGTGCATGAAATCGTGCAGTAACCGATCGATCTCAGGGAGGAACCGCAATTATCCTAACTTAAATAAGACAAAGCGTACCAAAGGGATTTGATTAAATTTATACCCTAATCACTTCAAATAAAAATTAATCGGGCAATAAAAACAATAATAATCATTCATAATGGTATGAAGACTTACAAAACCACTAATCATAGAGTAACACAGATCTATTGCAAGAAGAGAACGAAATTAAAAGTAAAAGAATGTAAGAAAAACTTATCTTATTGGAATTCCTCTATCGTTGCTCCTCATCTTGTTGTCATTCCAAGGTGATGTGCAAACGATTGCAAAGGGAGCCTTCTCCCCTAAATTAAATTAGTAATGGGGTACAACCTATTTTTATACCCTACTACAGAGTTCTATAACTGAAATTAAAACTTAAAAAATAAATAAATAAAAATAAATTTAAGCAAGAAGAACACAACTTAAAAAGAAGAATACTAAGAATCTCAAACTCTCATAAATTTTCAAAACTTAAAAAAAAAAAAAAGCTTACAATAGAATTATTAGATGATTTTTCTATTGCTGAGCATCACATATATATATAAGTGAGTAAAGATCACAATCAATCTTTACAATTGGATTACAAGAGATTTTGTGGAGATAATTTTGGTAACCAAATTCCAATCTTATAGGTTCATTGTATGTGGATGATTTTTGAGTAGGAAAAATCTAGCACCAACTCATCATATCTTTAGCATCATTATCTCTTCTTGAAAACTTCCATAATCTATTGGAGCTTTCCATTCTTTCATGCCATGTCAATCTTGTAAATTTGATTCCAAATAAGTAAGGAATATTTTCTCAAGAGAATGGAATCTTTAACATGAGATCGGACTACTCTTTGACTTGGTCTAAGGCTGATCTTATACAAAAAATTCATGGATCACCTTATAAAATTCATCCTCTGCCCAACTGCTGAGTTGACTGGGTGAGTTAACTGGAAAAGATCACCAAAAATTCCTAAAATAGTCTTTTCAAGCTCAAATTTCTCCTTTCTTTTACCTACACCCTACAAACATAAAATCAACATTAAATACCAGAGAAGCATCATAAATAGAATAAGAGATGCATACTTTATACCTTAAATTCACACATAAAATGTGTTCATCAGATTCCTCCACACTTGAGCTTTGCTAGTCCCAAGCAAAGAAAATTTTAAAAAAATAAAATAAAATAAAATAAAATCTTAACTCACTTTAGTAGGAATCACGATTGCACTTAGCACGTGCAACAAGCCTTTAAACCCCTAGGTCACCCCCAGTGGACGAGTTGTGTCTCGTGAGTGTTTTCAGAGAATAAACATAGAAAATTCATATAATAATTTCAAACTTTAACTTTGGTATTAAGGAGAGAGAACACACACACATCCTATTAGTCATGACACTCAACTTGGGATCAAGAAAACATAAAAAACCCCACACTTGAACTTTACATCCTCATATGATTCAAACACTAAGGTCACATCTCAATTAGAAAATCTTGTTATATCTTCTAAACATATCTCTCCTTAGGGTGAACCCTTTGTAACATACTAGTAACCAAGACCCAAGAATAGCTTTCAACACTTGTATTTCATAATTTTTTTTCCTCTTGTTTCTTTTTTCTTTCTTCTCCTTTAAGCTACTCCACTACAGTTGGCTTGAGAAGTGCAAGTGGTTATGCATTCCACGTTACTATGTAGCTTCGCTTTTGGCATATATCTTTAAGGACATTGATGCTTAAGGGTACTTTTTTTTTTACAAGAGTTGTGTCCAAAGAATTTCAATCAAGACACCTAGCTTCCTGAGGCAGAATGCCCTATCTAGTTTCAAGAACAAAAAACTCTTATATTATTATATTATTTTTTTCTATAATAATTTTTTTCTCTAGTACAAAGAGGTCTCAGCTTTATTCAAAGGTTGAAATTACCAACTACAACTATAAAATCTTCATCCTTTTAGGTGAGGTGAGATGTATTTTCTAACTCCATTCTCACCTCAAAATACAACCTAAGTATTATCCTCACATAGGGTTTCATTACTTTGTATGTGATAGTTTCCTAGGTTTCTTTCTCCTTCCTCTTTTGTGTCAAAACCATAGAAATAGTAACTGACTTTTTCAAAAACCAAAGTTAAAATGTTAAAATCTTCAATGAAAGCTCAAAATTTATTTTTTTTTAATGAAATCTCAACCCTTTCCCCATACTTAAATCATGCATTGTCCTCAATGTATGTAGGAAAATAAAAGACAAGGACATGGGGAAGAAAAAAAAACTCCCTGAATCAAGGATCAATGTAAAAAGGCTCATGGAGATCCACGAGCTCTTCAGTGGAGTCGTGTGGAAGCTCCAAAAATGGCTTCAAACGCTGGCCATTCACTTTGCTGGTTGCACCTGTACCTGGATTTAAAATCTCAATTGCACCCAATGAGAATACATTTTGAACAATATAAGGGCCCCCCTAACGAGATCTAAATTTACCAGGAAAAATATGCAAACAAGAATTATAAAGAAAAACCTTGTCACCAGGGGTGAAAGACTTCCGAAGGATATGTTTGTCATGATAAGCCTTGGTCTTGTCTTTATAGATGCGGGCACTGTTGTAGGCATCATTTCGTAATTCATCCAACTCAGAGAGCTGGAGTCCTCTATGAGTACTAGTATCTGACAAATCAAAATTTAATTTATTAATTGCCCAAAATGCTCGATGTTCCAATTCGACTGGTAGATGGCAGGCATTCTCGTACGCCAGACGGTAAGGGGATTGACCAAGAATGATCTTGAAAGCAATTCTATAAGCCCAAAAAGCATCTAAGAGGTGAATGGATCAATCCTTACGAGTCGGATTGATAGTTTTTTCCAAAATCTGCTTGATTTATCGATTGGACACTTCAACCTGTCCACCGGTCTAAGGGTGGTAAGGGGTTTCCAATTTATGGGTAATACCATATTTTTGAATAAGGACCTCAAATGGTTTGTTGCAAAAGTGTTTTTCCCTATCTCTAATGATAGCTCAAGGGATACCAAATCAGGAGAATATATTCTCCTTTAGGAATTTAATGACTACCTTGTGGTCATTGGTCTTAGTCGCAATAGCTTCTATCCATTTGGACATGTAGTCCACATCTAACAAGATATACTCTTTCCTAAAAGATTTTAGGAACGGACCCATAATGTTGATGCCCCAAACATCAAAAACTTCAACCACCAGAATTGGGTTGAGCAGCATCATTTTTCACTTGGTAATGCGGCCTAAAAACTGGCAAGAAGGGCATGCCTTACAGTAATTAAAGGCATCCTTAAAAAGACTAGGCCAGTAGAATCAAGACTGTAAAACCTTGGCTGTGGTCTTATTTGGCCCAAAGTGGCCGCCACACGCTTGATCATGACAATAAGATAACACAGATTGTTGTTCATGGTCAGGTACACATCTCCTGATAATCTGATCAGGGCAAGTCTCAAACAGATATGGATCGTCCAAAAATAGTACTTGACTTGGGAATGGACTCTATACCTATCTTGGGAGGGACAATGGGAAGGGGTCGCACCCCTTACCAAGTAATTTACAATATCAGCGAACCAAGGTTCACTAGATATTGCAAACAATTGCTCATCTGGGAAAGACTCATTGACTGGTGAATCGACAATCAAAGAATTAGACAGTCAAGATAAGTAGTCAGCAACCAGATTTTCTATTCCTGGTTTATCCCTAATCTCTAAGTCAAACTCTTGTAAAAGCAAAACCCATCTAATAAGACGGGCTTTGGCATCCTTTTTCGGCAAGAGATGTCTTAGGGCAGCATGATCCATGTACATAATGACATGGGATCCTATCAAGTAGGCACAAAATTTCTCTAAAGCAAATACAATAGCTAAGAATTCTTTTTCAGTGGTAGTGTAATTAAGCTGTGCATCGTTTAGAGTCCTACTTGCATGACAGATTACATGGGGCAACTTATTGATCCATTGCCCAAGGACAACTCCTAATGAAAAATGAGAAGCATCACACATAAGCTCAAAGGGCTCTGTCCATATGGGTGCCTGAATGATGGGGGCAATGATCAAAACCTTTTTGAGTTAATTAAAACTCTCAAGGCATGTCACACCCCAATTCTGGTCTAACCAGAATGGTAAGATGAACCCCTAATAAACCAACGGTTCACCCAGGATCTCAAATAGGTCGTACCCACCATATCAAACCACACACACATTCCATATTAATAATCAGAGGTAATAAACAAATAAGCGAAAGTCTTCCAGATAATGAACTGAGAGTCTAACAGTGATAAATAAGTATTTAATCCAATTATCTCCAAACCAAAAGACATAAAAATAAATAATCAATTACATATCCGATTTCAAATTATAACTAAACTTAAGAAAAATACATTGGTCCCACTCGCATGATGAATTATGCGCATCTTCTTCAGCAACTACATCCATCGCAGAAATGTATCCATACGTCGGTGCATTCATATATTCTTCAACGGTAAGACCTACATCATCAACTAAAAATATACGACGTCGAAAGGGTGAGCACACATCACGGCTCAATGAGCAAACAAAATAATACAACAAACATATGCATGCATTCAATTCATATCTTTAGTCTGGTTTATAAGTTTTCAATGTGCTATATAAAGGTTTGGTGGCCGCCACACCTCTATACACGAGTATGTGAATCTACCCAATGGATCAAATACCATTGCTGTCTCACATGAACCCAACATGGAATAGAGGTAGACCTAAAGTGTGTGGATCAAACACCGCCAATACTTTCTCTGATGCCCTACCCATACCAACACGTAAGCCCCTATTGGCGAGGGCTTGCAAACTAGGCTCAAAACCAACCAATCGTAATGCCAAACAGTGTATCCAAGGCCTCACCCCAGCATCCCTCAATACGTCCATAGAGATAGAGCTAAGGCCCCCTGGCAAAGTCAGAGGCCACACGGTCCGAGACCACCTCCCTTGATGCCCTACGACGTAATAGTTTTACAAAGGTAATGGCGATACGACGATGTTAGTGGGCAAGACTTGAGTAGAGATATAGCTAATGTCTAGTGATTAGGTCGAAGACCACCGTGCCACATCCTCCAGTGATGTTCCACTCGCATCCAACACACCAACCACACATATACATTCACATGCCTATTCCTAGCATCATCATCATCATCATGTTATAAATAAATAGAAATAAATATACATGAACAGTAATAGCATGAATATTGGATGACATGTGAGATGCACATTACAAGCATACACGCATAGAATCAATTGGCATTGGACTAAAAAATAAACAGTTTGTTATTATCCAATTAGTTTAAGTCTTGTTCCCCCACCATTTAGTAATTCTCGATGTCCTTCCAAGCCTTAAAATTCTCTTTAAATTGATTTAACAACCTAAAAATTATATGAATTTAAGTCAGGGTCCATATGTAACATGTTACAGTAGTCAAAAATCGAAACAGAGCACTGATAGGTGTCTGATTGGTCCTATGGTCTCATGTTGTATCAACCTTACTGTCTACGGTCGATACCCTATGGTCGCATATGGTGTAACTGTAGCTGTGACCATATGATTTCTGAAATCTTCCCGAATGCCTATGGTCGATCCTCTGGTCATACTGGTCAATTTATGGCCGACCATAGCTAAGACCTTGAGATTTCTGGTTACAGTCTACATGTAATTCGAGTTCTTCCTGGGTCATTCTTCTGTTCTTCAATAGGGTTTATTCTATGGTCATTCTATGACCATCATAGTAGTTTCTTATCAACCCTAATCATCAAATCTACTCCTCATGGTTCTCCTTAGGATTTTCTCAAGCAAATCACATAGATCATAATAGGTTGATATTGCCTATCTTCCATAAAAGTTTTATTCCTTAGAGTTTACATCTCGAGAGATTTGTTTCACACATTTGCCTATGATAGAGAGTCAATCTCTTCTCAGCAAACTCTTCTCCTTAGCTTTTTCTTCTTATCCTTCTCTTCCTCATCTTCCTTCTCTTTCTCTAGGGTTTTCTAATGTTCTAAAAGTGTAAAAAAGGGCTGAGGGATGTCCTTTATATAGAGAAAAACTCTCCATATAGAGTCTTCTTTCAATTAGGAAAGCAATCCCTTAGTTTAGGAAAGTTTTCAAAACTCAGAGTCTGATCTGGGTTCTTACGGTCGATCATACAGTCGCATAAACCGTCGACCGTAGGGTCAAAATCATCGACTGTGGGGTTTTGGATTTGATATTTTTATTCCCTTCCTTATGGTCGACCATACCTACCCAGGCATGTGACCTTAGGTATGTTTTTAGTATTTTTAACTCGATTCTCATACCTGGTTTGTGATCTATCTTCACACGCTCGGTCCACTTGACCCAGAAATGATGGAAAGACCTGGCAAGATACGGTTAGACCAAGTTAGTGGAGTGTAGGTCTTACAACTCCCCCCCCCCTATTATATAAATTTTGTCCACAAAATTTGCACATACCTTTCGAGTCGAATAGGTGAGGATATTGTTTCCGCATAGCATTCACTTCTTTCCACGTAACTTCTTCTACATTTTGGCTTCTCCAAGTAACCTTAAGATAGTAAATGTCACGATTGCGAAGACGTTGCACCTTTCGGGTACTACTTTGAACACCAAATCTTCATTCAAATCCAATGGATCCATTGTTAACACGTGTGTCGGATCTCTGACGTACTTCTTTAGTAATGAGATATGAAATACATCATGCACACTTGACATGGATGGTGGTAGTGCTAACTGATATGCTACTTTCCTACGTCTATCTAGAACTTCATAAGGTCCAATATATCTGGGACACAATTTTTTCTTTTGTCCAAACCTTTTCAAACCACGCATAGAAGATATTTTCAGAAATACCTTATTACCTATGGTGAATTCGAGATCTCTGCGTTGATTATCTGCATATCGCTTCTGACGGTTCTGAGCTATTCAAACTCTTTCCTTGATAATGTCAACTACTCGACAAGTCTCTTCAATAAACTCTAATCCAACAACACTCCATTCTCTAACTTCATTCCAAAACAAAGGAGTTCGACATTTCCTACCATATAGTGCTTTATAGGGTGTAGTCTAAAGGTTTGAGGGGTAAATTTAACTTCTTTCCAAACAACACAGATATAAAAAGAATGAGTAGCTCCAGAGTCAAAGAGTACTCTGGTGGGTAAGCCATTAATAGGTACGATACCTGTGATTTGATTTAATTTAGTCTATATGCTCATACAAGGTAGTACAATATGAAAGGTTCAGGTCATACCTGTGACCACATTCGACGATGCGGTAGCAACCTTAGATGTAACTAAATAAACTTTTCCTTGTTGTAGCTGCTTCCTTGGCTTAGGACACTCCCTTGAATAATGTCCTACTTGATTATAGTTAAAGCACTTAACTCCAGCACTACTATGCTTCTGTTGAGGTTGGGCTGTTAGAGTAGTCTTCGTTGCAGCATTGAAGCCTTGAGTACGGAAGGGTTTAAATGTCTTTGAGTTCCCTCTGTTGTATGAATTTTCATTAGGCCTTTTAACACCTCTATTTTGAGCAAAATAACTTTCCCTCTGGCTCGATTCCAGTACTCGAGCAATCTATACAGCTTTATTATAAATCTTCTCTTTCAATCCCAATACATGCTCACGGTTGCTTCCCCTAAGTCCCATGATGAACCTTCGGGTTTTGGTATTTCCCTCCTGCATGCTAGAGGGAGCAAAGAAAAGTAATTCTTCATAACGCTGTTGATATGTGTCTACAATCATATGTCCCTGATACAGACTCAGATACTCCTTTTCCATTTGATCTCTGAAACTCTTGGGAAAATACTTCTCGAAGAAAGCATCTTTATAGATAGCCCAGGTCAGTTGGGTGTGCTTTGTTAACAGATAACTCTGAGTAAATTTCCACCAATGGTGTGCATCACCTTTCAGCATAAAAGTGGCACATAACACCTTCTCTTCTTTATTTATAGTCATCATCATAAAGTTTCTTTCCATCTCATCGATCCAGTGAGCTGGCCATAAAGTTGCATGTAAATTCCTCAGTTTGGAGTGATCAAGCTTATACTGTGCATATACTCCTTACATAGGCGACTGGTACTGATAATTTCCTTGGTTATACCCGTCTTGAGGTGCTTCAGGGTTTTGCACTTGGCCTTATACTGCTGGTGTTTGCGGTGTTTGGGGTACGATGTTGCTACCACCAAGTGCAGTACTAGCTTGTCCTATAGGTAGAGGTATCGTGTTTGCAGTTGGGAAAGCCATTCCCATAGCGGCTTGCATGTTAGCTTGCACTTGGTGTATTTGCTGCAATTGTTGTGCTAATTTCATCACCGCAGTAGCCAATTCTGTAGGTAGTGCAGGTAGGTTGGTTGGGTTGGCTTGGGTGTGCACATTCTGAGGTGTAGCATTTTGAGTTCCAATATTTCCTTCCTGTCCTTGCTGACCTTCATTGTCATTAGTCTCCAGAGGTGGTAGAGATGGGTTTGTATTTTGTCTCCTTCTACTTACTCTGCGTCTAGCCATTTAAACTCTTGGTTGAATGGTACTTAGAAAGGCTGTACATGTGAGACAAGATATGATGGTAGTATTGGGTTAGTCTCACAATGAAAGGCACGAGAAAAACAAAATCAATAGGCAAAAGTTCAAATAGAATGAAAATGTAGACAACAGTAGGTCATACAGTCGATGGCCTACGATCGCATGTTGTGCGACCTTAGGTGCGACCATCACATCCCTGGCAACTTATCGAGACCCTATGGTCAATCATACGGTCGATCCTAATGTCGATGGTTTTGGTCGAATTGTGCAACCATAAGATCCAAATTAGTTTTTAAAAACCTATTTCGAGAGTTTTCCCTCTCATTCTACTTCTTCCTCCTACCGTCTCTAGTCAACTCGCCTCTAGTGAGTTGCTACAGTGTCGACCATACAAACTTAGTGATTTTTCCTTCGATCTATGACCCACATTCCGTTCCATATGGTATGTTCTCAACTCTCTTTCATTTTTCAGCTTTCATACCTAGGGTTTTTGTCATTTGTAGGGTTTTCTTCTAATTAATATTTTTTTAACCGTAAAAATTTGATTTTTATTGGAGGATTTTTCTATTGGCCACCCAATGGATGAAAGCCCTAAGAAAATTTGAGTTTCATTAGTTGGTTTGGTAAAATTTCAAAATTTCCTTTTTTGACCTAAAATTTGGGGTTTTTATTCAATTATCAAAATTTTTCAAATTCAACCTACCTAGTTAAAATTTCTGATTAGATATGCATTGAAGGATGGTTTGGGACCTGCGTAAGTCCTCCTGCCCAATGTTTGGGTGAAAAGTGAGGCTTTTTCTATTTTACGTCGTTATGCTGTCAAATTTTTCAAATTTATCTAACTTGTTTTCTTACTGTCTTCTCTTGCAGTTATCATGGTTCGCACTAAGGTTCCTCGAGTTCATGACCCACGACACTTCAGGTCCGTTGAAGCAGAGGTGCGATATCCTTGGTTTGATCGAAAAAAAGTTAAAGGGGGTTGGTGTGTAAACCTAGCCCATTTAGCCCTGTTTGATGTGGAGAAGGCATTTGGCGGTATGGGCTAGCTTCCAGTGATCCTATAGGAGACTTGCACTCGCCCGGACCTGGTTAAGCAGTTCTACTATTACCTTTAAGTAGAGGGTGACCTAGACGATGTGGAGAGGGGCAAAGAGCTTTGGATCACCAGCTTGGTGAAAGGGGTTCTAATTTCTTTCAACTATCAGGAGTTGGCTGGTCTCCAAGGTATCTCCAAAGATGGGCAGTTAGTTTACTGTACACCCAAAGAGCTACAGTTTCTGTCTACACAGATGTGTGCAGAGATATATAATCAAATTCTTTGGGATGACCACTGGGAGGTAAAAGCAGTCAACCTGCATCCAGAGCCACGTGTCTATTGCAAGATTATCCAGCATAATCTGATTCCCCGGGGTGGACATTCTGAGATGATCTCTCAGCTGACTCAGTACTTTCTGTACTGTATCTATACTAGGCAGCATGTCTGCCTCCCATATATTATTCTCTGGACCATGCATCGAGCTACATTGCCTGACTCGAGAGGCAACTTTCCCTATGGGTGGCTGATCTCTACCTTGCTTGCTCATCTACAGGTGGACGTAGTGGATGAGAGGATCCTTGAGGACACCTTCTCAGCTGACTTTCATTGGGAGGCCATCAGTAGGATGGGCATGAGAGAGATACAGGTCACTGATGATAAGAGGAACGCTATGAGATCTCCTCTCACTCGGGTAGCGACAGTAGATGCAGAGGCAGCAGCAGCAGTAGCAGCAGAGGTAGCAGCAAAGGCACACGAGGGTGGTGATAAGGAGGATGATGATCGGATGTACATGGATGTAGATGCCATCCCTCCTCCATCGCCACAGCATTCTACTGGAGCTGGCCCTTCTAGGGCTTCTCATTCAGCTGGCCCACCATATCAAGCCACCATATCAAACCACACACATATTTCACATTAATAATCAAAGGTAATAAACAAATAAGCGGAAGCCTTACAGATAATGAACTGAGTATCTAACAATGATAATAAATAATTAATCTGATTATCTCCAAAACTCAAGACATAAAAGTAAATAATCCATTACATGTTCCATAAATCAAATATAGTTAAACTAATCAAATATGCACTAGTTGCACTCGCAAGATGAATCATGCACATCTTCAACAACTTCTACGTCCATGGCGGCAATGTGTCCATACGTCGGCGCATTCATATAATCTTCAATAGTAGGACCTCCATCATCAACTAAAAATATTCGACATCGAAAGGGTGAGCACATATCATGGCTCACTGAGCAAACAAAATAATGCAACAAATATATGCATGCATTCAATTCATATCTTTGGTCTAGTTTTTAAGTTTTCAATGTGCTATAGAAAGGTTTGGTAGCCCCTGCACCTCTAAACACGAGTGTGTGAATCTACCTAATGGATCAAACACCATTGCCGTCCCACATGCACCCACCATGGAATAGAGATAGAGCTAAAGTGTCTGGAATAAACACTACCAACACTTCCCCTGATGCCCTAACCATACCAACACGTAAGCCTCTATTGGCGAGGGCATGCAAACTAGGCTCGCAACTAACCAATCCTAATGCGAAATAGTATATCCAAGGCCTCACCCTTGCATCCCTCAATACATCCATAGAGATAGAGTTAAGGCCCCCTAACAGAGTCAGAGACTACTGGTCCAAGACCACCTCCCCTGATGCCCTACGACATAATAGTTTTGCTAAGGTAATGGCAAAACGACGATGTTAGTGGGCAAGACTTGAGTAGAGATAGAGCTAGAGTCTGGTGACGAGGTCAAAGACCACCATGCCACGTCCTCCTTCTGATGCTCTACTCGTATCCAACACACCAACCACACACATACATTCACATGCCAATTCCTAGCACCATCATCATCAACATGTTATAAATAAATAAAATTAAATATGCATGAACCGTAATAGCAAGAATATTAGATGACATGTGAGATGCACATTACAAGCATACAAGCATAGAATCAATCATGGCATGGACTCAATAAAAATAAATAGTTTGTTATTATTCAATTAGTTTAGGTCTTGTTCCCTCACCTGTTAGCAAATATCGATCTCCTTATAAGCCTTGAAATTCTCTTTCAATCAATCTAACAACCTAAAGGTTATATGAATTTAAGTTAGGGTTCATTTGTAACATGTTACAGTAGTCAAAAATCAAAATAGAGCACTAATAGGTGTCTGATTGGTCCTATGGTCTCATACTGTGTCGACCTTACTGCCTACGGTCGATCCCCTACGGTATATGGTGCGACCGCAACTGCAACCATATGATTCCTGAATCTTCCTGAATGTCTATGGTCAATCCTCTGATCAGGTTGATCATGCTATGGTCGATCGTAGCTGCGACCTTGAGATTTCAAGTCACAGACTACATGCAATTCGAGTTCTTCCTGGGTTAATTCCTCTGTTCTTTAATTGGGTTTGTCTTAAGGTCATCCTATGGCCATCATTAGCAGTTTCTTATCAACCCTAACCATCAAACTCATCCCCCATGGTTATCCTTGGAAATTACTCAAGGAATTACATGGATCGTGATAGGTTGACATCCCCAATCCTCCGTAGAATCCTTAGTCCATAGAATTAACATCTTTAGAGATTAGGTTCATACCTTTGCCAGTGATAGAGAGCCAATATCTTCTCAGCAACTCCTCTCCTTAGCCATTTCTTTTTCTCCTTTTCTTCCTTCTCTTTCTTTAGGGTTTACTAATGTTCTAAAAAAATGAAAAAGGGCTGAGGGGTGTCCTTTATATAGAGAAAAACATTCCATATAGAGTCTTCTTTCAATTAGGAAAGCAATCCCTTAGTTTAGGAAAGTTTCTAAAACTCGAAGTCTGAACTGGGGTCTCACGGTCGATGGCTACGGTCACAGAACCCATCGACCGTAGGGTCAAAATCATCGACCTTGGGGTTTATCGTCTGAGATTTTTGTTTCCTTCCTTATGGTCGACCATACCTACCCAGGTATTCGACCATAGGTATGTTTTCAATGTTTTTAACTCGATTCTCATACCTGGTTTTTGATCCATCTTCAAACGATCGGTCCACTTGGTCCAGAAATGATGGGAAGACTTGGCATGACACGGTTAAAAAGGGTTAGTGGAGTACGGGTCTTACAACTTCCCCCCCTCTTATATAAATGTCGTCCTTGAAATTTACACATACCTTCTGAGTCGAATAGGTGAGGATATTGCTTCCGCATAGCATTCTCTTTTTCCCATGTAATTTCTTCCACATTTTGGCTTCTCCAAGTAACCTTAACGTAGTAAATGTCGCGGTTGCAAAGACATTGCACCTTCTGGCTAGTGATCTCAAAAGGTACTACTTCGAACGTTAAATCTTTAGTCAAACCTGGTGGATCTATTGTTAACATGTGTGTTGGATCTCTGATGTACTTCTTCAATTGTGAGACATGGAATACATCATGTACACTAGTCATTAAGGGTGGTAGTGCTAACTGATATGCTACCTTTCCACATCTACCTAGAACTTCATAAGGTCCAATATATCTGGGACACAACTTTTCCTTATGTCTGAACCTTTTCAAACCATGCATAGGAGATATTTTCAGAAATACCTTATCACCTATGGTGAATTCAAGATCTCTGCGTCGATAGTTCGCATATTGCTTCTGACGGTTCTGAGCTACTTGGACACTTTCCAAGATAATGTCGACTACTTGACAAGTCTCTTCAACAAACTCTGGTCCAACAATACTCCGTTCTCCAACTTCATTCCAAAATAAAGGAGTTTGACATTTCTTACTATACAGTGCTTCATAGGCGACATTTGTATTGTAGCTTGATAGTTGTTATTATAAGCGAACTCGATCAATGGTAAATTCTCATCCCATGATCCTTTGAAATCAATGTCACAAACTCGAAGCATGTCTTCTAAAATCTTAATGGTACGCTCTGACTGTCCATCGATCTGAGGATGGAATGCAGTACTAAACTTCAACGTTGTACCCATAGCCTTCTATAATCCTTCCCAAAACTTTGAGGTAAAGCGTGGGTCTCTGCCGGATATGATGCTTACAGGCACACCATGCAATCTGACAATATTATCCACATATAGCTTAGCTAAGCTCTCTAGGGTATACTGAGGTCATATAGCTATAAAACGAGCTGTCTTAGTCAAATGATCCACAATCACCCAGACCGTGTCAACTACTCGGGGAGTCAATGGTAACCCGGTGACGAAGTTCATAGTGATGCAGTCCCACTTCCATGCCGGTTCTTGCAATGGCTGCAATAATCCTGCAGGTCTTTGCCTTTTAGCCTTTACTTGCTGACAATTCAAGCATTGAGACACAAATTTAGCTACATCCGCTTCCATTCCTCTCCGCTAATATAGTTTCTTCAGATCATGATACATCTCTGTACTTGCAGGATGTACCGAATAAGCGGTGGTGTGGGCTTCCTTCATTAGTCTATGTCTAAAATCCAAGTCTTCATTTTTAGGAATACATACTCTCTCTTTGTATCTTATTACTTTCTCAGGATCCAAAGTGAAGTCAGGGTTAGTCCTACCTTTTTCAAGGTCTTCTTGCACCATTCTTAGATAAGGGTCTGATTTAGTAGCTGCTTTTATTTCGTCTAATAGATTAGGTACAATCTTCAATGTAGCAAACATGTTTGAGGATAGTTGAATAAACCCTTGGTCAGTTGATTCATTCAAAATATCAATCACGAACTGCTCGTTATCGTAATTAAATACTCTTCCTGTGACACATACTACAACATTTGCACTAGTTTCTTCTTGGGATTTTACCATAGCTTTCTAGCTTAGTCAGCAACTACATTAGCTTTCCCAATATGATACTGGATATCACAATCATAATCCTTCAATAACTCCAGCTATCTTCACTGTCTCATGTTCAACTCCTTCTGATTAAAAAGGGGTGTGAGACTCTTATGATCTGATTTAATCTGATATTTCTCACCATATAAATAATGTCTCCATATCTTCACAGCATGTACCACCATTGCAAATTTTAAGTCATGACTGGGATAGTTCTTCTCATGTGTCTTCAGTTGTCTTGAGGCATGCACAATTACTTGTTCTCCTTGCATAAGCACACACCACAAACCTAACCCATACGTATCGGTGTACAAGGTAAATGGTTGTCCTGGAATCGAAATAGTCCAGATGGGAGCTGATATCAAGCTAGCCTTCAATGTTTGGAAACACTCTTCACATTTACCTGTCCAAACAAACTTTTCTCCTTTCTTAGTCAGACTGGTGAGAGGTACGGCGATTCTAGAGTAATCTTCCATGAATCGTTGATAGTAACCAGCCAAACCTAAGAAAATCTAATTTTTGTAACATTCTTAGGTGCTTTCCATTTCACAATGGCTTTAATCTTGCTAGGATCTACTTTAATCCCTTCAGCTGAAACAACATGGCCTAAGAAAGTGACTTCATTTAGCCAGAACTCAAACTTGGTAAATTTAGCATAAAGCTTCTCCTTTCTTAGTCGCTGCAGAGCGACTCTTAGATTTGTGATATGAGTTTCTTTGTCCTTGGAGTAGACTAGTATGTCATCAATAAATACAATGACTGACGTATCCAACATATCATGGAATACCCGATTCATGAGTTCCATAAAAGTTACGGGTGCATTAGTCAATCCAAAAGACATGACTAAAAATTCATAATGTCCATATCTAGTTCTGAATGCTATCTTTGGAATATCACCTTCCTTAATCTTCAACTGATGATATCCTGACCGAAGATCAATTTTGGAGAACACTTTTGCACCTTGCAACTGGTCGAATAAGTCATCGATCTAAGGCAATGGGTACCGATTCTTGATTATAAGCTCATTCAATTCTCGATAATCTATACACAGTCGAATGCTACCGTCCTTCTTTTTCATGAACAATACTGGCTCTCCCCATGGTAATATACTGGGTCTAATATAACCCTTGTCTAGTAATTCCTGTAACTGTACCTTCAGTTCCTTCAGTTCAGTAGGAGCCATTCGATAAGGTGCTTTAGATACTAGTGTGGCTCCGGGTATAAGATCTATAACGAACTCTGTCGCTCGGTTAGGTGGTAGTCTTGATAGTTCCTCAGAAAATACATCTGAAAATTCATGCACAACTTCAATATCCTCCATTCGTGGTGCTTCCTTGGTGAGGTCGACCATGGATACTAGATACTCAATTCCTTCTTTCTCGAGGCATTTTCTAGCCTTCAATGCAGAGAGGGTGAGCTTTTGTTTACGGGGAAGTTTCGTTCCCGTAAAACTAAACTCTGCTACTTCCTTGTCTTTAAATGTCAGTTTCTTTTCCACACATAATAGGTTTGCGGAGTGCCGAGCTAACTAATCCATTCCCAAGATAACATCAAAGTCTGTTATCTCGAGTTGGATTAAGGTTGCATCCAAAATCTTCTCATCGATAAGAACTGGACATGGTCCATAACCTTTGTCTAGTTCCTCTTCTAATCCCATAGGTGATAGTACAAGCAGTTTGCAGTCTAAAGGTCTGAGGGGTAGATTTAACTTCTTTCCAAATGACACCGATATAAAAGAATAGTAGCCCTAGAGTCAAAGAGTACTTTGGTGGGTATGCCATTTATAGGTACGATACCTGTGATTTTCTTCTTATATTAATCTATATGCTCACAAAAGATTGTACAAAACAAAAGATTCAAGTCATACCTGTGACCACATCAGGCGATGCGACAGCATCCTCAGAAGTAACTGCATAAACTTTTCCTTGTTGTAGCTGCTTCCTTGGCTTAAGAAACTCTCTTGAATAATGTCCTATTTGATCGTAATTGAAGCATTTGACTCTAGCATTACTTTGCTTCTATTGAGGTTGGACTGTCGGAGTAGTCTTGGCTGCAGCATTGAAGCCTTGAGTACGGAAGGGTTTAAATGTCTTTGGGTTCCCTCCGTTGTATGAGTTTCCATTGAGCCTCTTTATACCTCTATTTAAAGCAAAATAACTTTTCCTCTGGCTAGATTCTAGTACTCGAGAAATCTGTTCAACTTCATTATAAATCTTCTTTTTCAATCCCAATACATGCTCATAGATACTTCCCCTAAGTCCCATGACGAACCTTCGGGTTTTGGTATTTTTCTCCTGCATGCTAGAGGGAGCAAAGAAGAACAGTTCTTCATAACGCTGTTGATAAGCGTCTACTGACATTTGTCCTTGATACAAACTCAAGAACTCCTTTTCCATTTGGTCACTGAATCTCCAGGGAAAATACTTCTCGAAGAACGCTTCTTTATAGATAGCCCAGGTTAATTGGGCATGCTTCGTCAACAGATAACTTCGAGTCGATTTCCACCAATGGTGTGCATCACCTTTCAGCATAAAAGTGGCACATAATACTTTTTCCTCTTCATTTACAATCATCATCATGAAATTTCTTTTCATCTCGTCGATCCAGTGAGCTGGCCACAAAGGATCCGATGGCTTGCCATTGAATTCCTTTAGCTTCATCTTCAGGAAATGTTCAATCAATCTGGAATGATCAAGCTGATACTGTGCATAAGCTCCATACATAGGCGGCTGGTACTGATGGTTACCTTGGTTATACCCGCCCTGTGGTGCCTTAGGATTTTGCACTTGGCCTTGTACTGCTAGTGTTTGCGGTTCTTGGGGTACAGTATTGCTACCACTAGGTGCAGTACTAGCTTGTCCTCTAGGTAGAGATGTTGTGTTTGTAACTGGGAAAGCAATTCCCATAGCAGCTTGCTTGATGGCTTGCATTTGCTGTATATGCTGCATTTGTTGTGCCAAATTCATCACCACAGTAGCCAAATCAATAGGTGGTGCAGGTAAGTTGGTTGGGTTGGCTTGGGTGTGAACATTCTAAGGTGCAGAATTTTGAGCTCCAATATTTCCTTCTTGTCCTTGCTGACCTTCACTATCATTAGTCTCCATAGGTGGTGGAGATGGGTTTGCGTTCTGTCTCCTTTTGCTTACTCTGCGCCCAACCATTTAAACTCTTGGATGGTATGTTATTGGCAAAGCTACACATGTGAGACAAAATAAAATGGTAGTATTGGGTTAGTCTCACAATGGAAAGCAAGAGAAGAACAAAATCAATAGGCAAAAGTTTGGACAGAATCTAAAGGTTAACAGTAGTAGGTCATACGATCGATGACCTATGGCCGCATGTTGTGCGACCATAGGTGTGACCTTCAATATTCTGGAAACTTACTGAAACCCTATGGTTGATCATACGGTGATGGTTTTGGTCGAATTATGCAACCGTATGGTTCAAAATTAGGTTTTTAAACCTGTTTTTGAGATTTTTCTCTCTCATTCTCCTTTTCTTTCCTATGGTCACAACTCAACTCACCACCACTGAGTTGCTATCGTGTCTACCGTACGAACTTGGTGATTTTTCCATTGATCCACGATCTCCATTCCATTCCTTGAGGTATGTTCTCTACTTTTCTCTATTTTTAAGCTTTCATACCTGGGGTTTTTGCCATTTGTAGGGATTTCTTCTAATTAATATTTTTCTGATCGTAAAAAATTGATTTTTATAGGGGGCTTTTGCTATTGGCCACCCTATGGATGAAAACCCTCAAGAAAATTTGAGTTTCATCAGTTGGTTTGGTAAAAATTTTGAATTTCCCATTTTTGACCTATATTTTGGGGTTTTTCCCAATTTTCAAAATTTCTTCAAATTCGACCTACTTAGTTTAAATTTTGGATTGTATGAGCCTTATAGGATGGTTTGGGAACTATGTAAGTCCTCCTACCCAAATGTTTGGGTGAAAAGTGAGACTTTTTTCATTTTACGTCGTTATGCTGTCAAATTTTTTAATTTATTTAACTTGTTTTTCTTATTTTCTTCTCTTGCAGTTATCATGGTTTGCACTAAGGTTCCTCGAATTCATGACCCACTTCGCTTCAGGTCTGTGGAAGCAGAAACACAATACCCATGGTTTAATCAAAAGAAAGTGGAAGGGGGTAGATGTGTTAACTTAGCCCATTTAGCCCTGTTTGATATGGAAAAGCATTTGGTGATATGAGCTAGCTTCCAATGATTTTTACGAGGCTTGCACTCGCCTGGACTTGGTCAAGCAGTTCTACTATCAGCTTCAAGTAGAGAGTGACTTAGAGGATGTTGACAGGGGTAGAGAGCTTCGGATCACCAGCTAGGTGAAAGGGGTTCTGATCTCTTTCAACTGTCAGGAGTTGGCTGATCTCCTAGGCATGTCAAATGATGGTCAGTTGGTTTACTGTACACCCAGGGAGCCATAGTCTCTGTCTACATAGGTGCGTGCAGAAATAGATAACCAAGTTCTTCGAGATGACCGCTGGGAGATGAAAGCAGTTAACCTGCATCCAGAGCCACGGGTCTACTGTAAGATTATCAGCATAATCATATTCCCCAGGGTGGACGTTACGAGATGGTCTCACAGCTGACCCAGTACCTCCTGCTATACTGTATTTGTACTAGGCAGCCTGTTTGCCTCACATATATTATTCTTTGGACCATGCACAGAGCTACGTTGCCTGACTCGAGAGGTAACTTGCCCTATGGGCGACTGATCTCCACGTTGCTCGCTCATCTACAGGTGGACCTAGTAGATGGGAGGATCTTTGAGGCCACCTTCTCAGCTGACCTTCATTGTGAGGCCATCAACAGGATGGGCATGAGAGAGATACAGGTCAATGATGATGAGAGAAATGCTATGAAATATCCTCTCACTCTAGTAGCGGCAGCAGATGTAGCAGCAGAGGTAGCAACTGAGGCACAAGAGAGTGATGATGAGGAGGATGATGAAAGGATGTACATGGATGTGGATGCCATCTCTCCCCTATCACCACACTGGAGCTGGCCCTTCTCAGGCTTCTTATTCAGCTAGCCCTTCAAACCCACCACCAAATAACATGATGGGGCTGTTACGTGGGATTTGGGAGGCTCAGTGCGTGACTAATCAGAGGGTAGGAGAGATCCTAGAAGCCCAGCGCTCTACAGACCAGCAGGTAGAGGATCTGGCAGCTAGTCTCCGAGCTACTCAAACTCAGGTGGCTTGGCTTGTAAGAGTATACGCTAAGGATTATGACTGAGATCGTGAGGCACCTCCTCTTCTAGCACCCCCAGCTCCATGATTGCTATATATTTCTTTTCTCATTTATTTTATAGAGTAACTATTTGGATTGTGGGTTGTACTCTGGTTCAAATATACATTTTTCTCATTTTGGTATTTATATATATTAAATTTTTTTGCTCTCACATATGCGCATTATCCTCTTTCAGCTTATGTCTCAAACAATATAGGTGCTTATGGTGTGTTCTTATTACAGTTTTTAATTTTATCCTAATGCACTCGCATAATGAATCATGCGCATCTTCAACAACTTCAATGTCCATGGCGGCAGCATGTCCATACGTCAGTGCATTCATATGATCTTCAATAGTAGGACCTGCATCATCAATTAAAAATATTCGACGTCGAAAGGGTAAGCACACATCATGGCTCAGTGACCAAACAAAATAATGCAACAAACAAATGCATGCATTCAATTCATATCTTTGGTCTGGTTTTTAAGTTTGCAATGTGCTATAGAAAGATTTGGTAGCCCCCGCACCTCTATACCCGAGTGTGTGAATCCACCCAATAGATCAAACACCATTGCCGTCCCACATGCACCCACCATGGAATAGAGATAGAGCTAAAGTGTCTGGATCAAACACCGCCAACACTTTCCCTGATGCCCTACCCATACCAACATGTAAGCTCCTATTGGCAAGGGCTTGCAAACTGGGCTCGCAACTAACCAATCCTGATGCCAAACAGTATATCCAAGGCCTCACCCCAGCATCCCTCAATACATCCATAGAGAAAGAGCTAAGGCCCCCCGACAGAGTCAGAGACCACATGGTCAGAGACCACCTCCCCTAATTCCCACATAGTTCTGCTAAGGTAATGGCAATACGATCATGTTAGTGGAAAAGACTTGCGTAGAGATAGAGCAAGAGTCTGGTGACTAGGTCAAAGACCACCATGCCACGTCTTTTCCCTGATCCAACACACCAACTCACGCATACATTTACATGCCTATTCCTAGCATTATCATCATCATCATGTTATAAATAAACGGAATTAAATATGCATAAATAGTAATAGCAAAAATGTTGGATGACATGTAAGATGCACATTACAGGCATACAAGCATAGAATCATTTATGGCATTGGACTCAATAAAAATAAATAGTTTGTTATTATCCAATTAGTTTAGGTCTTGTTCCCTCACCTGTTAGCAAATCTCCATCTCCTTTCAAGCCTTGAAATTCTCTTTTAATCAATTTAACAACTCAAAATTTATATGAATTTAAGTTAGGGTTCATATATAACATGTTACAGTAGTCAAAAATCAAATTAGAGCACTGATAGGTGTCTGATTGGTCCTATGGTCTCATACTGTGTTGACCTTACTGCCTACGATCGATCCCCTATGATCGCATATGGTGCGTCCGTAGCTACGACCATATGATTCCTAAATATTTCTGAATGCCTATGGTCGATCCTCTGATCTGGCTGATCATGCTATGGTCGACCATAGCTGTAACCTTGAATTTTTTATCACAGACTACATGCAATTCAAGTTCTTCCTGGGTCAATTCTTCTGTTCTTCAATTGGGTTTGTCTATTAGGATTAAGTCACCCACTCATTGATGGAAAATCAGTTCTAATAGAGATAGGTTCCTTACCTTAGTTCCTTGCTGAAGAGAGAGATAGCAAGCTTCTCAGTAAAACCTTCTCCAAGCCTTCCTCTCCAAGTCTCCTTCTCCTTTCTTTCCTCTCCTTTTCTTAGTTCTAGGGTTTAAAATTGATCTGAAAGAGTGAGAGAGGGTAGAGGGACATCCTCTATATAGAGAGAAAATCTCCATATAGAGTCCTCTCAAAGTTAGGAAAGAGGTCTCCATAAATTTTGAATGTTTCCTAAACACAAAGTCGATTCTTGGTTTGACCGGTCAACTCTATGGTCATTATTAATAAGACTTCTGCTATTTACTCAAATATCTCTGATTATTACTGTGGAATGTGTTTTGATTTAACATGATTTGCATAGCCTATACGAGATCCTGGTTTGAACCATTGGTTTCTTCATGACGGTTCATCACATCATTGGTTAGTCTAGAATTGGGGTGTGACACTCCCATACTCCACATGTCCACCATACCCAAATAATCATACAAACATTCATAGTTGTTATAATGTAAATGCATGCTCATACATAGCAATCATGGAAAACATATAATTAAATAACAGCCTAAACCTATGGGATTAGAAGTGGAACTAGACAGAGGTTCTGGACCATGTCCAGTTCTTATAGGCGAGAAAATTTTAGATGCAACCTTAATTTAACTCGAGATGGCAGACTTTGATGTTATCTTGGGAATGGATTGGTTAGCTCGGCACTCTGCAAACCTATTATGTGCAGAAATAAAATTGACATTTAAAGACAAGGATGGAGCAGAGTTAAGTTTTGGGGGAACCAAACTTCCCCGTAAACGAAAACTCATTCTCTCTGCATTAAAGGCTAGAAAATACCTCGAGAAATGAGGAATTGGGTATCTAGTATCCGTGGTCGACCTAACCAAGGAAGCACCATGAATAGAGGATATTGAAGTTGTACATGAATTTCCGGATGTATTTCCTGAGGAACTACCAGGACTACCACCCAACCAAGCGACAGAGTTCGTTATAGATCTTATACCCGGAGCCGCACCAGTATCGAAAGCACCTTATCGAATGGCTCCTACTGAATTGAAGGAACTGAAGGTACAATTATAGGAATTACTGGACAAAGGTTATATCAGACCCAGCATATCACCATGGGGAGCGCCAGTATTGTTCATGATAAAGAAGGTCGGTAGCGTTCGACTATGTATAGACTATCGATAATTGAATAAGCTTACAATCAAGAATCGATACCCGTTGCCTTGGATCGATGACTTGTTTGATCAGTTGCAATGTGCCAAAGTGTTCTCCAAAATTGATCTTCGGTCAGGATACCATTAGTTGAAGATTAAGGAAGGTGATATTCCGAAGATAGCATTCAGAACCAGATATGGACATTTTGAATTTTTAGTCATGTCTTTTGGATTAACTAATGCACCCGTAACTTTTATGGAACTCATGAATCGGGTATTCCATGATATGTTGGATACGTCAATCATTGTATTTATTGATGACATACTAGTCTACTGTAAGGACAAAGAAACTCATGTCACAAATCTAAGAGCCGCTCTGCAGCTACTAAGAAAAGAGAAGTTTTACGCAAAATTTACAAAGTGTGAGTTCTGGCTAAATGAAGTCGCTTTCTTAGGCCTTGTTGTATCTGCTGAAGGAATTATAGTGGATCCTAGCAAGATTGAAGCCATTGTGAAATGGGAAGCACCTATGAATGTTGTAGAAATTAGAATTTTCTTAGGTTTAGCTGGTTACTATCGACAATTCGTGGAAAATTACTCTAGAATCGCCGTACCTCTCACCAGGCTGACAAAGAAAAGTTTATTTAGACCGATAAATGTGAAGAGTGTTTTCAAACATTGAGGGCTAGATTGATATCAACTCCCATCTTGGCTATTTCGATCCCAGGATAACCATTTACCTTGTACACTGATGCGTCTGGGTTAGGTTTAGGATGTATGCTTATGCAAGGAGAACATGTAATTACGTATGCCTCAAGAAAACTGAAGATACATCAAAAGAACTATCCCACTCATGACTTGGAATTAGCAGCAGTAGTACATGTTGTTATGATATGGAGACATTATTTGTATGGAAGAGAAATTTTAGATTAAATCAGATCATAAGTCTCACTCATCTTTTTAATTAGAAGGAGTTGAACATGAGACAAAGAAGATGTTGAAATTACTAAAAAATTATGATTTTGATATCCAGTATCATCCAGAAAAAGCTGTTGTAGTTGCTGACACACTAAGCAGGAAAGCAATGATAGAACCTAAGAAGAAGTTAGTGCAAATGCTATGGCGTGTATCACAGGGAGAGTATTTAATTACGATAAAGATCAATTTTTGATTGATATTCTGAATGAATCAACTGACCAAGGTTTTATTCATCTATTCTCAAACATGTTTGCTACATTGAAGATTATACCTGATCTATTAGACGAAGTGAAAGCCACAATTAAATCAGACCCTTATCTGAGAACGGTGCAAGAGGACCTCGAAAAAGGTAGGACTACTCCTGAGTTCACCTTGGACGTTAAAAAGGTAGTAAAATACAAAGGAAGGGTATGTGTTCCTGAAAATGAAGACTTGGAAATTAGACACAGACTAATGAAGGACGCTCACACCATCGCTTATTCAGTACATCCTGGAAGTACAAAGATGTATCATGATCTAAAGAAACTATATTGGTGGAGAGGAATGAAAGTGGATGTAGCTAAATTTATGTCTCAATGCTTGAATTGTAACAAGTAAAGACTAGAAGGCAAAGGCCTGCAAGATTATTGCAGCTACTGCCTAAATCAGCATGGATTTGTCACCGGGTTACCATTGACTCCCCGAGTAGTTGATGCGGTCTGGGTGATTATGGATCGTTTGACCAAGACAGCTCGTTTCATAGCTATATGACCTCAGTATACCATAGAGAGGTTAGCTAAGCTTTATGTAGATAATATTATCCGATTACAAGGTGTGCCTGAAAGCATTATGTCCTACAGAGACCCACACTTTACCTCAAAGTTTTGGGAAGGATTATAGAAGGCTATGGGTACAACATTAAAGTTTAGTACTGCATTCCATCCTTAGACTGACGGATAGTCGGAGCGTACTATTCAGATTTTAGAAGACATGCTTCGAGCTTATTTTGTTTCAAAGGATCATGGGATGAGAAATTACGATTGATTGAATTTGCTTATAACAACAGCTATCAAGCGACTATACAGATGTCACCCTATGAAGCACTATACGATAGGAAATGTCGAACTCCTTTGTTTTGGAATGAAGTTGGAGAATGGAGTATTGTTAGACCAGAGTTTATTGAAGAGACTTCTTGAGTAGTCGACATTATCAAGGAAAGAGTCTGAATAGCTCAGAACCGTCAGAACCAATATGCTAATAATCGACGCAGAGATCTCGAATTCACCGTAGGTGATAAAGTATTTATGAAAATATCTCCTATGTGTGTTTTGAAAAGGTTTGGATAGAAGGAAAAGTTGTGTCCCAGATAAATTGGACCTTATGAAGTTCTAGATAGACGTAGAAAAGTAGCATATCAGTTAGTACTACCACTGTCCATGTTAAGTGTGCATGATGTATTTCATATCTCATTACTGAAGAAGTACGTTAGAGATCTAACACACGTATTAACAATAGATCCACCGGATTTGACTAAAGATTTGACATTCAAAGTAGTACCTTTTGAGATCACTAGACGAAAGGTACAATGTCTTCGCAACCGTGACATTTACTACGTTAAGGTTACTTGGAGAAGCCAAAATGTAGAAGAAGTTACATGGGAAGAAGTGAACGCTATGCGGAAGCAATATCCTCACCTATTCGACTTGGAAGGTATGTGCAAATTTTAAAGACGAAATTTATATAAGAGGGGGGAGTTGTAAGACCCACACTCCACTAACTTGGTCTAACCATGTCGTGCCAGGTCTTCCCATCATTCTTGGACCAAGTGGACCAAGCGTATGAAGATATATCACAAACCAGGTATGAGAATCGAGTTAAAAACACTAAAAACATACCTAAGGTCGCATGCCTGGGTAGGTATGGTCGACCATAAGGAAAGGAACCAAAAATCTCAAATCCAGAATCCCCCGGTCAATGGTTTTGACCCTATGGTCGATAGTTTATGTGACCGTATAATCGGCCGTGAGAAACCCAGATCAGACTGCGAGTTTTGGAAACTTTCCTAAACTATGATATTGCTTTCCTAATTGAAAGAGGACTTTATATGGAGAGTTTTCTTCTATATAAAGGATGTCCCTCAGCCCTTTTTCACTCTTTTAGAACATTAGTGAACCCTAGAGAAAGAGAAGGATGAAAAGGTAGAGAAGAAGAAGAAGAAAAAGCTAAGGAGAAGAGTTTGCTAAGAAGAGATTGACTCTCTATCACAGGCAAAGGTATGAAACGAATCTCTGGAGATGTAAACTCTAAATATAAAACTTCTATGGAGGATATGCAATATCAACCTATTATGATCTATGTTATTTCCTTGAGAAAATCCTAAGGAGAACCATGAGGAGTGAATTTAATGATTAGGGTTGATAAGAAATTACTAATGATGGCCATTGGATGACCTTAGACTAAAACCCATTGAAGAATTGAAGAATTTACCTAGGAGGAACTCGAATTTCATGTAGACTGTGACCAAAAATCTCAAGGTCGCAGCTACGGTCGCACCATATGCGACCGTAGGGCTCAACCATAGACAATAAGGTCGATAGAGCATGAGACCACATGACCAATCAAGCACCTATCACTGCTCTGTATTGATTTTTGACTACTGTAACATGTCACATATGAAGTCTAACTTAAATTCATATAAAGTTTAGGTTGTTAAATCAATTCAAAGAGAATTTCAAGGCTTGGAAGGCCATTGAGAATTGCTAACAGGTGAGGGAACAAGACCTAAACTAATCGGATAATAACAAACTGTTTATTTTTATTGAGTCTAATGCCATGATTGATTCTATGCTTGTATGCTTGTAATGTGCATCTCACATGTCATCCAATATTTCTACTATTACTATCCATGTATATTTAATTTTGTTTATTTATAACATGATGATGATGATGATGCTAGGAATAGGCATGTGAATGTATGTATGTGGTTGATGTGTTGGATGCAAGTGGAGCATCAGGGGGAGGACATGGCATGGTGGTCTTTGACCTTGTCACCAGACTCTAGCTCTATCTCTACTCTAGTCTTGCCCACTAACATCGTCGTATCGCCATTACCTTAGCATAACTATTACGTCGTAGGGCACCAGGGGAGGAGGTCTCGGACCGTGTGGTCTCTGACTCTGTCGGGGGGCCTTAGCTCTATCTTTATGGACGTATTGAGGGATACTAGGGTGAGGCCTTGGATACATTGTTTGGAAATAGGATTGGTTAGTTGCGAGCTCAGTTTGCAAGCCCTCGCCAATAGGGGCTTACGTGTTGGTATGGGTAGGGCATCAGGGGAACTGTTGGCTGTGTTTGATCCAGACACTTTAGCTCTATCTCTATTCTATGGTGGATACGTGTGGGACGGAAATGGTGTTTGATCCATTGGACGGATTCACACACTCGTGTATAGAACTGTGGCGGCCACCAAAACTTTCTATAGCACATTGCAAACTTATAAACCAGACCAAAGATATGAATTGAATACATGCATATGTTTGTTGCATTATTTTGTTTGCTCACTGAGTCGTGATGTGTGCTCACCCTTTCGACGTCGAATATTTTTAGTTGATAATGCAGGTCCTACCATTGAAGAATATATGAATGTGCTGACGTATGGACACGTTGCTGCTATGGATGTAGAAGCTGAAGAAGATGCGCATGATTCATCATGCGAGTGCAACCAATGTGTTTTTCCTTAAGTTTAGTTATAATTTGAACATCGGATATGTAATTGATTATTTATTTTTATGTAAGACCCATATCGAACTAACCGGTCTTACCACCTTGTACTAGGTCTACCTATCATGGTCGAGCCAAGTGGACCAAGTACGTGAAGAAATCACAAGACCAGGTATGAAGTCTAACCCAAAAACTTGAAGAAGAAGACTAAGGAAGAGGAGGAAGTTTAGAGAAACCTCTAAATAAAGGTATGAACTTAATTCCTTACCTGAATAAGAGATCCTAGGATAGTTATGAAGAACATAGGATTAGGAGAAACCCAAATCATCCATCCATGGACAAGTTCCAAGAGATTTTATGGAGGAAATTGTTATGGACAATGAATAGTTTATAACATGGAGTTTTGAGCCATAGAACAATCATAGAATGGACCATGAAAGTAAGCCAAAGGATCTAAACATGAAATAATGGACTTTAGAATGAAAGGTCGACTCAGAATATGTGTGGTCGCACGTAGGGTCGAATGATATCCAACCCTACGAGACCACAAGATCGACCACATGCCCTCGGGAAGGCCCAGGGAGGCTGTGGTCGCACGTAGGGTCGAATGGTATCCGACCCCACGTCCAACCCTACACCCTAGGGTCGCAGAGACTACTACCCTAGGTGCTACCCTACCTGCGACCCTACGATTTTAGTTAGTCTAAATCTATTTGAATTAATTCTAATTAAAATCTATCGACTTGTTAGGTCTTTCTAGTGATTTAAAAGTGATTCATAAAGCTTGAACGAGGATCTACGCTCAATCAAAGATGAGGAGACAAGACCTAAACTAATTGGCTAATAATAAACTATTTTTGTTTATTGAGTCCAACACCATGAATGATTCCATGTTTGTATGATTGTACTGTCCATATCACATGTCATCCACTATTCCTGTTATTACTGTTCATGCATATTTAATTTCCATTTATTTATAATATGATGTTGATGATGATGCTAGGAATAGGCATGTGAATGTATGTGTGTGGTTAGTGTACTTGATGCGAGTGGAGCATCAGGGGGAGGACATGACATTGTGGTTCAGCCTGGTCACCAGACTCTAGCTCTATCTCTACTCAAGTCTTGTCCACTAACATTGTCGTATCACCATTACCTTAGCAGAACTATTACGTTGTAGGGCATCAGGGGAGATGGACTCGGACCGTATAGTCTCTAACTCTTTCGGGGGGCCTTAGCTCTATCTCTATGGACGTATTGAGGGATGCTGGGGTGAGGCCTTGGATACACTGTTTGATATTAGGATTGGTTAGTTACGAACCCAGTTTGCAAACCCTCACCAACAGGGGCTTACGTGTTGGTATGGGTAAGGCATCAGGGGAAGTGTCATGCGGTGTTTGATCCGGGTACTTTAGCTCTATCTCTATTCCATGGTGGGGTGGACGTGGACGACAATGGTGTTTGATCCGTTGGGTGGGCTTACACACCCTATGTATAGAGGTGTGGCAGCCACCAAACCTTTCTATAGCACATTACAAACTTATGAACCAGACCAAAGATATGAATTGAATGCATGCATATGTTTGTTGCATTGTTTTGTTTGCTCACTGAGCCGTGATGTATGCTCACCGAGCCGTGATGTGTGCTCACCCTTTCGACATCGAATATGTTTAGTTGATGATGCAGGTACCACCGTAGAAGATTATATAAATGCTCCGATGTATGGACATGCGGTGGCGATGGATGCTGAAGTTATGATGGAGTCGCATGATTCGTCATGCGAATGCAACTCATGCGTTTTCGATTAAATTTTTATTTGGATTATTAAAGAAATGTAATTGATTATTTTTATATATTTATATCTTAGTCAATGAAAGATAATTGGATATTTTATTTATGTTATCATTCTTAGATTCTCAGTTCATTTAATATATAAGACTTCCGCTATTGTTTATTTACTCTAATTATGGTTGTGGATGTTTATGGTTTAAGCAAACGGACACAGCCTATTCGAGATCCTGGTTGAACCGTTAGTTTATTAGCAATTCATCACACCATTCTGAATAGTGTGGAATTGAGGTGTCACATTTTATTTCTTGTAGTTTGGAGATAATTGGTTTAAATATTATTTATCACTATTGACTGTCAGTTCATTATCTGTAAGACTTCCGCTTATTTGTTTATTACCTCTGATTATTAATGTGGACTGTGTGTTTGGTTTGATATGGTGGGTACAACCTATACGAGATCCTGGGTGAACCATTGGTTTATTGGCGGTTCATCACACCATTCTGGTTAGACCAGAATTAGGGTGTGACAGTCGGTTAACACTTAGTCGATTCTTATGTGTACTGAACCGAAAGATTGATCGGATGATTGGTTATCCAGTTGGTTATCTGCTTCATATACTGTTTCATTAGTGAGGTTTTGAAGTTCTTTCGGAGGCTTTGTCGGGTGGTGTATCATTCAGCACCACCTTGGGTTCATGCCTCCAATTTATGCCTTCTGTTTGTGTCCCTGATTCGTGACACAAGTTCATGCTGCCTGTTTGTGCCACTGGTTTATGCCGGAGGTCCCATGCCAGTAGTTCCATGACATTGGTTTAGTGCCACCAGTTATGTGGGTTGTCATACCCCAATTCTTGACAAACCAAAAAATGTGAATAAATCGTCATATGAACCAATGGTTCATGCTAGGATCTCATTAAACCACGCCAGCAACTCAAACCAAACACATTCTACATTACAACCAGAGATAATAAAATAAATAACAGAAGTCTTTAATAATAATGAACTAAGAGTCTAACATGGTAAATAATTAATTAAACTGTTTATCTCCAAATAACTGAAAAGGTAAATAATATCTATTACACGTCTTTTATAACTCAAAATAAAAAAATAAACTAAGAGTAAACACATTGAAAGCACTCGCATGAAGAATCATGCTCTTCTTCCACAATCTGTACAGCCATAGTTGCTACGTGTCCGTACGATGGTGCTTTAATGTAATCCTCCACTGTGGTACCTGCATCATCAACTAAAAATATTTGACATTGAGGGTGAGCACACAACATAGCTCAATGAGTAAAACAAAACAATGCATAAACATATATACATGTAGTCATATTTATATATTTGGTCAAGTATAAGTTTGCAATTGTACTATGGTAAGGATAAGCGACCACCATACCTCCATAAACGAGAGCGTAAGCATGCCCAAAGGATCACACACTGTTGTTGCCCCACATCACTCACTATAGAATAGAGATAAAGTTAAAGATCCCAGATCAAACACTGCCAGAACTCCCCCTGATACTCTACCCATACCAATACTTATGCCCCTACTGGCGATAGCTTACAAACTAGCTTCGTGACTAACCAATCCTAGATCTCATCAAAGGTTTGTATCTAAGGCCTTACCCCAGCATCCCTCAATACGCCCATAGAGATAGAGCTAAGGTTCGTTGGTAAAGCTTATAGCAACACCACGTACACCTCCCTTAATACCCTATGACGTACTAGTTATGCTAAGGTAATAATGACACGACGATGTCAATGTGAAAAATAGAATAGAGATAAGGCTAGAGCCTCATGGATCATACACCACTACACTCCCCCTGATATCCTACCCCAATCCAACACATCGACCACACCCACAAGCACATGCCTATTTCTATCATCACCATCATCATAACAATATAAAGAATAAAATAATTAAATATGCATGAATATGAATAGCAGTTATTGGATGACATGCGAATCAATCATTCAAGCATGACATCATATCAATTGACAGAATATAAAAGAGAAAAGTAGCTTGTTATTATCCAGTAAGTTTAGGTCTTGTTTCTTCACCTATAAACAATATTTGTTCAGCTTCCAAGCTTCAAAAATCAATTTAAACTAGTTGGAAACCTAAACAATTTATGAACTTATATTAGGGTTTGATCTCATTAAGTTACGATGGTCGAAAACCTAATCTCATTATCAAAACAAGATTTCAATCAATGACTGGTCGACTCTATGGTCTCAATCATATGTTAACCATACACTGTGTGGTCAACTCTATGGTCGCATGTAGGTCGACCGTTGAAGGGACCACACAAACTCTGAGAATTTCCCAAGGGTCTGTGGTTGACTCATTGGTCACTCTATGGTTGACCAGTGTAGCGACCATACAAATTCTGAGTTGTGTTTTGGCTTGACATCAACCCAATCCCTTTTTGCACAACCTTGGGATTCAACCTATAGTCATTCTATGGCCTTAAATCATGGGTTTCCCATTAAAAATTTATCCTTAAAATATTTCCATGATTTTCCTTGAGAATAATTAAGGAATTTTCATGATCTCAATCATGATATTAGGTTCAATTCACCCACTCATTAATGGGAGATCAGTTCTAACCAACCTATATCTATAAAGATAGGTTCCTTACCTTAGTTCCTTGTTGTAGAGAGAGATAGCAAGCTTCTCAGCAAAACCTTCTCCAAGCCTTCCTCTCCAAGTCTCCTTCTCCTTCCTCTCCTCTCCTTCTCTTAGTTCTAAGGTTTAAAATTGATCTAAAAGAGTGAGAGAGGATAGAGGAACGTCCTCTATATAGAGAGAAAATCTCCATATAGAGTCCTCTTAAAGTTAGGAAAGAGATCTCCTTAAATTTGGAAAGTTTCCTAAACATGGAGTTGATTCTAATTTGACCGGTTGACTCTGTGGTCGCTCGACCACCCAATAAAAATTTATCAACCACACAACCCATTTATTGACAGATTGATTGGTCTCATTCCTGAGCTTGACTGGTCGACCACACAACTTCTGATAGTCGACCACATAACCAAAATTGACTATTTTTTACTATTCTTGCTTATCTTGTCTTGTAGTTCTTTCATATAGTTGGTTAGTTCAAGCCGACTATAATGGAAAGACCTGACACGGCACTGTTAAACTGGGATAGTGGAGTGCGGGTCCTATAACTACCCCCTTAAATAAATTTCATCCTCGAAATTTGTACATACCTTCTAAATCGAATAAGTGAGGATATTGTTTTCACATAGCATTTTCTTCTTCCCACGTTATATCTTCCACATCTCGGCTTCTTTTCTTTTTTTTTTGGTAAAGACATCTTGGCTTCTTCCAGTAACATTAACATAATAGATGTCGCTATTGCAAAGGCGTTGAACCTTCCGACTAATGTTATCAAATGGTACCACTTCGAATGTCAGGTCTTCAGTCAAATCTAATGGATCCATAGTCAAAACGTGTTTAGGATCTCTGATGTATGTCTTCAATAGCGAAACATGGAATACATCAATGAGGACAAAGATCATAATTTGTTTGGAAGTCACCACCTAGATTAAGGTCTAGGACCTTAAAAATGTGAAATCTCACCCTAAGGTAACACTTTGATTGACTCATGACCCTTAGATAGGATTTGTGGTCCATCAGAGATTGGGTAAGCATTAGGTTATGGTTATGGGAAGGGGTTAGGCACCTAAACGTCCCGATCGAGATTAGTCTCCTATACCTTTCCTATGCTAGACTTTATCTATTAAATCGAACCAAACCAAGGGGTTTGATATCATTGAACCGAATCTATATCCATCAGATTGCCTACGTATCACAGAATTATTTCGAAAATCAGGTTCACCATCGTAGTTCAGGTGTCATTAAAGTTTATGGCTGTGATTTATGCTTGTCCTTGATTAAGTTCATTGTTCAAGTTGAAGTTTATGCTTGAAAGGCTGAGAAATCCTATGGGTTAGGATCTGGATAGTCCATGTGAACTGATAGATAGTCCTAGTGGATCTAAGAATAGATAATCCTTTCTGGGTCTGAATGTGGATAACCCTATTTGGGTTGAAATATGGATAATCCTTTCTGGGTTGGTATGTGGATAACCCTATTCAGGTTAAAATGTGGATGGATATCCTAGTGGATCTATGGATAGTCCGAGTGGACTAAGGTGTGGATCCGAATTTGAGATTCTCCCAAATAGCCTACGTATCCTAGGGTTTGCCCTAGGAATCAGAATCTGCGTAGTTTGAAATGACTAAAATAACCTGTTCTAGGTTTAGGGTTAAGAACCTATTCTAAGTATAGGATATAGAACTTATTCTAGGTTTAGGATTTGCTGAGGGGTAGAAATCATCCTGAGCTACCCTTTTCATCCAAAGCTCTAATTTTGAAAAGTTTAGCAAAGCATTTTCTTTCTTTATTAAGATTTTTATTATTTTCCATTATACCCTTCCCAAGAATATAGGTGCCTAAAAGCACATCCCCATGCCTAGATTGTCTTCAAGAAGTGTGCATACATGGCAGTTCAACTAGGATGTTGCAAAAAATGAAGTTATTGCCACAAATGAAATATTCTATCTAAGCATGGCATTTATGATGTTTTTGGTAAATAACAATATATAGCAAGATTATAAAAATCTCCCTAACATGGCATATGATACCATAAAAATCTATTTAAACATGTAAAACTTACTATGCTATATTTTAAGCACGGCAAGTCTAAACATGGCATGTCTAAATATGGTAATTATCTAGATATTGCTAAATATAGTAAAAAATCTATTTATGTCATCAAATATAGCAACACATGGATATGGCAAACATGGTATGTGAGTAATCCAAACGAAGCATGTGAGTACTCTAAATGTGGCCATTTATCCAAATATGGCATTGCGGATACTCTAAATGTAGCAAGTATGCAATCAAACATGGTAGAATTCACCAAATCACTCAAGCAATCAATTACATATTACAGTGAATGAGACATCGATGAAACCTTTCTGAAAATCCAAAATTATCAAAAACATATGTTCAAAAAGTTCTTTGAAAATATTGTAACTTTTATGAAGACATTTGAAATGAATAATGACTCAAAAATGTCAAAATTGTGACACAAAGTTTCAAGTATTGCACAAACTAGGAACTGATTTCAAATTCTTTCATATTACATCAAAATGACCATAAGTAGGTCATCTGTAACTCAAATTAAACTCTATTTTTTTCACAGAAAGCTAACTTGTCAAGCTACATTTCATCTGAAGGGGTCGAATCCCAACAGAGAGCACATATGGGTTAAAAATATTGAACAATTTAGTGCACTTGCATGGTGGTAGATTCGGTCACCCTGTACCATAATAGGCATATGGAAACCTAAATGTATCAGAATTAACCTCAAAACATACCCCTAGAAAGAATATTTATAAAGATAACTTTTGTCTCAAAGCATCTAATCCCAACAGGGGACGAAATCAGGTCAAATGAATGCCACAAGACCGGGATATGTGCACTGGTCAAGTCTGTTATAGATTTTTGACCAGTTGCACCATAAATTCTGTATGAAATCCCATACTTAATGAAATTAAATCAAAACATATGCTCATGTAGATAATCGATAAATCTAAAATTTCATCAAGAAAAACAAGTGCAAACTGAACATTCTCATTGTGAAAAAGATATTTTTCAATCATACCAATCAGTACATCCTAACAGATTCAAAAACAGATCACTATACACTTCAAAATCAATATCAATTCAATGAAAAATTAAAAAAATCCAAAACTAATGCCATTTTTTAGAAGACTTCTTTATCTAAAAAATTTGTACGAAGTTGTTTTTTTTATTATGGTCATAAGATCCTTTTCTAGAGACTTTCTGACAGAGGATTGCATTATACCCGAGTAGGGCAGGAATGCCAATGGAGAATTTTTTTATGAAATTTCCCAACTTCAAATGGAACGAAATTTCTACGGGAGTCTTCTAACATATCAGAGAGAATCCCATAAAAATTTATGCTTCAAAATCTAAACAAAACCATATGAGATGCACGTCCAAAATTTAGATCCTAAATCTGGAAATTTCAGATCAGAAATTCACTTTGTAGAATTTATCAAACATCATCAAACATCATCATATAACACTCAAATCTTCATCATCAAACAATTTAAACCAATAATCATACATAAAAAATATTAGACATGAGCATCCTAACATCAACATGCATGCAATAAGGCATTCCTGATCGAGATTTAATGAAAATGAGCATCTTCAAGCAAAATCAACATTCAAACCTTCTAAAAGACCACTAAATTCATTTTAGGTTACCAATCTTGTACTCGAATGGAGCAAAACCTTTGATGTAGGATTTTTTTTTTTTTTGGAGATCATATCAAGATTTCTGAAGGTGAATCATCATCCTCCTCTTATCTGCTCCTTTCTTCTCTAACTCTCTGCCTTCTTCTTCTTCCTCTTCTTCTTCTTTTTTTCCTTTTCTTTCTTCTTCTCACAGCTCTCTCTTTTTTTCTTCTTCTTCTCTCCCACCGTTTCTCCCTCTCTCTTTCCTCTCCCATGGTTTCTTTTTATCTTCTCTTCTCTCTCTCCCCTTCTCACGGCCTCTCTTCTAGAAAACCCTCCCCTCTTCTCACGGCCTCTCTTCTAGAAAACCCTCTCCCTCTCTCACGTCATCCCTTTCTCCCTTTTTTCTCTTTCCTTTTTCTCTTTTCCTTCCTTTACTTCTTCTTTCCTTCTTCTCTTCTTTCCTTTTTTCCTTCCTCCTTCAAGAAAATCTCCTCTCCTCCACGTTTTTTTTTCTTTTCTCTCTTTCCTTTTTTTCTTTTCTTTCCTTTTCTCCTTCTTCTTTCTAGAAAATCTCCTCTCCCTCACGTTTTTTTTCTTTTCTCTCTTTCCTTTTTTTCTTTTCTTTCCTTTTTTTCTTTTCTTTCCTTTTCTTCTTTTCTTTCCTTCTCTTCTTCCTTCCTCTTCTTCTTCTCAGCTTTTTCCTTTTCTCTTTCCTTTTTTTGGCTTCTTCTCTTCTCTCTCTCTCTCTCGGCTTTCTTCCTTTCTTTCTATAATATTTATAAATATATATATATATATATATATATATATATATATATATATATATATATATATAAGAAATGCATGCATGTGGGCCGACGTGACTTGATCTGGATTGGTCTGAGTTGGGCCGGAATGAGTTAGACTAAGTTGGGTTGAGCTGGTTTGGACCAAATTGACTTCTTCTATCATTTCATATTCCATTTCCACTGCCATTCCACATAGAATTTTTTGGTAGCCTCTATTCCATATTTTCTACATTCACTTTGTAGAACTTTAAAAATGAGGAATATTAGAACTTGAATCATCTCATTTGAAAATAAAATGGCCAACTTATGAATTTCTGAAGTTTAAGCATGCCAATTATCGATAATTTGGTTAACCATTCTGCATGGGATCCTTCGGAGACTTCTGCCTGAAATCCTTTACGTCCACTTTGTAGAGTACTAAAAATGGAACATATTGAAACTGAAATCACCTGATTTGGATGTGGGGTGACCAAAATATAAATTTTTAAAGATTAAACGACCATTTCGACATGTAATTTTGCATGGGACCCTTCAGAGATTTTTGTACCAAATTTTTCACATCCACTTTGTAGAATACCACAAATGAAGAATAATGGCCTTTGAATCATCTGAATCGAACGTAGAATGGAAAAGATATGAAGCATTGAAGTTCTATCGATAAATTCTGCATGAAAGCTTGCATAGGGCCCACCGGTGACCTTTACCCAGGATTTTTCACGTCCACTTCGAAGATGATAGAAAATAAGAAATATTGGCCTTTGAATCATCTGATTTCGATATCAGATGACCAAGATATGATGATTTGAAGTTCAAACGATAATGCATGCATCATATGATAATTATGTAAATGCCCCTGCACTTTCAAACTATGATACCTTCTTTGTTTGGGGTCAGAATTTAATGATTCCAGTCTCATTTTGAAGATAATTTTACAACCTATACATCCGAGTAGGTAATAGCCTATGACCCTGCTGTGGGGCTCATTAAAGAATCAAAAACCTTTGGGTTAAAAGCTAGAAACCTGCCATGTGGATTCACTTATGTTGAGGATAGAAAAAATGGGGTGCTTAGAGATACCCCTCTTTATCCGAGATTGTTACCAATTGAAGGCTAAAGACATAAGAACCACATTTTTTATATGAGTGAGATTGCTTATTGGGCTGCACTTAGGGTAATTTGTCCTAAACTGCCTACGTATTCTAAGGGTGTCCTAGAAATCAAGCCCAGAATGTAGTTCGACTGGCAAGAAGGTTTGCTCTTCTTGGAAAATTAATGATTGTTCTTCTTGTATAAAGCTAGGCTGTGAATACAAGGCTCATTTGTAGGTTGGGAACCTCTTCTTGCTGAGGTGAGACTCATGATGCAAGGTATGCGCGTGCTTGAACCTGACTTGATCCATTTGTAGGCTGATAAACCTCTTCTTGTATGAAGCTAGGCTGTGAATACAAGGCTCATTTATAGGCTGGGAACCTCTTCTTGCTGAGGTGGGACTCATGATGCAAGGTACGTATGGACTTGAACCTGACTTGATCCATTTGTAGGCTGATAAACCTCTTCTTGTATGGAGCTAGGCTGTGAATACAAGGCTGGTTTGTAGGCTTGGAACCTCTTCTTGTATGGAGCTAGGCTGTGAATACAAGGCTGGTTGCACGAACTTGGGCTCGGCTTTGATTTATCTGGATGGAGGAATTATTGACTTTTCTTTTGATTGAACTGAGGCTCTTTAGATTTTCCATTTTGGTTTGAGTACCTACACTTGTCAGATCATTGAGCATGTTATAATGATCATTTCTAATGGGGTGGGGAAACAAATGTTTCTTTGTTGAATTTAAAAAGACATAGTTCATGAAACACACTGGAATTCAAAAAAAACCTAAAATTCTATTGGTTTCTTGACTGATGCAACTCTAGGGAGTGTTCGAACTTTTCGATTGTTCCATTCACGAGCACTGGTATCAACCAGATCTAATGTCAACTTTCTAGGAAGTTCACAATCAGTCACTTCTCTACTGGTGCTTGCTGGGATTTTGAATTATTGAGGTAGCCTTGTTGGGGAATAGAATGAAGTATGAGTCAACCCCATAAATCGGACATGTAAATTATTCTCTGTATATTTGTAACAACCCGCTCTTGTTTCCACTAAGTACATTTCCATCTGATATTTGTTCTGGTTAATTCTTTGAGGCGGTTGAACCAATCTGTGTCCATCTGATAAGCCATAGGATCTGCTCTTTTTGCCAATTGGTAGGGGTTAAGGGTCGTTTCTTCAGATTCCTCAACTAATCCTAACCTTTCTGTTAACCAAATTTGAAATAGATATGGTGATCCGCTAAAATTTTTCAACTCGAACTGATTTTGATGAGTTGCCATTAAGTCAAGGCCCTTTAATGTCTTGGCCAACACTATAGGGATGATGTCAAAACCTTGTCTCGCATGTTTGATGAGATCTATTATGATTGGAGATTCTGTATCTGTGCAACTTCGTAGCAATAGTCGGGCTATGTTATAATAGAGGTAAACATGTCTTCTCTGCTCCTGCGCTTCTTTCCCTTTTGGACTTGTATGAGCATATAATTTGATCATGCGTTTAATCTGTAGTCTTTGATCTTGTACAAAACGACACATTTCTTTCCTATCCCAGCTGAAAAAGTCTTGTATCTCTTGCTTTGTAATCTTTTCCTGGATATGGTTTAAAAATCTTCCGCTTAGGTATGTGCAGGAGGCAAGCTCTGAATTCTTCTACAGTTGGGCATAACTTGACTTCTCCCATCCTGAAGACATGAACTATTGGATCCCAGCATTGAGCGGCTACTTTCAAAAAATCTGAGCATAATTTTATCATTGTCAATTAAGGAAGTGCCTCCAGTTGATGCTTTCGCAGGAAAGATCTATCTTCTGTGAACTCAATATGCCAGCTCCAGTTTTTCAATGCCTTATCCATTTCTATAATTCTGTTTGATAGATTGATGGATTGTCAGCCTTCCAGGTATGACCTGTAGGAATCCTGACATACAAATAGAGGTTAAATAATGAATCATTGGAATTATCTTAAATTATTGTTGTTTAGATATATTGAAATGCCCTTAGTAGATTACACATGAAATGTAAACATATGACTGACTCTGTCTAAGTTTTAAGTATTTAAATCTATAAACATGATGAGCGAAAGTGGAGGTCCAAATGGGACTGACAAGAAACTGTCCAGGTGGGTCTTCCGCCTGGAGGAGTTTGTGGTTATTTATGTAGAATGGGCTTATCTTACCGAGAAGACCCCATTTATCAGTTTGAGAAAGGAAGGGCCTATTGGATCTTGGGACGCCGTCGAATGTAATGAACGACAGATAAGAGTTCCAGCCAGTTTTTTATTTTATTTTATAATTTCTCAGATTGATATACTCATGAGAGTTTATATCAAATGATATAAAAGATGGGCTTTGATGTGTAACTCTTGGGAAATCCGTTGGATAGATGGACAAATGAAAGAGTTTAGCCAAAAAACAAGAAATTATTTCTTTAATTATGATGATAGGATGAATCATCCCTGGGTGAAAGGTTGTACCCCATTCGAGAATCCAGTCAACCATGTCGGTAAGTTCTTCAAATGATTGATGCCCGTTGTTGGTGTCAGCAGGTGAGAGAGAGGCCTTCTACACCCTCCATTTTTTGTAAAGAGTGTAGAGTCTACACATAATATCTCTTCACTTGATCCAAGTTGGTCAATTATTGTAACTCAATGCCTTCCATGTCGACCAGTCGAATAGCTTTTCTAGGTAAGATCTCTTTTACCATGAATGGTACGCTCCAATTAGGGTGAAATTTGCCCCTAGGGTCATGGACAGGTGCTCTTTGCTCCTTCAATACCAGGTCCCTGACTGTCAAGTGACGAACACACACCTTTTTGTTAAAGGTTGCTGCCATTCTTTGTTGGTATTTTTTTACATTATCGACTGCCTTCATTCTTCTTTTATCAACGAAGTTCAGTTCATCATATCTAGGTTGCAGCCATTCAGCTTCTGGAATCTTACATTCCATCAAGACTCTCAGTGATGGCACCTCTATTTTTATTGGGAAGACTGCTTCCATACCATATACTAGTGAATACTGCATTTCCCCAGTGGATGTTCTTATGGATGTTCTGTATGCCCAGAGTGCATAAGGTAGTTTGTCTACCCAGTCAACATTAGTCTCTGCCATCTTCTGGAGGATAACCTTGAAATTTTTATTGGCCACCTCAACTGCCCCATTTGTCTGTGGACAATAAGGAGAAGACCGGTGCCTTTTGATGTGGAACTTGTCACATAATTCTTGGACTCTCCCTCTGAAATGTTGTCCTTGATCTGAGATTATAGAATGACGCATCCCATGCCGGCATATGATGTACTCTTGTAGAAATTTAGCCACATTGTTTGCTGTGAGCTTGGAATATGACTGTGCCTCCACCCACTTTATGAAATAATCAATGGCAACCAAGATGAATGCATGCCCATTTGAGGCTTTAGGAAGAACCTTTTCGATCACATCTATGCCCCAGGTTGAGAAGGGCCATGGAGAACTAAGAGTATGCAACTCTACTGGAGGCACGTGTATCAAATTAGCGTGGATTTGGCACTTGTGACATTTTCTTACGAACTTTGCACAGTATGCTTCCATTGTGTTCCAGTAATATCCCATTCTGAGAATCTTCTTTGCAAGCATTCTAGCATTCATGTGAGATCCGCATATTCCTTGATGGACTTGTTCGATGATGTTTTGCGCCTGTTCCTCGTCGACATAGACCAACTGCACTCCTTCATGGGATCTTTTGTATAAGATATCTTCGCATAGTATGAACTGAGAGACATATCGCCTAAGAGATTTCTTCTCACCTGTTGTGGCTTCTACTGGATACTTTCCTTACTTGATGAAATCTATGATGGGAGCAAACCATGGTCAACCATTGACTATCAGTGCATTTACTTCTTCCAAGTGGACTGGTCGTACTCTTTTCTCTATGATTAGGGGCTTGATACATCCCAAAGGATCATTTCCAATCATTGAAACCAAGGTGGTTAATGCATCAGCATACTTATTAGTATCTCTTGGGGAGTAGTCAAATTCAATTTTCATGAACTTCCGAGTCAAGGTTATTGCACATTGTTGGTAAGGTACCAGCTTCTCGTCTTTGGCTTTCCAATCCCCTTTGACTTGGTAGATAACAATTGATGAGTCACCATAGACCTTTAATCTGTAGACCCCTATGGCCAAGGCTACTTTCAGTCCCATGATACATGCTTCGTAGCTTCATACTCTACAATGTTGTTTGTGTAGTCAAAGTCTAATCTGAATGAAAATGGCACAAATGCCCCTTCTGGATCTATAAATAAGACGCCGACCCCGTATCCCATATGATTTGTGGCTCTATCAAAGAACATTATCCATGTGTCATTCTTCCCCTCTTCTTGAGTTGTATAGACTTCTTCATCTGGGAATACATCTTCCAGATGTCTGAGGTTATCTTCAACCGATAGAGTTGATAGATGTTCTGCAATTACGCTCCCCTTGATAGACTTTTGAGTAGTGTATGTGATGTCGAATTTGGACAACAACAAGAGCCACCTAGCCAACCTTCCTATCAAAGCTGGTTTCTCAAATAGATACTTCAGGGGGTCCATTCTGGAAATGAGTATAACCTTGTAGGATAACATATAATGCCTCAATCTCTTTGTTATCCAGACCAGGGCTGCGCATGTCTTCTCCAGCTGTGTATGATTGGCTTCGTAGCTTGTGAATTTCTTACTCAAATAGTATACTGCCTTTTCTGTCTTTCCATCCGTATCATGCTGGGCTATCATTGATCCCATAGAACCCTCTAGTACTAACAAGTAAAGGAGTAGTGGTCTCCCCGGTACTAGTGGGGCTAAGACTAGTGGGTTCAATAGATAGGTCTTGATTTTATCGAAAGCCATCTGAAATTGAGGGTTCCAATCTTTTGGCTGGTCTTTCCAGAGTAGCTTGAAAATTGGTTCGCAAGTTGCAGTGAGATGTGCAATAAACCGGTTGATGTATTGAAGTCTTCCCAAGAAACCTCTTACTTCCTTTTCTGTTTAAGGAGATGGCATTTCAAAGATGGCTTTTATCTTGGCTGGATCAATTTCGAATCCTCTTTGGCTGACCATAAAGCTTAGCATTTTCCTGCTATTACCCCAAATGCACATTTTTGGGGGTTAAGCCTTAGTTTATATTGCTTGATCCTCTCGAAGAACTTCCTTAGCACTGGGATGTGACCTTCTCTGGTGAATGATTTTACAATCATATCATCTACATACACCTCTACCTTCTTATGGTTCAGGTCATGCAAGATTGTAGTAGCCATTCTTTGATAAGTTGCCCCAGCATTCTTCAACCCAAATGGCATCACAGTGTAACAATAGGTGCCCCAGTCTATTATGAAGGCGGTTTTCTCCTCGTCTTCAGGTGCCATATTTATCTAATTATACCCTGAGAATCCATCCATGAAGGACAAAAGAACATGATTTGCAGTGTTATCCACTAAGATGTCTATCTTTGGTAATGGAAAGTCATCTTTGGGGCTAGCCTTATTCAGATTCCTGTAATCTATGCACACCCTCAGTCTTCCATCCTTTTTAGGTACAGTGACCACATTTACTAGCCACTCTGGGTACTTTGTGACCTCTAGGAATCCGGCATCAAACTGCTTCATGATATCTTCTTTAACATTGAGGGTCATTCAGGCCTTAACCACCTCAGCTTTTACTTATATGGCCTTGCATCTGAGACTAAAGGTATCTTATGCTGTACAACTTCAGGGTCTATGCCGGGCATATCTTCATAGGACCAAGCAAACACTTCTTGGAACTCCATCAATAATTCTGTCATTTGTTTGGCTTCTTCTTCTGTCAAGGTAGCACTGATCTTTATCTCTCGAGGTTACTCTGCTGAGCCAAGGTTAATTATTTTGAAGTCTTCGCCGACAGGTTGAGCCTTCTTCTTTTCCGAGGCTTGGATGGATTGTAATATTTCAGGAGATGGTTTATCATTTTCATCATTTTCAAAGTTAGAGTTAGAAGGAGAAGGAAAGGAAGAAGTAGACGCAGTGTAATTCAAAATATCATCTTTATTCATATTCAAAAGCAAAGGTACAGAGGAAAAGGTTCTTAGTGAAACAAACTCAAAACTTGAAAAGGACTCAATCTTATCTAAAGACTTAAGGACCCTAGGCTCAGACATAGTCATAATATGTGGATTACATGGCAACCCCTTTGGGTAAACAAAATTATCATAATAACTCCAATTGGGGATTATTCTGTTGATGGGAAGGGTGAATTGTTGTATATCGGGATTCCTATCTTGATCACCGGTGAGCATCATCACTTGATCGTCCTCGAATATGTTGTTGATGTTGATCACCTCTGTTTCTACTCCTTGGTTTGCTCTTGGATCTTGGCTTGCTCGAGCTCCTCCCAGTCAAAAGTACAATCATGGAATATTTTGAACCCGGGTACTTGCTTTTGGAGGTGGGCATTGAACCAAGGTTCTGAAAATCGCAATAGATGTCATCTTCTCCTTCTTTAACAAAATACCCATTGAGGGTCTTCGAAAATTGGATGTCCTGCACATTGTACAACCCCTCAGATATTGCTTGATAGACTGTTTCATCCTTCATTTGGGGTCGCCAGTCCCCACTAGCTCTGTCTGATGCTCTTATTGTGCTGCTACCATACTTACTACTATGCTTGTATTTCATCCTCTCGAGCTTCCAAAATCTTTCGTCAGCTCCCCTCTGCTTTTGCTTGATTACTTTCAGATCCCATTCAGTGGGGGTATACCCCAGTCCAAATCTGTACTCATTAACCAATAGAGATAAGAAATGACATCACCATGTTGGTGGGAACCAAGGCCCATACCTAGAAAGTAGAGCATGTTAAGTAATTAACAAAATGAAAAGGGCAGATGTGTACCTGTAGGATCTGGCTCAGTTGTGACTAGGATGTTGCCAACCTGGAACCCTCTAAGAGAGAAATATTACCTAGTATCTGTCACACCCCAATTCTACACTGTTCAGAATGGTGTGATGAACCGCCAAATAACCAACGGTTCAACCAGGATCTCTAATAGGCTATCCCCGCGTTATCCAAACTTTACACGCATCCACAATCATAATCAGAGTAATACACAATAGCGGAAAATTTATAAATAATATGAACTGAGAACTAGAATGATACCCATAAATAATATCAAATTATTCTGTGTTTAACTAAGACATAAATATTTAAATACCAAATACATGTCTTATAAATCCAAATAAGAAACCTACAAAAATATCTAATCGAATACACACGAGTTGCACTCACAAGAGGAGTCGTGTGTATCGTCTTCAGCTCCAACTTCCATAGCTGCTACAGTTCCATACGCCGATGCGTTCATATAATCTTCAACCGTATAACCTGCATCATCAACTAAAATATTCGACGTCGAGGGGTGAGCACACAACACGGCTCAGTGAGTAGCCAAAACAATGCAACATTACATATGCATGCAAAAAAAAAAATCAATTTATATCTTTGGTCTTGGTTTATAGTTTGCAATGTGCAATAGAAAGGTTGGGTGATCAAAGGTTAACGGTTATTGATACCGCCTCTATACACAGGGTGTGGAAGCCCGCCCGAAGGTTAACGGTTATCGTCGTCCCCATCCACCCTACCATAACATTATACAACAAAGGTTAACGGTTATTGCTATATAATGCTATACCAACACGTAAGCCCCCCGTTAGCGAGGGCTTGCAAACTGGGCTCGCTGCTAACCAATCCTAATGCCAAACAATGTATCCAAGGCCTCACCCCAGCATCCCTCAGAATGCCCATAGAGATAGAGCTAAGGCCCCCGGTAGAGTCAGAGACTACAAGGACCGAGACCACCTCCCCTGATACTCTATGACATAATATTTCCGCTAAGGTAATGGCGATACGACGATGCCAATGCACAAGACTTGAGTTAGAGATAGAGCTAAAGTGTTGAGACCCGCCAAAGGTTAACGTTTATTGACGTTCTCATCACACCTCCCCTGATACTCGCTCGCATCAACCACATCAACCACACACATACAAGCACATGTCTATTCCTATCATCATCATCATCATCATGTTATAAACAATAAAGTAAATATGCATGAACAAGTAATAGAAATATTGGATGGCATGCTGTATGCACATTACAAACATATTCGCATAGAATCAAACATGGCATAGGACTCAAGAAATAGAAAACAGTTTATTATTAACCAATTTAGTTTGGGGTTAAGGTTCCTCACCTTAGCTTGCTAATAGATATTTTTCCAAGCTTTAGAATCACCTTTATAATGTTATTATACTGCTAGCAAACCTAACAAAGTCGATAGAATTTAATTAGAATTAATTCAGAATTTAAAAACCACTCTGTCAACTGCGGGTCGATGCTAGGGTCGATGCTAGGGTTGATGGGTCTATCGACCCTCCCTCCATTCTAAACTTCCCGAATGCTGAGGGTCAATGGTCAGAAATACCTAGGGTCGGATGGTCTATCGACCCTCGGTGCGACCCTCGGTGCACTCTGATCAAATTTCCACTTTTTAATCCATTCTTCGTGTTTGGGGTCCTATGACTTGCTTCCTACATTCGCCCAACACTCATTCCATGGTCTAGAACCATGTATAAACCATCTAAATAGTTTTTGTGCATCCTCCTATGGTTTTCCATGAAAGCCTAACCATGGATGGATGGTTTGGGTTTCTCCGAAATCCTACACTCAACCATATCTAACCTAAGGTCTGTAGAAACTCATGGAATTAGTATCCATACCTGAGAAGATTACTTTTCTCTGCAATTTCTTCTCTTTTTTGCTAAGCCTTCTTCCTAGCCTCCTTTCTTCCTCTTTTCTTTCTTCTCTCTTTCTCTCAATTCAATTAGGGTTGTGAAAGGAGTGAATGTGGCTTAGGAACATCCTTTAAAAAGACTAGGAATGTCCTATAATAATCCCATTGAGATTTGGAAAGAATCCCAACCAAAAATTAAGAAATTTCCTAATTTCAGTTTCGTCAGAAACCGAGGGTCGATGGGAGGGTCGATGATCCCGTCGACCCTAGGGTCTCAAGCTGTCCGACCCTCCCTTCAAAACTGAGGGTCTGACTTTCTGTTTTGGGAGGTCCGACCCTGCTTCACTGGGTGTGCGACCCTCCCCTAGAATTAAGTGTTTTTGGGTCGATTTCGTACCTGGATCTCGATCTCCTTCATGCCCTTGGTCCATTTAACTCGACCATGATGGGTAAACCTGGTTCAAGGTGGTAAGACCGGGTTAGATTGACACGGGTCTTACAACTCCCCCAACTTATAAAAATTTCGTCCTCGAAATTATACGTACCTTCTGAATCAAACAAGTCAGGGTATTGCTTTCTCATAGCATTTTCTTCTTCCCATGTAATCTCTTCCATGTCTCTACTTTTCCATGTGACCTTAACATAGTAGATATCTCTGTTGCGTAGACGTTGAACCTTCCGACTAGTGATTTCCGTTGGTCTTACTTCAAATGTCAAATCATCAGTCAGTTCTGGTAAATCCACTGTCAAAACATGCATTGGGTCTTTGACATACTTCTTCAATAAGGATATGTGAAATACGTCATGCACACTTGACATAGACGGTGGTAGTGCTAACTGATAAGCTACTTTCCCACGCTTAGCCAGAATCTCATATGGTCCGACATATCTTGGACTTAGTTTTCCTTTGTGTCCGAACCTCTTCAATCCTCGCATAGGCGATACTTTCAAAAATACTTTCTCACCTACGGCGAACTCTAGATCTCTTCGTCGAGTATCTGCGTATTGTTTCTGACGGTTCTGAGCTACTCTTACTCTTTCCTTGATGATGTCGACCACTCGACAAGTCTCTTCAACAAATTCCGGTCCAACAATACTACGTTCTCCAACTTCATTCCAAAACAAGGGAGTTCGACACTTCCTACCATACAATGCTTCATAAGGTGACATCTGTATAGTAGCCTGATAGCTGTTATTGTAAGCGAACTCGATCAGTGGTAACTTTTCGTCCCATGATCCCTTGAAATCAATCACACATGCTCGTAGCATATCTTCTAAAATCTGGATTGTACGCTCCGACTGTCCGTCAGTCTGTGGGTGGAATGCAGTACTGAACTTCAATGTTGTACCCATAGCCTTTTGCAGTCCTTCCCAAAATTTGGAAGTAAATCGTGGGTCTCTATCGGACACAATGCTTTCTGGTACGCCGTGTAACCGAACAATATTATCTACATACAGCTTTGCTAACCCTTCGAGTGTATATTGGGGTCGTATCGGTATGAAGCGAGCTGTCTTAGTCAGACGGTCTACAATCACCCAAACTGCGTCAACTACTCGAGGAGTCAATGGTAATCCTGTGACGAAGTCCATCGTGATGCAGTCCCATTTCCATGCTGGTTCTGGTAATGGCTGTAACAGTCCTGCGGGTCTTTGTCGTTCCGCCTTTACCTTCTGACAATTTAGGCATTGAGACACGAACTTGGCTACATCTGCCTTCATTCCCCTCCACCAATACAGTTTCTTTAGATCATGATACATTTTTGTACTTCCAGGATGTACTTAGTAGATGGTGGTATGGGCTTCTTTCATGAGTCGGTGTCTAATGTCTACACTTTCTGTTTCGGGTACACATATTCTTCCTTTGTATTTCAGTACCTTTTCGTCATCCAAGGTGAACTCAGGGTTAGCCCTACCTTTCTCAATATCCTCTTGTACTGTTTTCAGATAAGGATCTGCTTTGATAGCGGTCTTCACTTCGTCCACTATATCCGGTATAATCTTCAATGCCGCGAACATATTTGAAAACCGATGAATGAACCCTTGGTTGGTTGATCCATCCGTAGTATCTATCACATACTGCTCGTTGCCGTGATTAAACACCATTCCATTGGTATACATTGCTGCAGTTGTGCTGATTTCTCCTTGAGATTTTATCATTGCTTTTCTGCTCAATGCATCTGCTACTACGTTCGCTTTTCCCGGATGATACTGGATATCACAATCATAGTCTTTCAATAGTTCCAGCCATCTTCTTTGTCTCATATTTAACTCCTTCTGATTAAATAGATACGTAAGGCTTTTATGGTCCGACTTAATCTGAAATTTTTCTCCGTATAGGTAGTGTCTCCATATCTTGACAGCATGTACTACTGCCGCTAATTCCAAATCATGGGTTGGGTAATTTTTCTCATGTACCTTCAACTGTCTCGATGCATACGCAACTACTTGTTCTCCTTGCATAAGCACACATCCTAGTCCCAATCCCGATGCATCAGTATATAAAGTAAATGTCTGTCCCGGAACGGGAATGGTTAAAATTGGAGCGGATATCAATCTGGTCTTCAGTGTTTGAAAGCTCTTTTCACACTTATCCGTCCATACAAACTTTTCTCCTTTCTTGGTCAAACTGGTGAGAGGTACGGCGATCCGAGAATAGTCTTCTACGAATCTCCGATAATATCCAGCTAGACCCAGAAAACTTCTAATTTCTGAGACGCTCTTCGGTGCTTCCCACTTCACAATAGCTTCAATCTTACTGGGGTCCACTTTGATTCCTTCTGCGAATACTACATGGCCTAGAAATGCGACTTCGCTTAGCCAAAACTCACACTTCAAAAATTTGGCGTATAACTTCTCTTTCCTTAAACGTTGTAGGGCTGCGTTTAGGTTCTTGACATGAGTTTCCTTGTCCTTGGAATATACCAATATGTCATCAATAAATACTATGACCGACGTATCCAACATATCGTGGAAGACCCGGTTCATAAGTTCCATGAATGTTGCCGGTGCGTTAGTCAGTCCGAAGGACATCACTAAGAACTCATAATGTCCGTATCTTGTCCTGAAGGCTGTCTTCGGAATGTCCCCTTCTTTAATCTTCAGTTGATGATAGCCTGATCGAAGATCGATCTTTGAAAATACCCTCACTCCTTGTAACTGATCGAACAAGTCATCGATCCTGGGTAGTGGGTATCGATTCTTGATAGTCAGTTTATTTAATTCTCGATAGTCGATGCATAATTGAACGCTACCATCCTTCTTCTTTACGAACAACACCGGTGCTCCCCATGGAGATATACTGGGTCTAATATAACCCTTATCCAGCAGTTCTTGTAATTGCACTTTTAATTCCTTTAGTTCCGTAGGAGCCATTCTATAAGGTGCTTTTGATACCGGTGCGGCTCCAGGTATCAGGTCTATTACGAACTCCGTGACACGGTCGGGTAATAATCCGGGTAGTTCCTCTGAAAATACATCTGGGTAATCCCGCACGACGTCAATATCTTCCATTCGTGGCACGTCCTTGGTTAGGTCGACCACTGATACTAGATATCCGACGGCTCCCTTTTCAAGGCACTTCTTAGCCTTCAATGCTGAGAGTATGAGCTTGCGTCTTCTGGGAAGTTTGGTTCCCGAGAAACTAAATTCTGCTCCTTCTTTGTCTTTGAACGTTAGCTTCTTTTCGGCGCATAATAGGTTTGCTGAATGCCGAGCTAACCAGTCCATTCCCAAGATGACATCAAAGTCTGCCATCTCAAGTCTAATTAGGTTGCGTCCAAATTCCATCCATTTAGCAATCTCAAAATAGATTCTCCATTACTTCATCTGAGGTTCATTGGCTATAGCATTTAGTCTGAATCCAATCATCTTTCTTCCAATAATTCCATTATCACTACACATCTTTATCAACCATGATCAGGGAGTGTATAATTCAGAATGTTTGTCCAAAATAATTCATTTCCTTCTTTCAATTATCATAATGACAACCACTTGCTTTATCTAGCGAATTTAGGTTTTAAGGATCAGGAGTAAATCTGTGGTAATCCAACCGGCATCAAAAGATCATTAGGTTGCACGGTGGTCTAAATACATGGAAATAGAGGTTCTAAAGCTCTTAACCTCATGGTTACCGGTTCTATCGAGTATATAATGCCATTGATCAAGGCACTATAAGAATAAATCTGGAGAAGATTTCATACATCAGTATATCAGGTATAAATCAGTAGATGTACGCTCAACATGATTAAGCAATTAACTGTTCATTCAGTTCGTATCTCTGTTCATGTTGTCGATCATGAGAATGGTGCAGATTGGTATAATCAGGACTAATACTAAAGAAACAATATCTGTAATTCCAATTGACAGGTTAAATCAAGAGGGTATCATGTCAAGACACGAGAGTTTAAAATCTGGTATGTGCATCCTCTATAATCATAAGAGTAAATCAATAATGCACCGCATCCTATATAAACATATCTACTTACATGGCCATTATCCTCTTATCTCTGTTTGGATTTAGCCCGAGATCTTTTCCTTTATCTCTACAAGGGTTTTGGCACTAGCCATTTTCCTTCTTCCTCTGTCTTACATCGAGTTTCACATCTTGTGAATACCAACTCAGTATTCCAACTTTCTGCTTTACAGAAGCTCCCTTCTTGCTACTGTACTATATCCTTGTATACTTGGATAACTACCCAACTTATAGATAATATCCTAAATTATTTGTTTATTAGGATAATTCTTGGTCTTCTCTTTCTGTGTGAGTGTATATATATGGTTCCACCTTTTATATGTACATTATCGTCTTGTTTAATTTCTGTCTCAACCAACACAGGTGCTTACAGTGTGTTTATATTAAAGCTTTTACTTTTATCCTATCTCAGTTCACAATGGTCTGGAATGTGTGTCAGTTCGACGGGCAAGGCCTGAGATGCTCTGATACCAAGTTGTCACACCCCAATTCCACACTGTTCAGAATGGTGTGATGAACTACCAAATAACCAACGGTTCAACCAGGATCTCTAATAGGCTATCCCCGCGTTATCCAAACTTTACACGCATCCAGAATCATAATCAGAGTAATACACAATAGCAGAAAATTTATAAATAATATGAACTGAGAACTAGAATGATACCCATAAATAATATCAAATTATTCTATGTTTAACTAAGACATAAATATTTAAATACCAAATACATGTATTATAAATCCAAATAAGAAACCTACAAAAATATCTAATCGAATACACACGAGTTGCACTCGCAAGAGGAGTCGTGTGTATCGTCTTCAGCTCCAACTTCCATAGCTGCTACAGTTCCATACGCCGATGCGTTCATATAATCTTCAACCTTATAACCTGCATCATCAACTAAAATATTCGACGTCGAGGGGTGAGCACACAACACGGCTCAGTGAGTAGCCATAACAATGCAACATTACATATGCATGCAAAAAAAAATTAATTTATATCTTTGGTCTTGGTTTATAGTTTGCAATGTGCAATAGAAAGGTTGGGTGATCAAAGGTTAACGGTTATTGATACCGCCTCTATACACAGGGTGTGGAAGCCCGCCCGAAGGTTAACGGTTATCGTCGTCCCTATCCACCCTACCATAACATTATACAACAAAGGTTAACGGTTATTGCTATATAATGCTATACCAACACGTAAGCACCTGTTAGCGAGGGCTTGCAAACTGGGCTCATTGCTAACCAATCCTAATGCCAAACAGTGTATCCAAGGCCTCACCCCAGCATCCCTCAGAATGCCCATAGAGATAGAGCTAAGGCCCCCCGGTAGAGTCAGAGACTACAAGGACCGAGACCACCTCCCCTGATACTCTACGACATAATAGTTCCGCTAAGGTAATGGAGATACGACGATGCCAATGCACAAGACTTGAGTTAGATATAGAGCTAAAGTGCTGAGACCCGCCAAAGGTTAACGTTTATTGACGTTCTCATCACACCTCCCCTGATACTCGCTCGCATCAAGCACATCAACCACACACATACAAGCACATGCCTATTCCTATCATCATCATCATCATCATGTTATAAACAATAAAGTAAATATGCATGAACAAGTAATAGAAATATTGGATGGCATCTTTGTATGCACATTACAAACATATTCGCATAGAATCAAACATGGCATAGGACTCAAGAAATAGAAAACAGTTTATTATTAACCAATTTAGTTTGGGGTTAAGGTTCCTCACCTTAGCTTGCTAATAGATATTTTTCCAAGCTTTAGAATCACCTTTATAATGTTATTATACTGCTAGCAAACCTAACAAAGTCGATAGAATTTAATTAGAATTAATTCAGAATTTAAAAACCACTCTGTTAACTGAGGGTCGATGCTAGGGTCGATGGGTCTATCGACCCTCCCTCCATTCTGAACTTCCCGAACGCCGAGGGTCGATGGTCAGAAACACCTAAGGTCGGATGGTCTATCGACCCTCGGTGCGACCCTCGATGCACTCTGGTCAAATTTCCACTTTTTAATCCATTCTTCGTGTTTGGGGTCCTATGACTTGCTTCCTACATTCGCCCAACACTCATTCCATGGTCTAGAACCATGTATAAACCATCTAAATAGTTTTCGTGCATCCTCCTATGGTTTTCCATGAAAGCCTAACCATGGATGGATGGTTTGGGTTTCTCCGAAATCCTACACTCAACCATATCTAACCTAAGGTCTGTAGAAACTCATGGAATTAGTATCCATACCTGAGAAGATTACTTTTCTCTGCAATTTCTTCTCCTTTTTGCTAAGCCTTCTTCTTAGCCTCCTTTCTTCCCCTTTTCCTTCTTCTCTCTTTTTCTCAATTCAATTAGGGTTGTGAAAGGAGTGAATGTGGCTTAGGAACGTCCTTTAAATAGACTAGGAATGTCCTATAATAATCCCATTGAGATTTGGAAAGAATCCCAACCGAAAATTAGGAAATTTCCTAATTTCAGTTTCGTCAGAAACCGAGGGTCGATGGGAGGGTCGATGATCCAGTCGACCCTAGGGTCTCAAGCTGTCCGACCCTCCCTTCAAAACTGAGGGTCTGACTTTCTGTTTTGGGAGGTCCGACCCTGCTTCACTGGGTGTGCGACCCTCCCCTAGAATTAAGTATTTTTTGGGTCGATTTCGTACCTGGGATCTCGATCTCCTTCATGCCCTTGGTCCATTTGACTCGACCATGATGGGTAAACCTGGTTCAAGGTGGTAAGACCGGGTTAGATTGACACGGGTCTTACAGTATCCCCTTGTGACTCTTCACTATTCTGTCTAGTGGCCAATGTGTTCACGGCTGCAGAGTCCGCATGTATTGTCACAGTGGTACCCTTGTGTATGAATTTAACCTTTTGATACAAGGTAGATGCCACCACATTGGCCTGATGGATCTAAGGCCTACCCAGAAGCATGCTGAATGAGGCCGAAATATCAATGACTTGGAAATCTGTTTTAAATTGAGCCGGTCCTACTTGAATTGGCACTGTAAAGACACCCAATACAGCCCTTCTGGTATTTTCATATGCCTTGATGGTCAAATCTAAAGGTTTCAACTCTGATTCGCTGAAGCCTAGATGCTTGAAGGTACGAAAAGGAAATACATTCAAAGCTAACCCATTATCAACCAGGACTTGGAAAATGCTCTTGCCCCGACATCCGATGGTAATATGTAAAGCCTGTATATGCTCCTTACCTCCTCGAAGGAGATCGGCATCTCGAAAGACAATTGCATTAACAGCATATCTGCCTCTTACTAGCATGGCTAGTTCTTCTACGTCCATTGAAACTGGGACCTAAATGCTCACTAGAGATTTCAGTACTGCATCCCTGTGGACCTTGGAAGCCATCAGAAGCTCCCAAATAGACACGTTGGCTTGGGTCTTTTGTAATTGTTTCAATACCGGATTTGGAGGTTCTGGTTGGTTAGCAGGTCCTTTACTTTTCTCTCTCACGGGTTGGGCCAGATCATTTACTATCAGGTGAGATTGTAGTTCTTCCCTGTTCTAGTTTCTGCTAGTTCTTGCTTATCTTCCAGGAATATGAACTCCATCTCAAGGAAACGGTTACCAATTTGATTTATCTCTATTTCCTCATCTGAGAGGTAGATGATGAATGGTTCTTCTTCTTCTTCCTGCTGTGCTTGTGCTAGTGGGTGTGATGAATCTTTCGAGAAATAAAAATCATATTCTTCTTCTTCTTCTTGATGGCTACCCAACATGTTTACTTCGTCACCAGATGTGACAACCATACTGCTTACTCCTTCTATGATGGGCATAAGGTCCAAAGGCTCGTCTCCCCATTCTATGAAATTAACACTATAGTGAGGGAGGGGATTATTTGCCACTGATACTTACCTGGGCTGGACCTTAAATTTACCAGAATCCAATAGATTCTGTATGGCATGCCTTAATATGTAGCAATTATCTGTATCATTCCCATGTTGATTATGGTCCTTACAGAACAAGTCCATATGAAAATTCTGTGGAAGAGGACTTGGAGGTGGACGAGGGTCAAGCACTGTCAACTTCTTAGCTTGTATCAATTTGTCCAGAGCCTTGGATCGGGTCATCCCCAAATCCATGAACTGTCTCCTTGGCCTTGCTTGCGGTGGTGGGGTATAACTTGAACTTCCCAAGATCAATGGCTCAGAATTGGTATTAGCTACTTTCTTTGCTAATTGATTCCCTGGATTTCTTGGTGGGTATTCCCTTCTATTCGAAGCCCCTTCTGACCTTTCTGTCTTTCCTATTAATATTTCTCCCCGAGTTATGGCGTCCTCTACTTGTTGTCCTGCAACAACGAGCCCTTCGAATGATAGGATGGCCTGGCCGAAATGTATGTCTTATATGGCCCACTTAAGCCTCTCATCATTATCTGCACTTGATCTCTTTCGAAAGGTCGATCCCAAAGCTTTGCTGCTACACTTTTGAACCGAGTTAAATAGGCTGTGAATGTCTCTCCCTGTGCTTGGACCATGGTTTCCAATTACCTACGGTGGGTCTCTATCTCTGTGTTGTAGGAATAGAAACTGATAAATGCTTTGGTGATGTCTGACCACGAATGTATCTGTGATGGGTTCAGATTCATCAACCATCGATGAGCCCCGTCCATGAGTGAGAATTGGAATGCCTGTCCTAACTGCTCATCAGTAAACCCTTCGCCTTGCTTTAATAAGCCCGTGAATGATCTTAAGTAGGTCTTGGGGTCTCTTGTCCTATTAAATTTCTCAGTGGTCCATTTAAATTTGGGAGGCAACTTAGTTTCTGGGAAGAAGCATAATCCTTCAAAATCAATGATTTGACTTTCTACTCCTTTCATGCCCCTCAGTATTTTTTCCACTTGACTCAGTCTATCGCCGTATGGGCTATCTTCTTCCTTCAATTTCTTGGTTGCAGGGGTCGCTTGAATGATTGATTGTTTATGAAAAATTTTGACACAGCTAGGTTAGGGGTACCCGATCCTTGTGGCGGTGCCATATTTATCCTTTTAGAGGTCGACCCTTGAGCCTACAATTGCAATTGTATATCCCTTACTGTGGCAGCTATCATCCCCATGGTATCCTCCATCTTTTCCATCCTAGCATCCATAGTGATCAGGACTTGGTTTGATCTATCAGCCATTGATTCAGTTGATGTGGTTAAGGTGGGACTAACTGGCTCTGGTGTGTACACCCTAAACAACCTCCCAGTAATGGGATCCCTTATCCAAGAGGTAGAAATGGTTATGGTTTAGATTGACTCCTTGGCTTGTACCAGAAAAGAATCCAAAAGTGATAAATATTAGGACTCTAGGATGACGGGAGTGGAAAGAAGTCACATGCACAATTAAGGATGACTCAACCAAACAAGAGTTAGCTCCTTCATAAGGGTAATCGGGTAAACATTATCCAAGTCAATTTAATTAAATTTGATTAAGCCATGTGTTCAGTCTTGGGACCTCGTGATTCCAAAAATAGATAATCAGTCGTACCAAGGTCTAGCCACTTGGGTTACCAAATTTTAATGAAATTGAAATGGATATATTAATCCGTTGTCCTTACTAGGGATGGTTAGCAAAAGTGGTTCATGGAGGAACAAACTAGTAAATTTCTTTTTGACCATGGTATCTATGATTTGACAGGGATTTTCTGCTCAATTTTTTTTTTTTTTTTGAAATCGACGTGTTAACAATGAGAGGTTCAACACATTGAGCTAACTTAATGGAGGGTGTATAGTAACCATCTACTATGATGTAGAATAGGTGTATACATACCTCATACTCCCAATGGGTGAGAGTTCAAGATGTTCATCATGTAAATTCTAACATGTTTACCAATCGAGGACAAAAACGGGCAGAAATTCGACGTCTTGAACATGGATGTCATGGTTAAGCAAATTTTACTGGGTCGGTGTAGGGATGAACCAAAAATAACAATCATTGGGCTATAATCTGGGTTAGGACAGAAAAAGCCACCTTGACAAGGATGGGGTAACCTATCACCGAATGCACAATGAATAATGGGCCACAATCCCTTTATATATTATGTTGCAAGAATCAAGCGAGGTGGAGTAGCATAACGCATTCTTAGGCAGACCCAAAAAACGCTCGTTAGAGGCTGCTCACCGGTCGTGATCTAACAAAGTATAGGCCAAGGTTGTGTATTTTTCTTAGCGGGCTGCCCCATATGCATGGGACCCGGTTTGGCTACTCGCACGAATATGTGACTGAACCCATTCCCCCCAAAACAATATCATACAAGCATAAATATAGTATCCTAAGAGCTAGCATCCAATTTACACAAGGAAAGTTTTCATTTAGGAGTTTGACGTTTATATCCCAGTGCAGTCACCACTGTGAGGACAAAGATCATAATTTGTTTGGAAGTCGCCACCTAGATTAAGGTCTAGGAACTTAGAATTGTGAAATCTCACCCTAAGGTAAAATTTTGATTGACTCATGACCCTTAGATAGGATTTCTGGTCCATCAGAGATTGGGTAAACATCAGGTTACAGTTATGGGAAGGGGTTAGGCACCCAAACCACCCGATCAAGATCGGACCCCTATACCTTTCCTATGCTAGACTCTATCTATTAAATCAAACCAAACCAAGTGGTTTGATATCATTGAAAATCTGAATCCATTAGATAGCCTACGTATCATGAAATTTTCTAAAAATCAGGTTCACCATCATAGTTCAAGTGTGATTAAAGTTTATGGTTGTGATTTATGCTTGTGCTTGATTAAGTTCATTGTTCAAGTTGAAGTTCATGCTTGAAAGTTTGAGAAATCCTATGGGCTAGGATCTGGATAGTCCATGTGAACTGATAGATAGTCCTAGTGGACCTAAGAATGGATAACCCTTCTTGGGTCTGAATGTAGATAACCCTATTTGGGTTGAAATGTGGATAACCCTTTCTGGGTTGGTATGTGGATAACCCTATTTGGGTCAAAATGTGGATGGATATCCTAGTGGATCTATGGATAGTCCGAGTGGACTAAGGTGTGGATCCAAATTTGGGATTCTCCCAAATAGCCTACGTATCCTAGGGTTTGCCCTAGGAATCAGAATCTACGTAGTTCGAAATAGCTGAAATAACCTGTTCTAGGTTTAGGGTTGAGAACCTATTCTAGGTTTAGGATATAGAACTTATTCTACGTTTAGGATTTGCTAAGGGGCAGAAATCGTCCTGAGCTACCCTTTTCATCCTAAGTTCTAATTTTGAAAAGTTTGGCAAAGCATTCTCTTTCTTTATTAAGATTTTTATTATTTTTCATTATACCCTTCCCAAGAATGTGGATGCCTAAATGCACGTCCCCACCCCTAAATTGTCTTCTAGAAGTGTGCATACATGGCAGTTCAACTAGGATGATGCAAAAAATGAAGTTATTGCCACAAATAGAATATTCTATCTAAGCATGCATGTATGACGTTTATGGTAACTAACAATATATAGAAAGATTATGAAAATCTCCCTAACATGACATATGATACCATAAAAATCTATTTAAACATGGTAAAACTTACTATGCTATATTCTAAGCAAGGCAAGTCTAAACATGGCATGTCTAAATATGGTAATTATCAAGATATTACTAAATATGATAAAAAAAAAAATTTATTCTATCAAATATAGCAACACATAGATATGGCAAACAAGGTATGTGAGCAATCCAAACGGAGCATGTGAGTACTCTAAATGTGGCCATTTATCCAAATATGGCATTGTAGATACCCTAAATGTAGCAAGTATGCAATCAAACATGGTAGAATTCACCAAATCACTCAAGAAATCGATTGCATATTACAGTGAATGAGACATCGATGAAACCTTTCTGAAAATCCAAAATTATCAAAAACATATGTTCAAGAAGTTCTTTGAAAATATTGTAACTTTTATGAAGACATTTAAAATGAATAATGACTCAAAAATGTTTAAATTGTGATACAAAGTTTCAAGTATTGCACAAACTAGAAACTGATTTCAAATTCTGTCATATTACATCAAAATGACCATAAGTAGGTCTTCTATAACTCAAATTAAACACTATTTTTCTTCACAGAAAGATGACTTGACATGCTACATTTCATCTGAAGGGGTCGAATCCCAACAGAGAGCACATATGGGTCAAAAATATTGCACAATTTAGTGCACATGCATGGTGACATATTATGTGACCCTGTACCATAATCGGCATATAGAGACCTAAAAATATTAGAATTAACCTCAAAACATACCCTTATAAAGAAGATTTAGAAAGCTAACTTTTGTCTCAAAGCATCTAATCCCAACAAAGGACGAAATCAGGTCAAATGAATGCGACAAGACTGGATATGTGCACTAGTCAAGTCTGTTCTAGATTTTTCACCAGTTGCATCATAAATTCTGTATAAAATCCCATACTTAATGAAAATTAAATCAAAACATATGCCCATGTAGAAAATTGATTGATCTAAAATTTCATCAAGAAAAACAAGTGCAAACAGAACATTCTCATTGTGAAAAAGATACTTTTCAATCATGCCAATCAGTACATCCTAACAGATTAAAAAACAGAGCACTATGAACTTCAAAATCAATATAAATTCAATGAAAAATTGAAAAAATATGAAACTAATGCCATTTTTTAGAAGACTTATTTATCTAAAAATTTTTTATGAAGTTTTTTTTCTGATTATGGCCATAAGATCCTTTTCTAGAGACTTTCTGACAGGGGATTGCATTATACCCGAGTAGGGCAGCAATGCCAATGGAGAATTTTTTTTGATAGACTTTCCTAATTCCAAATGGAACAAAATTTCTAGGGGAGTCTTCTAACATATCAGAAAGAATCCCATAAAAATTTGGGCTTCAAAATATTAACAAAACCACATGAGATGTACGTCCTAAATTTAGATCATAAATCTGAAAAATTCAGATCAGAAATCTACTTTGTAGAATTTATCAAAAACATCAAACATCATCATATAGCACTCAAATCTTCATCATCGAACAATTTAAACCAATAATCATATATAAAAAAATATTAGACATGAGCATCCTATCATCAACGTGCATGCAATAGGGCATTCCTGATCGAGATTTAATGAAAATAGACATCTTCAAGCAAAATCAACATTCAAACCTTCTAAAAGACCACTAAATTCATTTTAGGGTACCAACCTTGTGCTCAAATGGAGTGAAACCTTTGATGTAGGATTTTTTTTGAAAATCGTATCAAGATTTCTGAAGGTGAATCCTCATCCTCCTCTTTTCTTCTCCTTTCTTCTCTAACTCTCTGCCTTCTTCTTCTTCCTCTTCTTCTTCTTCTTTTCCTTTCCTTCTTCTTCTCACGGCTCTCTCTTTTTTTCTTCTTCTTCTCTCCCACGGTTTCTCCCTCTCTCTTCTAGAAAATCTTCTCCCTCTCTCTTTCCTCTCCCACGGTTTTTTTTTCTCTTCTCTTCTCTCTCTCCTCTTCTCACGGCCTCTCTTCTAGAAAACCCTCCCCTCTTCTCACGACCTCTCTTCTAGAGAACCCTCTCCCTCTCTCACGTCATCCCTTTCTCCCTTTTCTCTCTTTCCTTCTTCTCTCTTCCTTCCTTTTCTTCTTCTTTCCTTATTCTCTTCTTTCCTTTTTTCCTTCCTCCTTTTAGAAAATCTCCTCTCCTCCCCTTTTTTTTTTCTTTTCTCTCTTTCCTTTTTTTCTTTTGTTTCCTTTTTTCATTCTTCTTTCTAGAAAATCTCCTCTCCCTCATGTTTTTTTTCTTTTCTCTCTTTCCTTTTTTTTCTTTTCTTTCCTTTTCTTCTTTTCTTTCCTTCTCTTCTTCCTTCCTCTTCTTCTTCTCGGCTTCTCTCTCATTCTTTCCTTTTTCTTTTCTTTCCTTCCCTTCTTCCTTCCTCTTCTTCTTCTCGACTTTTTCCTTTTCTCTTTCCTTTTTTCGGCTTCTTCTCTTCTTTCTCTCTCTCTCTCGGCTTTCTTCCTTTCTTTCCTATATATATATATATATATATATATAAAAGAAATGCATGCATATGGGCCGACATAACTTGGTCTGGATTGGTCTGAGCTAGGCCAGGCTGAGTCAGACTAAGTTGGGTTGAGTTGGTTTGGACCAAGTTGACTTCTTCTATCATTTCATAATCCATTTTCACCGCCATTCCACATGGAATTTTTTGATAGTCTCTATTCTAAATTTTCTACGTTTACTTTGTAGAACACTAAAAATGAGGAATATTGAAACTTGAATCACCTCATTTGGAAATAAAATGACCAACTTATGAATTTCTGAAGTTTAAGCAAACCAATTATCGATAATTTGGCTAACCATTCTGCATGGGATCCTTCGGAGACTTTTGCCTGAAATCCTTTATGTCCACTTTGTAGAGTACTAAAAATGGAACATATTGAAACTGAAATCACCTGATTTGGATGTGGTGTGACCAAAATATGAATTTTCAAAGATTAAACGACCATTTCGACATGTAATTTTGCTTGGGACCCTTCGGAGATTTCTGTACCAAATTTTTCACGTCCACTTTGTAGAACACCACAAATGAAGAATAATGGCTTTTGAATCATCTGAATTGGACGTAGAATGACAAAGATATGAAGTATTGAAGTTCTATCGATAAATTCTGCATGAAAGCTTGCATGGGGCCCACCGGTGACCTCTACCTTTGATTTTTTTCATGTCCACTTTGAAGAGGACTGAAAATAAAGAATATTGGTCTTTGAATCATCTAATTCTGATATCAGATGACCAAGATATGATGATTTGAAGTTCAAACGATAATGCATGCATCATATGATAATTATGTAAATGCCCCTACACTTTCAAACTGTGATACCTTCCTTGTTTGATGTCAGAATTTGATGATTCTGGATTCATTTTGAAGATAATTTTACGACCTATACATCGAAGTAGGTAATAGCCTATGACCCTGATGTGGGGCTCATTAAAGAATCACAAACCTTTAGGTTAAAAGCCAAAAACCTGCCATATGGATTCACTTATGCTGAGGATAGCAAAAATGGGGTACTTACAACATCATGTACACCAGACATAGATGGTGGTAATGCTAGTTGGTACGCTACCTTCCCACGTCTTGCCAAAATCTCATAAGGTCCAATGTATCTTGGATACAACTTTCCCTTCTTGCCAAACCATTTCAATCTGCACATAGGTGATATCTTCATAAATACCTTGTCACCTACAGCAAATTTAAGGTCTCGGCATCGCTTATCTGTGTACTGTTTCTGACGATTTTGAGACATCTTAAATCTTTCCTTGATTACATCCACTACTTGGCAGGTTTCTTCTACAAATTTAGGTCCAACAATTCTTCATTCTTTAACTTCATTCCAAAATAGAGGAGTTTGATATTTCCTACCATACAATGTTTCATAAGGTGACATTTGTATAGTAGCCTGGTAATTCTTGTTATAAGCGAACTCGATCAATGGTAGCTTCTCACCCAATACTCCCTTAAAATCAATTGCATAGGCTCGGAGCATGTCTTCTAGAATTTGAATGGTCTGCTCTGACTATCCGTCGATTTAAGGGTGAAATGTTATGCTAAATTTTAACCTTATCCCCATTGCCTTCTGTAATCCGTCTCAAAACTTCGAAGTAAAGCATGGGTCTCTGTCAAACACTATGCTTTCAGGTACAAGCATGGGTCTCTGTCAGACACTATGCTTTTAGGTACTCTATGTAATCGGACAATATTATCCACATATAGCTTGTCTAGCCATTCTAAAGTATACTGAGGTCATATAGCAATGAAACGAGCTGTCTTGGCAAAACGATCGATAATCACTCAAACTGTGTCAACTAATCTAAGAGTCAATGATAAACCAGTAATGAAGTCCATGGTGATGTAGTCCCATTTTCAAGCTGGTTCAGGTAGCGATTGTAGTAAACCCATTGGTCTTTACCTTTTAGCCTTGACTTTCAGACACTTGAACACGTACCTAGCTACATCAGCGTTCATTCCTCTCCACCAGTTTAACCTCTTCAGATCATGGTACATTTTAGTACTTCTAGGATGTACCGAATATGGGGTGGAATGAGGTTCTAACATTATTCTCTATCGAAGGTCTAAATCTTCGCTTTCATGTATTCATAATCTTCCTTTGTACCTCAGTACCCCTTCCGTATCCAAGGTAAAATCAGGATTTAAGTTGTCCTTTTCCAAGTCTTCTTGCACAGTCCTCAGGTAAGGGTCCTATAGGATTGTTGATTCACCTTGTCCATCAAGTCAGGTAGAATCTTTAATGTAGCGAACTAAAGTGTGAACTTATGGACAAGACCTTGCTCTACTAGGCCATCAAGAAATTCGATTAGGTATTGCTCTTTTTCCCAATCAAGGGTTGTTGTTGTAAGGTTTAATGCAGCATTTGTGCTAGGTCCTCCGTCCTGCTTCAATACCCCCTTTCTACTCAACGCATCTGCCACTACGTTAGCCTTCCCATGATGATGTTGAATATCACAGTCATAATCCTTCAACAATTCTAACCATTTTCTCTGTCTCATATTTAACTCTTTTTGGTTAAAGAAATGGGTGAGGCTTTTGTGATCTGACTTGATCTGAAACTTCTCACCATACAAGTAATGTATCCATGTCTTGATCGCATGAACTACTATCGCTAGTTCCAAATCGTGAGTAGGATAATTCTTCTCGTGCTCCTTCAGTTATCTTAAAGCATAAGCAATCACCTACCCGCCTTACATTAGAACACATCCTAAACCCAATCTGGAGGCATCAGTATACATGGTAAATGGCTGCCCTGGTACTGAAATGGTTAAGAGGCATCGATATCAACTTTCACTTCAAGGTCTGAAAACATTTTTCACATTGATGATATCCAAACCATAGATCAATTTTGAAAAACACCTTTGCACCTTGCAACTGATTAAATAAGTCATCGTTACGAGGTAATGAGTATCGATTCTTGATCGTGAGGTTGTTCAATTCTCGGTAGTCTATGCACAGACGAATACTACCATCCTTCTTCTTCACGAACAACACCGGTGCTTCCCCAGGCAACATGCTTGGTCGGATAAATCCCTTGTTTAATAACTCCTATAGTTGAATCTTTAGTTCCTTTAATTCCATAGGAGCCATCCTATATGGTGCCTTAGATACAGGTGCTAACCCTGGCAGTAAGTCTATAACAAACTCAGTTGCTCGATCAGGTGGTAACCTACGTAAGCCTTCTAGAAACACATCTGAAAACTCTTGCACAACTTCTATATCCTCCATTCATGGTACTTCCTTGGTGAAATCTACCATAAATACCAGATATCCAATTCTTACCTTTTCAAGGGATCTTTTAGCCTTTAGTATAGAGAGAATGAGTTTTCGTTTACGAGGAAGTTTGGTCCCCATAAAGTCAAATTCTAGACCATCCTTGCCCTTGAATGATAACTTCTTCTCAGCAAAGTCTTTAGTAGACTCGTGGAATGCTGAGACAACCAATCCATTCCTAAGATGACATCAAAGTCTGCCATCTCGAGCTGAACTAAATTTGCATTCATACTCCTTCCATTAATAAGTATTGGACATGGTCCATAACATTTGTCTAATGCAATCTCTAATCCCGCTAACATTTTGAGGTCTAAAGGTCTAAAGGGCATATCCAACTTCTTTTTGAAAGAGATGGATACAAAAGAATGGGTAGCCCCAGAGTCAAAGAGAACTCTGGCAGGTATGCTAGCTATGGTTACAATACCTGTAGTTTTACCTAGGTTTAGCCTACATGCTCACACAAGCTACTGTAAAAGAATAAGGTTAGGTCATACATGTGACCACATAAGGTGATGCAGCGGCGTCTTCAGAAGTCACGACATAAACTTTTCCTTGCTGCAACTGCTTCTTGGGCTTAAGGTAGTTCTTTACATAATGTCCCATCTTATCTGTCACACCCCAATTCCGTACCTTTTAGAACGGTGTGATGACTGCTAATAAACCAACGGTTCAACCAGGATCTCTAATAGGCTGTGTCCTTTAATTTAAACCATACACACCACAACCATAATCAGAATAAATACACAATAGCGGAAGTCTTAATATTAAATGAACTGAGAATATAACTGTGATAATCATAAATAAAATATCAATTTATGTTGTATCATCCAAGACATAAATAAATAAAATATCAAATTACATTTCCTTAATAGTTCAAATAGAAATCTAATAAAAAACGCATGAGTTGCACTCGCATGAGGAGTCATGCGTCTCCATTATATCTTCAGCCTCCATCGCAGCCACGTGCCCGTACACAGAAGCATTCATATAATCTTCCACAGTGGTACCTGCATCATCAACTAAAAATATTCGAATTCAAAAAGGGTGAGCACACATCACGGCTCAGTGAGCAAACAAAACAATGCAACAAACATATGCATGCATTCAATTCATATCTGTGGTCTGGTATATAAGTTTACAATGTGCTATAGAAAGGTTCGGTGGCCACCTCACCTCTATACACGTGTGTGTAAAGCCGCCCAAAGATAACGTTTATTGTCGTCCCACATGCACCCACCATGGAATAGAGATAGAGCTAAAGTGCTTAGGACCACACCGCATCACACTTCCCCTGATACTCTACCCATACCAACACGTAAGTTCCTGCTGGCGAGGGCTTGCAAACTGGGCTCGCAACTAACCAATCCTAATGTCAAACAGTGTACCCAAGGCCTCACCCCAGCATCCCTCAATACGTCCATAGAGATAGAGCTAACGCCCCCCGGTAGAGTCGAAGACTACACGGTCCGAGACCACCTCCCCTGATATCCTACGACGTAATAGTTCTGCTAAGGTAATGGCGATACGACGATGTCAGTGGACAAGACTTGAGTAGAGATAGAGCTAGAATCTGGTGACCAGGACACACCACAATATCACGTCCTCCCCCCTGATGCTCCACTCGCATCAAGCACACTAACCACACACATAGATTCAAATGCCTAGTCCTAGCATCATCATCATCATGTTATAAATAGAATTAAATATGCATGAACATTAATAGCAGGAATATTAGATGACATGTTGAATGCACATTACAAGCATATACGAATAGAATCAGTCATGGCATTGAACTCAAGAAATAAAAATAGTTTATTATTAACCAATTAGTTTAGGTCTTGTTCCCTCACCTTTGCTTGAGTGTAAATCCTCTTTCAAGCTCTAAGAATCACCTTTATATCAATAGGAAAACCTAACAAGTCGATAGATTTTAATTAGAATTCATTTCAACAATTTTAGGCTTGCTATTAAGCTAGGGTCGCAGGATGGGTCGCAGGTAGGATAGCAGTTTTCTGCGACCCCAGGGTATAGGGTCGATGCTAGGGTTGGATGTTCCATCGACCCTAGGTGCGACCGCAGCTTCCCAAGACTTCCCGAAAGCTAGGGGTCGAACCTGTGGTCTGGTAGGATCGATTCCCAATCGACCCTACGTGCGACCGTACGTGGTTTGAGTCGACCTTTTCATTCTACAGTCTAATATTTCAAGTCTAGGTCCTATGGCTTACTTCCACATTCCATTCTATGCTTGTTCTATGGCTTAAAACTCCAGGTTACTTCCTTACTTTGTCTACCATGATTTTCTCCATGGATTTCATTAAAATCTTCCCATTGATGGATGATTTGGGTTTCTCCTAGATCATACCCTCTTCATGAACTATTCTAAGGTTTTAAACAATTCATGGAAAGGATATCCATACCTTAGGTTTGCTGAGATTCAGAGGTTTCTCTGAATTTCTTCTCTTAATCTTCTTCTCCAACTTTCCTTCTCTTCTCCTTCTCTTCTCTTTCAATTAGGGTTTTAAAGGAGTGAAAGAGGCTAAGGGACGTCCTATTTATAGAGGAAAACCTCCCAAAATAAGTGCCATTGAGATTAGGAAAGAATCCTCTTGAAATTAGGAAAGTTTCCTATTTATGGTTTCTGTCGGTGATCCTAGGGTCGATGAGGGGGTCGGAGATCCTATCGACCCTAGGGTCTAAATTGTCCGACCCTAGGTCTAAAATTCAGGGGTCTGACTTCCTGATGAGGTGGGGTCGACCCTGCCTGTTTGGGTATGCAACCCTACCCCCTATTTTACTATTTTTGAGTCAATTTAATACCTGGTCTTGGTATTTCATTCACGCACTTGGTCCACTTGGCTTGACCATGATTGATAGACCTGGTAAAATGTGGTAAGACTGGTTAGTTCGATACGGGTCTTACATTATCACAGTTGAAGTACTTGATATTAGAAGTCACCTGCCCTGGTTGAGGTAGAACCACTTAGGTAGTCTTGGCTGTCCCATTATTATTATGTGGCCTGAATGGTTTGAAAGTCTTAGAATTCCCTCCATTGAACAAATTCTCATTTGGTCTCTTCAAACCGCGATTTTGCGAAATAACTTTCCTTCTCGATCGACTCCAGTACTTGAGCAATTTGCACAGCTTCATTATAAATCTTCTTTTCCAATCCTAGCACATGCTCTTGAATGCTTCCCATTAGTCCTATGACTAACCTTCAGGTCTTGGTTTCCTCTTCTTGCATACTGGTGGGAGAAAAAAAGAATAACTCTTCATAACACTGTTGATAAGCATCCACAGACATCTGGCCTTGATATAAACTTAAGAATTCCTTTTCCATTTGATCTCTGAAGCTTCTGGGAAAATACTTCTCAAAGAAAGCTTCTTTGAAGATAACCCATGTCAGATGGATGTGCTTGATCAGAAGAAAATTTCAAATGGATTTTCACCAATGATTCACATCTCCTTTCAGCATGAAAATGACACATAGTACCTTTTCCTGTTCCGAAATAGTCATCATCATGAAGTTCTTCTCTATTTCGTCAATCTAGTGGCCTGGCCATAATGGGTTGGATGGCTTGCTCGTGAACTCCTTCGGCTTCATCTTCAGAAAATTCTCTATCAACCTAGAGTGATCAAGCTAATTTTGGACGTAAAATCCATACATAGGTAGCTGATTCTGATAACTACCTTGGTTGTTTCCTCTTTATTGTACTCCAAGATTCTGCACTGGGGTGTTCATCACTGGAATCTGCTGTATTATAGGCACCGTGTTTTATCCGATAGGGGCTATGGGCATAGTATTATCGACAACAGGTGCTGGAGGCATAGCATTACTACCAACTGGTACCATGTTGGTCTAATCGGGAGGTATTGGTAGCTAGGAGAGCAATTCCCATGGCAACTTGCATAGCCAGTAACATCTGCTATTGCTCTTGCACCTATCATGCCAAATTTGTCACAACCGTGGTCAACTCAAGTGGTGGTTCTGGTAAATTGGTTGGATTGGCCTGATTGTTGACTCCTTGTGGCATAACATTCTAGTTTTCATTATTTCTAGCCTACTTTTCAGGGTTTCCATTGACATTCCCTGTTCCAGATGGTGGTGGTGGTGGGCTTAGGTTACGTCCCCTTCGGCTTTTCCTACGTCCAGCCATATAAGACTATCGACCGTGGTGGTTTTTGCATAATCAATAGATGTGAGACAAGTACAACATATGGTAATTTGCAAGTTAGTCCCACAATGTAAGAAAAATCCCCAAACACAGAACCAAACAGGAAAAACAAGCCAAAAAATTTTTTCTGGTCAACATTGACCAGTCGTGCTTTATGCGACCACTGAAGCAACAACACAAACCCTAGGAACTTTTCGAGGCTCTGCGGTCAACTCTATGGTCGACTGTTTTGGTTAAATTAGTCGACCGGTCAACCTAAATTTTGCTTAAAATCAAGTTTTTGAGCCATTTTTCTTTTTGTCTTCTTCTGGGTTCCGACTCAACTCGCCACCACTGAGTTGCAACAGTGCTTCTAATCAAATTTCCAAGCTTTTCCTACCAATCAACGACTTCCAATCCTTTCTACAAGGTAAGTTCTCAATCTCTTCCTTCTCTATGGATTGTTATATCTAGGTTTTCATCGTCTTTTACCCTTTTCTTCAAATTAAATTTTAACCAACCATAAAAATTCCATTTGCCTGGTTGGAAATGATGTTGGACACCCAACGGATGAAAGCCCTCAAAAAATTTTCGATTTCATCTGTTGGTTTGGCTAAACACCCAAAATTTTGATTTTTGCCCTAGAAATTGGGAATTTTTTCCCAATTTTTTATTTTCTTGAAATTTCTTAAAATTAATGGTAATTCCCTATTAGTTAATTGCTGCAAGATAGTTTGTAACCCATGTAAGTCCTCCTGCCCACATAATTGGGTGAAAAATGAGGCTTTATACCAATCTATGCTGTTATGCAATTTCTAAAATTTTCTAAATTTGTTTCACTTTCTTGCAGCTAATATGGCTAGAACCAAAAATCTTGACCATATAATGCTTCATGCTTTGATCAACTGAGGCCAAGGTGCAATATCCTTGGAACCAATGAAAAACGATAGAGGTGGGCTGGTTTGTCAAATTGCCTAGCCTAGCTCTATTTGATGTAGAGAGAGCATTCAGCGACATGGGTTGGCTTCCAGTGATCCAATATGAAGGGTGCATTTGTCTGGAATTGGTCAAGCATTTCTACTGCAACCTTTACTTAAGGATGATCTTGAGGACCTGGACAGAGGTAGGGAGCTTAGGATCACTAACTGAGTGAAAGGGGTACCTATCTCGTTCAACACTCAACAGTTGGTAGATATTCTAGGCATCTCCAACCATGGTGGGTTGGTCTACTCTACTCCGAAGGAGCGTAAGTTCTTGACAGAGACTATGCGTGTGGAGGTGAGTAGCCAGATCCTACGGAGTGATCATTGGGAGATGAAAGCGATAAATCTCTGTCTTGAGCTACTTGTATACTGCAAGATCATCCAGCATAATCTTATACCGTAGTGTGGCCATTATGAGAATATTTCTCAGCTAACCCAGTATCTTCTTTATTGTATCTATACCAGACAACCTGTCTATCTCCCTTACATTATCATCTGCACTATGCACAAAACCATGACACCCGATCTAAAGGGTAACTTACCTTATGGTTGCTTGATCACCACCCTTCTCACTCGCCTATAATTAAGCCTGGAGGGTGAGAGAATTTTTGAGGATGTGATGTCAACAGACCTCGACTGGGATGCCATATACATGATGGGGATGCAGGGTGTGCAGGTTAGTGACGAGGAGCGAAATGCTATGGAGCGTCTTCTACATTGGGTAGCGACTACAGATGTTGCAGCGGCAGCAGCAGCAAAGAAAGCCTTTGAGGCGACAGCAGCATAAGATGATGAGGACAATGACCGTATGTACATGGATGTAGATGACATCCCTCCTCCTACGCCATAGCACACTACTGGAGCTGGCCCTTTACAGACTATCCCTTGGCTGGTCCTTCTCAGTCGCTATCTGAGAGAATTTTGACTCAGCTCCAGGATATCCGAGCAGCCCACCAGACTAAGCAACGATCAATGGGTGGCGGACCTTGCTATGAGTCTTAGTTCGACTCAGAGACTAATAGCTTGGCTCGTGAGAGTCTATGTGGAGGACTATGATAAAGATAGGGAGTCCCTACCTCATCCTCCACCAGCTTAGGGCTAGATTTTTATTTTTACTATTATACTTTTTTTTTGGTGTTTACATTTGCATAGAAACTGTCTAGATTGTGGACCGTGCTCTAATTCTGGATGGATACATTTTATTTTCATTGTTATTTCAGGTTATCCTAATATAGTTTCATATTTTATTATGTGCATTATTGTCTTGTTTAAATTTCTATCTCAACCAACAATGTAATTATGGTGTGTTTATATTAAATCTTTTATTTTTAAATCCCTAGCTTAGTTCATAAACTATTGTGGATGCATTTAGGTTTGATTGGCAGAGTCTGAGTGCTCTGATACCAAGTTGTTACACCCCAGTTCTAGACAAACTAGAAGTGTAAATGAATCGTCATATAAATCAACGGCTTACACCAGGATCTCATTAAACCATGCTAGTAACTCAAATCAAACACATTCCACATCACAATCAGATATAATAAAATAAATAGCAAAAGTTTTTATTAATAATGAATTGAGAGTGTAACATAGTAAATAAATAATTAAACTGTTTATCTCTAAATAACTCCAAACCGTAATAATATCTATTACAAGTCGTTCATAACTCAAAATAGAAAAATAAACTAAGAGTAAATACATTGAAAGCACTAGTATGAAGAATCATGCTCATCTTTTACAATCTCCACATCCATAGCCGCTACGTGTCCGTACGACAGTGCTCTCATGTAATCCTCTACTATGGTATCCGTATCATCAACTAAAAATATTAGACATCGAGGGATGAGCACACAACACGGCTCAATGAGTAAAATAAAATAATGCATAAATACATGCATGCAGTCATATTTATATCTTTGGTCTGGTATAAGTTTGCAATTATGCTATGGTAAGGATACGCAGCCACCACACCTCCATGTACGAGAGTGTGAGCATGCCCAACAGATCACACACCACTGTCTCCTACATCACTCACTACGGAATAAAGATATAAATATCCCAGATCAAATATCATCAAAACTACCCCTGATACTCTACCCATACCAATACATATGCCCCTACTAGCGAGGGCTTGCAAATTAGATTCGTGACTAATCAATCCTTGATGTCATTAAAGGTTTTTACTCAAGGCCTTAGCCCAACATCCCTCAATATGTCCATAGAGATAGAGCTAAGGCTCGTTGGCAGAGCTTATAGCCATACACCGCCTACACCTCCCCTAATACCCTATGACATACTAGTTCCGCTAAGGTAACAGTGATACAATGATGTCAATGTGAAGAATAGAATAGAGATAAGGCTAGAGCCTCATGGATCACACACCGCTATACTCCCCCTAACACTCTACCCCAATCCAACAAATCAATCATACGCATAAGCACATGTCCATTCCTATCATCATCATCATCATCATAACAGTATAAAGAATAAAATAATTAAATATGCATAAACAGGAATAGCAATTATTGAATGACATGTGAGATGTACAATCAATCATTCAAGCATGACATCATATCAATTAACAATAATAAAAGAGAAAAGTAGCTTGTTATTGTCTAGTTAGTTTAGGTCTTGTTTTCTCACCTGTAAATGATATTTGTTCCTATTCTAAGCTTTAGAAATCACTTTAAACTAGTTAGAAACCTAAATAATTTATGAATTCAGATTAGGGTTTGATCTCATTAAGTTATGATGGTTGAAAACCTAATCTGATCTTTAAAATAGGCTTTCAATTAATGACTAGTCAACTCTGTGGTCTCAATCATATGTTGACCATACACTATGTGGTCGACTCTGTGGTCGCATGTAGGTCGACCGCTGAAGTGACCACATAAAATCAGGAAAATTCCCAGGAGTCTATAGTTGACTCACTGGTCACTTTATGGTTGACCAGTATAGCGACTACACAAACTCTAAGTTGTGTTTTGGCTCTACATAGACCTGATCCCTTTTTGCTTGACCTTGGGATTCAACCTATAATCATTTTATAGCCTTAATGATAAATAATTAAATGATCCAGTTATCTCCAATTAATCAAAATATAATTAATACATATTACAAGTATCAAAATACAAAAGTTAAACACTAAGCATAACCACGATGGAAACACTCGCTTGACGAGTCTTGCTCGTCCTTCACAGTTTGCACATCCATAGCCGCTACATGTCCATATGTTGGCGTATCCATGTAGTCTTCAACAATAACACCTGCAACATCAGAAACTAAAAAGAATTACATATGTGAAGTTCAGCTCTATAACTTGGGCTCAGTGAGTGAATAAAACAATACAACAAACATATACATGCATTCAATTCATATCTTTGGTTTGGTTTTTAAGTTTGCAATATGCTATAAAAAGGATTGGCGGCCACCGCTCCTATATACATGAGTGTGTGAATCTGCCCAATGGATCAAACAACATTGTCGTCCCAAATGCATCCACCATGGAATAGAGATAGAGCTACAGTGTCCGGATCAAGCACCACAAAACTTTCCTTGATGCCCTACCCATACCAACACGTAAGCCCCTATTGGCAAGGGCTTACAAACTGGGCTCGCAACTAACCAATCCTAAATGTCATCTAGTGTATCTAAGGCCTCACCCTATCATCCCTCAATACGTCCATAGAGATAGAGCTAAGGCCCCCCGACAGAGTCAGAGACCACAGGGTCCAAGACCACCTCTCCTGATGCCCTACGACCTAATAGTTCTGCTAAGGTAATGGCGATACGATAATGTCATTGGGCAAGACTTGAGTAGAGATAGAGCTAGAGTCTGGTGACTAGGTCAGAAACTACAATGCCATGTCCTCCCCCTGATGCTCTACTAGCATCAAGCACATTAACCACACACACAATCACATGCCTATTCCTAGCATCATCATCATCATGTTATAAATAGACAATAATAAATATGCATGAGCAGAAATAACAATATTATTAGATGACATGTGAGATGCACATTACAAGCATATAAGCATAGAATAATTCATTACATTGAACAAATAAAATAAAATAGTTTGTTATTATCCAATTAGTTTAGGTCTTGTTCCCTCACCTTTGATTGATGTTTATTCCTCTCCTAAGCTTTGGAAGTCACTTTGAATCTCTTAGGTACCTAAACAATTAATATATTTAAGTTAGGGTTCAAGTTTATCAAGTTACAGTAGTCGAAAACCTTGTTTAGTCTCAAAACATACTTGTTATAATCCTATGGTCGAACCTATGGTTGCATTGTATGCCACCGTAGAACATACGGTCCATATCCTACGGTCGCATGTACATGTAACCGTACCTGTGATCGTATGTTTCCTGAATTCTTCTCGAATGGCTATGGTCGACTCTTTTCTCATCCCATGATCGACCATAGCTGCGACCATACAAGTTTAATTTAATTTCTTACTCCCAATACGAATTCCTCCTCTGGGATCGTCAATGGGGTCCTCCCTAATGATCATTCTAAGACCAATATTCTTACTTTACTACATTAATACTCTAACTCATTCTCCAAGATCCCTGTTTGAGATCTACTTAAAAAATTCCGTAGTTGAATCCTTACTTTGGGTTTGGTATCTCAAATTTACATTAGAACTCTTAATCTTAATGTTCTAAGGCTACAGAGACAAGGTTCATACCTTACTTGTTACAGAGAGTCTGTAGAACTCCTTCTCTCAGCCTTCTTCTCCAAATCTCCTTCTCCTTCTCTTCCTCTCTCTCATTCTCTCTTAGGTTTAGAGTTTCAATTTGGGTTCTAAAAGAGTGAGAGAGGCTAAATGTCCCTTATATAGAGGAAAACCCTCCATATAGAGTCCTCTTTCAATTAGGAAAGAGTCCTCCTCAAATTAGGAAAGTTTCCTAAACACGGAGTCGATTCTGGGTTCGTATGATCGATCATATGATCGCATAAATCGTCGAACATACAACCAAAACATGCAACCATAGGTTATACGGTCTCAATACGGTCAACCATAGGTGCGACCACAGCCCTCAAAACTGCCACCATACATCCAAAATTTACTGGTTTTTAATTTTTGACTGGTTGCTTCCATACAAACTTAAACAGTCAACCATACCAACTAAATTTGACTTATTGCTTACCTCTCCTTATGGTTTCTTCATACAATTGGTTCACTTGAGCCGATTATGATTGAAAGACTGATCACGACATGAGAATGTAAGGTTAGACAGGGTTCATGGCATGCGGGTCTTACAGGGAGTACAATACATGAGTCACATTGTTGATGCTAGGCTCTAGCAGGAGCACGGTGATCCATGGGAGTGAAACCAAAGTTCCCCGTTCGGGCATAGTTTTATTTATTAAGTATGAACAATGATGTATGACGATTCATGTAACACATAGGAATGCAGGTATGTGAATCATGTTGGATTGTAAGTATAACCATGTATGGTGGTTCGTGTGATGCATAAAAGTGCAAGCACACTAATCATGTTAGAACGTAATGATGATTAGCCATGTATGGTGGTTCGTGTGGCACATAAGAGTGTGGGCACATGGATCACGTTGGAATGTAATCACGCTAGTGGTAGACACGGTGGTCCATGGAAGTAGAGCCAGGGTTCTCTGTTGTGGATAGCATGATGGTTATGTCGACATACTAGTGGGGGCATGGTGATCCATGGGAGTGGTGATCTGGGGGTTTCTACTGGCAAGCAGCCAAAGTGAAATGAATGAATATAATAGACATAGGTGGTGTCATTCCCTATTTCCTATGCCCCTTTAGTTGGGGTAACGATACTGGCATAGCTTTGCACTCCCGAAAATTGGACAACCCTAAGGGGAATCAGTGACTTATGGGTATACGATAGCTGGCGTATGCGAGGTCTATGGTGGGAGGTGATGAACCCTATAATGATGGGTGTCCCCAAGGGGGGACTTTACCTGTAGAAGTCTTTTAACTGCCTGGGGTCATTTATTCAGCTTCTATCTTCGCCTAAGATGTAGAAACACAAACCAAAAACCTAATATAAAATTAATTGCATTCATATCATTTAATGTTGTATGTTGTATGCATGTGATACTAGATTTCTCACTGAACTGGGATGTAAGCTCACCCTCGTGTCGACACTTCTTTTCAAATTCTTCTGCAGGTGATTTCTCTGTAGCTGATGTAAAACTCGCACTCCACTAATCGAGTTTATCGCACCAAGTCTTTCTATCATTATTAGCTCGGGTGAACCAGCCAGATCAATTGTATGAAGGAACCACAATGCTAGGTAAGTGAAACCATGTAAATATTGAATTTTAGTTGTATGGTCAACTACCTGAACTTGTGTGGTCGACCAGTCAAATATTAAAGTAAGGTCAGTCAGTTTCACTTTGTGTGGTCGACACCTTTAGATTGTGTGGTCGACGGATTTTGTGACCACACAGTCAATCATATAAACTCATAACCAACTCCGAGATTCAAAAACTTTCCAAAATTAAGGGGATTTCTTTTCTAGTTGAGAGAGGACTCTATATGGAGGTTTTCCCTCTATATAGAGGATGTCCCTTAATCTCTCTCACTCTTTTGGGATTAATTCTAAACCCTAAATGTAAGAGAGAAGAAAAAGGAGAAGGAGACTTGGAGAAGAAGATTGGAGTAGATTTACTTGTCGATCGGTTTCATTCCTCTATAGCAAGGAACCTAAGGTAAGAAACTTACCTCTGTAGACAATAGAAATAGTTGGTTAGACTCACCATCATCATGTTGGTGAATGAAACTCAAAAATTAGAGCTAAGATCATGAGATCTCCCAACTAAATCAAAGGAAATCTTGGAAATAGGTTAGCTATACTAGTAAATCAAAATCAACAAGGTATAAAGGTCATAGAGTGACCCTAGAAGGTGTTTCAATTATGAACCAAAGGTTAGACTAAGAAAGACCCACGATCACAACTAGTAAATTGTGTGGTCACATCATTGGTTGACCATAGAGTGAACAATGAATCGACCACAGGCTCTCGGGAAGTTAACTAGGGTTGTATGGTCACATCAGTGGTCACACAACCCATAGACCATACATTCGACCACACAATGTATGGTCTACATATACCTAAGACCACTGCATCGATCACTCAGTTGTAGAAAATCTATTTTGAGGCCAAACTAAATTTTAGACTATTGTAAACTAATACCATCAAACCCTAATCTACATTCATAAATTGTCTAAATTGTCAACTAGTACAAGTTAATTTTCAAAGCTTGGAAGAGATCGATACTATAATCAAAGGTGAAGAAACAACACATAAACTAACTGGATAATAACAAGCTATTCTTTTTTTAATTTATCCAATGCTATGATTATGCCTTGCTTATATGATTGTAATGTGCATCTCACTTGTCATCCAATATTATTGTTGTTCCTGTTGATGCATATTTAATTTTTTATTTTACTCTATTGTTGATGATGATAGGAATAGGTATGTGTTTGTAAATTGGTTGATATGCTGTGTGGAGAGGGGTGTGTGATCCCTAAATCATGCATCACATTGACATCATCGTATCACCGTTATCTTAGCGGAACTAGTACATCGTAGGGCATCAGTGTTTGTGGATTGTATGATCTTTGACTCTATCAAGGAACCCTAGCTCTATCTCTATGGACGTATTGAGGGATGCTAAGATAAGGCCTTGGATACATATAGATGACATCTAGGATTAGTTAGTTGCAAGCCCTCACTAGTAGGGACATAGGTACTGGTATGGGTAGGGCATCAGGAGAAGTATTGACAGTGTATGATCTAGATACTTTAGCTCTATTTATATTTCATGGTGGGTACATGTGAAATGGAAATGATGTTTGATCCATTGGGTAGATTTACACACTTGTATATAAAGGTGCGGTGATTGCCAATCTTTTCTATAGCACAGTTGCAAACTTAAACCAGACCAAAGATAATGATATAACTGCATGTATATGTTTGCACATTGTTTTGTTTACTCACTGAGCCGTAATGTATGTTCATCCCTCGACATCGAATATTTTTAGTTGATGATGCAGGTCCTACTATGGAAGACTATATGGAAGCGTCGTCATATGGACATGTGGCGATGGATACACAAACTGTGAAATATGAGCACGACTCTACGTGCAAGTGTTTCCAATGTCTTTATTCTTAGTTTATTCGTATTCTGATTATTGAAAAACTTTGTAATAAGTTATTTATTTATGTCTTGGTTATTTGGAGATAACTGGATTATTTAATTATTAATAAAACTTCTGTTATTTATTTTATTATCTCTGATTGATGCGGAATATGTATTTAGTTTGGATTAATGGCATGGTCTTATGATATCTTGGCTTGAACCGTTGGTTCTTATGATGGTTCATCACACTTCTGGTTTGTTCAGAATTGGAGTGTGACAGTTAATTTCATCGAGCCCCCTGTTAAACTCTGGATATTAGGCAATGGATATTTTTCGTGGCAAAAAGTACAGATTGTTGTAGTGCCTTCCCTGTTAGACTCTGGATATTGTGATTATTTTTGTTGATAGATGAAGATATCTATCAAGAATAATGTAACAGATTTACTCCTTTTGATTTGGGTATTTGTATATGGATATGGTAATATTTTGAGAATATACAATTGATTTGTGATGGATAATTTGATACATAGTATGGGATATGTTATTATTAGTTGCATCTGTCTATATTAAATGATTCCGCTTATATTATTATTGCTTCTTGATTATGGTGGTTATTGCATGTGTGGACTGTCAGATTTTTTTTGTAATCATTGTGGTAGCGATCTTGGATGCACTCGGATGCCACAAGAATTGACCCGAATATCACGCTCGATTCCCCAGAATAGACTGTAACATCACTAGTTTTTCAATGATATTATATCTATTTTTCATCTTACCATGTCAAGAGACGACACTGATTAGTTTTTCATATTGTTTTAGAACATGGTTAGGAAGTATTTGGGAGCACATCACACAAGCGACATGTAATCAAGGTTGGAAGCATGATACGCTTCTTAACCAAGAGGTGACTATTTTTATTTTATATTAGGACTATGTTATGTTTTTTATGTGTTACTATTAAGTATTATCCTCTTCTCGCTTTGTTACATTTACTAAATGGATTGGATCTGCTCTTGACGAAATGGAACACAAGGAATTTGTTGCACACCTTGAAATGCTAAAGGTCAGTTTGTGGAATTGGTATTTAAGAAAATTTGAGATGACAGATCTTTTAGGGTTTGTTAACCAGTTTTTGAAATCAAATTCTTGGGACATGAATGTCAGTTTAACTGATCTTGGAATACTGTGGACAGTGGTTGATGGTCTTTATGATCTCATCAGTGCCCAACCACTCATGGCTAGAGTTTTTGTTCTAATTTTTACCCACTTTTAGGTTTTTTTTTTTTTTTTTTTTTTTATTTGGGTGGGGGGGTGTTCTTGTTAAGAAGGATTACAATAACTTCTCTGTATCTGATATGCATTTCTCACTGTGTAGCTTAGACGAGGAGATTCTTCACATTTCTGGATCTCTGATCCCTGCTAATACTGGAAGTGTTGCTTGGTTAGATAAACATATGAGAGAAAGTTCAGAAGTTGACAGGTTTTAAAAACTCTCATTTTCCAATTGTAATTTTCATTCTTGTTTGGAGTAGGAGTTTGATTCTCAAAACCATGGAATTTTAATTAATTATGTTTGTCTGTGAGAGTTTATAAGTTACATATAATGCAGGACTAACAAGAAAAAAATAGAAAAAGGGAGGCTCATGGTAGTAGATTAATTAATGAGTCAACTAATTTCTTTGGACAATGAATATCCAACCAAGAAGTCAAAGAGGCCGAAAATGGTTGAATAGCTTTGAGAATAGAGAATTCTGGAACTATCGAGGCACTTTCTCCTACTTGGCAAATTTTATTTTTTTTCGGCAGGGGCGTGTTTGGATAATGCCTCACTGTGGTTTTACCATTTTAAAAATGTAATCTGTAGAATACTAAAAGTTATTAATTTTTAATCATTGGTCTTTTCAAGGATATTTCTGTGTTCAGTTGTAAGACTGTATGTTGGAGTGTAACTGGTGAACGATTTAATTTGGTTTTCTGTTTTTCTGGGTAAATCACACATGGGTAGTAGAGTTTAGAGAGGCGTGTGCGTTTGGTATATATTTTTGGAATGCATTCTCTTCTTAGAATGGTGAGCATTCCTAAAATTGAATAGAAGTGGGCCAAAAAGCGGATGGGTTTCTGTTCTGGCTCAGGAATTTGAAAAGGGTAGAGTGCATAATTGAATGAGCTATATTTTCTAATGCATTTCATGATTCAAGAATTAAATTGCATACCCAATGTCTTTTTTGCTATCTTAGAATGCATTTTTGGTCTTGAATGTATTCCAATAATGTATATTAAACGAAACCTAGGATATATTTGACATGCTACTGGTTTAGTGACATAAATCTCAGACATGCTCAAATTGAAGGAGGAAGACATCCAAGAATGACTGCAAAGCTATCAGCTTTGATACGTGAGGATAAATGGGTGATCCCTCAAGCTTGGGTGATCCCTCAAGCTAATTCCACTTTGCCGAAAGATATCCTTGGTAAAGCTGTACAAATCCCATTACAGAAGGTACTGAAGACGAGCTGATTTGGACTCCAAATAGAAATGGTATCTCTTCAGCATGGAATTGTTACTGTACTCAACATGAGGAAAAAACCATGGGCAAAAGTGGCCTGGGATAATCTCTTACAGCCAAAGGATTCGATATTAAAATGGAAATAGTTCAACCATAGAATATAGAGTAATGATGATCTTTTTTTTTTTTTTCTTTTTTTTTTCTTTTTTGAGGTAAAAATATTGAGTGATGATGAAATCAAGAAAAAGCAGGTTCCAATCATCTCTAGATGCCACCATAAACAAAAGAAACATTCGAGCACATATTTATTGAATGTGAATTTTCTGAGCAGATCTGGAAATCATTGCTAGGCATCTTTAACTTCAGTTGGGAGAGATTTTCAAATACTAACTGTTATGTGGGAAAAATCTCATCCATTTAAAATCTTACACGTGTCAAATCCATCTTCGGAGCCGACCGCTAGTTATATGTTGCGCTCGGCCTATGCCGCTCGGAGGTCACCTTCCATTTGTGACAGTGAAGCGGTCGGAGTTGCATTCCTATCCGGTCACGTTTCCCCATCGGAGGCTAGTATCCTGATACGACTATGATACGGTAGAGAAGTCCTTCTCCTTGTATGATACAACGCCGACTATCACGGCCCTACGACCACCTGTCACAACACGTGTCATCCCTATGGTTGACCGACTTAGCTTCCTTGGCTACGGTCTCCTACTCCTGCTCGGAGTCTACAACTCAGGTGTCCCTCAGAGTAACACGTGGCAATCCTATTGGCGATCTACTTCTCTGAGTCCTGGTACCTCCATGCTTCTTCCCAATGTCTATAAGTAGAGGACGACCCCTCAAGGTAAGTTCAGTTCACAATCTCTCTCACTCTCGCACGCTCAAACTCTCTCATCGTCCCACTCTTTCTTTAAACTGGAGATAGCTTCCTGCTATCTCTTGACTGTTTACATTGGGAATCTGACTTAGGCATTGGAGTGTACCCAGGGCTTAGTCGTCCAACTCCCTTGTCTCATCTCTGTGATTGCAGGTTTCTCAGATCGTAGACCGGCGGGCGATTTCCAACCGTAACAGTTTGGCGCCCACCATGGGGCCCTTTTGACTGAGTTTGACGATTAGCGTGCGAGCTCTCTAGTTTCAATGGCACAAAGAAGAACCCGAGCCCAAGCGTCTAATCGCCCATCTGATCCATCCGTGTAGGTGCACGTGGATAGCAGCGAAAGTACAACAGGGGCAAATCGCGTGTCGACTCCGGCGCCAGGGCTGACTCCAGTCCCAACACCCGTCCCGACACCAACGGCGACAGCATAGCAACCACCTCCTCAATATGTTACCCGTCAGCAGTTCGACGAGTTGAAGCAGCAGATCGAACAGCTGGCCAGAGTCTTAGGAGGTGCTCAAGCGAGTAATTCGGCCGTCGGGGCAAGGGAAAACCTCCAGCAAGCCCCGGCGCCGAATGCGCCCCAAGGAGCACCCCCGCAGCCCGCGCGGACAGTATCCACGAGAGCCACCCCAAGCAATCCTCCCATGGGATATCACCAGCCCGCACGGAGCATGGCTGGGTCAGCCGCTCGGCACCAGCCAGCTGATCAACACCAGGCGCCGGCGGCGCCGCCTCCTCCGGCGAGAGGCATGAGGTCCTTCCTCGACGCCCTTCGTCAGGAGAGGGTTAACGTGGAAACACCGGCAACGGTCTCAGCGCCGCCTCCGGACACACCACAGTCTGAGGTCGAGCGTCGTTTGCTGGAATTAACCACCCGGCTCCAGCAGGTGGAGCAGAGTCGTGTCGCTCCACCGAGGATGGCCTATACTGCCATCACGGCACTCTCGGACGAGATTATGAGTGGCCCCCCTCCTGACAACTTCAAGATGCTGGTCCTGGACTCTTATAATGGAAATACCGATCCCGAGCAGCATCTGGACGTGTTCGTTTCCACGACGCTTTTCTACCCCCTCAGCGACAGCCTTATCTGTAGAGCGTTTCCTTCAACGCTCAGAGGCACCGCTCGTACTTGGTTCAACAACCTCCCCCCGAGGAGCATTACATCGTTTAAACAACTATCGAACAAATTCTTGACGCACTTCCAAGCTAGCCGAGTGCGCAAGAAGACATCATATCATCTGTCAATTGTCAAGCAACACAAGGACGAATCCCTGTGGGACTTCATCAAGCGCATCAATACCGAGGTGCTCGAGATCAAGGATGTCGAGCCTGCAGTGCACATGTCCAGCCTGCAAGCCAAAGTAACTGAGGGAGAGCTTTCTTGGTCCCTTGCCAAAAAGCCCCCGAAGAACTTGGACGACCTGCTTGCCAGGTGTGAGAAGTACGCCTCCGCAGACGAGACAACGAAGGCCCAGAAAAATAACACGGTAAAAAACTTGAAAGCCGAGCAAAAGCCTGCAGACAAGAAGATGTCTGAGTCGGCCAACCAAACGCCGAATTCGATCGACCCTAAAAAGCAGAAGTCCGACAAAGAACAAGCATACCGGCACCCGTACAAGACCTTGGAGTACTATACTCCGCTCAATGACTCGATGGCGGAGATCCTGGAGGTTATCAAGAATGATCGGAACCTCCGACCACCGCCGAAACCATTGGGCGACGGAAGGAATAAAGATCGATCCAGGTTTTTTCGCTTCCATCGCGACTATGGCCATGAGACGGAGGAGTGCAAATACCTCAAAGGAGAAATCAAGGATCTCATCCGACGTGGATACTATGGAAACTTTGTCAGAGATGCTGGCAGAGGACCAGCTCCCTCTTGGCGAGAGTGTGGGTTACCACCCCCGCCGCCGCTAGAGCGCGGGTTACCACCCCCGCCACCAAACAACTGTCGAGTCGATGCCGGCGAAAATCAAGGTGCCGCCCGAAGAGATGACAGAGACCCAGATGGAGGTCACACAGCCCCCAGACAGTGGGTCGGCGCCATCCAGTTCGGGTCAATCGGAAGCCCGTTTGGGGCAAAGCAAGACAGAATACCGGTAAAGGAAAGGCTCGGTGGTCGGCAGCATACCACGCTCGGGTCCATCCCGTCCTGGTCAGAACCGGAAAGCAGAGGCAGAAGAAAGAAGAAGTCTCACCCGACATCGAAAAGAAGAAAAGCCGAGCGGAGGTTCGTGGGCAGCCCCCAACCCAAGGACCAACCGCACACTTCATTGGGCCTACGCATCCCTGGTGACAACGGTGTATATGCCATCACCAGAGGACCCGAAGCCAAAGGAAAGACGGTCCTCACAATAATAGGAGGACCTGCGGCCGGAAACACTTCCAACCGGTCGGCCAAGGCTTACTCACGTCTGGTAGCAAAGACAGAGTGGCCGTCCAAAAAAGCCCGAACTGGAGAAATAATCACTTTCAGTGACGAAGACCTCGTCAACGTCGCGGTCCCTCACGAAGATGCCATCGTCTTCACAGTCGGGATCGACCACTGCAATGTCGCCAAGTGCTTGGTAGACACAGGAAGCTCGGTAGACATCATATTCTACCATGCATACCAGAGAATGCAGCTGGAAGATGACCAGCTCCAGCCAGTCACATTCAACCTGATTAGTTTTTCTGGAGACCCGATCACAGTAAAAGGAGGCATCCAGTTGCCTATCATCCTCGGCCACAGGCCCAAGCAAAAGAAGATGATGGTCGAATTCATGGTGGTTGATCGGCCATCCGCCCACAATGTTATCCTCGGTCGTCCCTCGCTGAACAAGCTCAAAGTGTGTATGTCCACGTACTATCTGGTGATGAAGTTCCCAACAGAGGACGGAGTCGGAGAATGCCGAACGGATCAAGGGACATCAAGAAGATGGTACGCCACTGAGCTGAAGAATAGTCAGCGAGCTCTGAAAACAGCACTGGTGAACACCATAAGGGCTCGAGACATCGACCCTCCGAGCAGAGGAGAATCGGACGAAGAGCTGTTGCAAGTACCTGTGGCAAAAGATCAGCCAGAAAAGACATTCCAGGTCGGCTCCCTGCTGCCTGAGAATAAAAGAGAAGAGCTGATAGTGTTTTTGAGGCAGAACCTAGATGTATTTGCATGGTCGGCCTCTGAAATGCCGGGAATTCCCAGAGAAGTGATCGAGCATCACCTCGCGGTAGACCCCCAACACAGACCGGTCAGACAGAGGAAGAGGTTCTTCGCACCCGCTCGACAGTCTGTAATAGATGAGGAGGTCCAAAAATTACTAGCGGTCAGCTTCATCAGAGAGGTGGATTACTAGACTGGCTCACCAACGTGGTCATGGTGCCCATGGCAAACGGGAAGTGGCGAATTTGCATAGATTTCACAAATCTCAATAAGGCCTGCCCAAAGGACAGCTACCCATTGCCACGCATCGACCAACTGATAGATGCTACAGCTGGGCACGAGCTGCTCAGCTTCCTCGACGCATACTCCGAGTACAACCAAATCAAAATGAGAAGAACGGACGAGGAGTGCACCTCCTTTGTCACCAATCAGGGGTTCTTCTGCTACACAGTCATGCCTTTTGGCCAAAAGAACGCAGGAGCCACCTACCAGAGGTTGGTGAATAAAATATTCAGGGGTCAGATCGGACGGGACGACTTCCTTGTGAAAAGCCAGCAGGCCGACCATCATCTGGCCAACCTCAAAGAAACGTTCCAAGTTCTCCGAAGGCATAGCATGAAGTTGAATCCAACAAAGTGTGCTTTCAGAGTTGCGTCTGGCAAGTTCTTAGGCTTTATGGTCTCGCAGCGAGGAATTGAAGCCAACCCATCAAAGATCATGGCCGTATTGAACATGGCTGTGCCGACGAGAACCAAGCAGGTGCAGGAACTGAACGGCCGAATAGCCGCCCTCGACAGATTCATGTCCAAATCGGCCGAAAGCTGTCTCCCATTCTTTAAAACACTGAAAGGAACGGGAAAGTTCGAATGGACCGAGAAATTCCAGAAGGCTTTTGAGGACCTCAAGGCCTACTTATCCTCACCACCTCTGTTGGTAAAACCCAACCCCGGAGACGAGCTACAACTTTATCTAGGAGTCTCCGACCGGGCGGTAAGCGTTGTGCTGCTCAAAGAAGAAGACAGGGTCCAACGGCCTATATACTATGTCAGTAAAGTGCTGTTGGACGTTGAGACCAGGTACAAGCCGATCGAGAAGCTGGTGCTTGCCTTGGTTACAGCCGCGCGGAAGCTTTGACCGTACTTCCAAGCATACCCCATTGCTGTGCTCACCAACACACCATTGAAGAAGGTGTTGTCGAAGCCCGATATGTCCGGTCGGCTAATAAATTGGTCGGTGGAGCTCAGCGAGTTCGACATAAAATACGTCCCCAGGACCGCTATCAAAGCACAAGCACTAGCGGACTTTATTGTCCAGAGTACACTACCAGAAAAAGAGTTGGCTGAACCTCAAACCATAAAGGTTCCCGAGCCAGCCGAGGCCGCATGGACACTGCAAGTGGACGGATCATCCATGAATGGCCGAGCAGGGGCGGGCGTAATTTTAATGAGTCCAAAAGGATTCAAGGTCCGATCAGCCATAAGGTTCGGATTCCATGCAACGAACAATGAAGCCGAGTACGAGGCCTTGCTGGCCGGACTCAGACTCGCAAAGGGCCTAGCCGTCCATCGGCTACTGGTCCAGGGCGACTCACAGCTGGTCATCCATCAGGTACAGGGAGACTACGAGGCCAGACAACTCAAGATGCAAAAGTACCTCGACAGGGTGAACTCGGCCATCACGGCCTTCCAAAATGTCGAACTACAATACGTCAATCACGAAGATAACACCGAGGCAGACGAGCTATATAGGCTGTCCCTAGAAGACATCAACGTGATGGACTCTGCCGTATACGTGGAATTCTTAGAACACGCCAGCAACTCCGCAGAAGAGGTTGCTCCGGTTGGAGTTGTATCCAGCTGGTATGACGACATATACCAATACCTCTAGACCGGTGCACTCCCAAAAGACAGGAAAGATGCTTGGTGTATCCAAGCCAAGTCCAGGCAGTACACCATTCACAGCGATGTGCTGTACAGGAGATCCTACACCATGCCATTACTTCGGTGCCTCAGGTTAGACGAAGCCGAGCAAGTGATGAAAGAAGTCTACGAAGGTATCTGTGGTCGGCACCAGGGAGGCCGGTCGTTGTTTCAGAAGATCCTCCGACAAGGCTATCATTGGCCAATGATGCATGACGACTGCATTGAGCTACTGCGCAAGTGCGACAAGTGCCAGTTCTACGCACCAGTACCACATGCTCCGGCTGCCCCTTTGCAGCCGATCACAAGTCCTCTACCCTTTGCCATCTGGGGCATGGACATCATGGGGCCCTTTCCCAAGGCAACATATCAGCGGCAGTATGTCATCGTAGCCATTGACTACTTCACAAAATGGATCAAAGTCGAGGCCATGGCAAAAATTGACTCAGCCAAAGTGGAACTGTCCTTCAGACATTCGGTTGTCTACAGGTTTGGAGTGCCCAGAGTACTGGTGACAGAAAACGACACTCAGTTCGCGAGTGCATTGTTCGTAAAGTTCTGTGCGGAGTTCCGGATAGACCATAGATTTGGCTCGATCGGCCACCCACAATCAAGTGGACAGACCGAAGCCACAAACAAAACAATAATGTATGGTCTGAAGAAGATGGTAGTAGACCAAAGAGAAAAATGGGTGGACATGTTACCGAGCATTGTCTAGTCATACAGGACGACCAGCCGAACACCAACCGGCGAAACGCCCTTTATGCTCGCCTTTGGCACGGAGGCCGTTGTCCCCGTTGAGGTATTCCACCCTACCTTTAGGATGCTAAACTTCAATGAAGACACCAACTCTGAAGACCTTTGGACGAATCTGGACAACCTAGAAGATGTGCGAGAATCAGTAGCATTCCGAATGAATGAGTACCAACAGACGACCGCACGACACTATGATAAGACAATCCGACCAAAGCAGTTCAGGGTCGGAGATCTTGTCCTTAGGAAAACAGCGGTCTCTGACCCCATGCATCAGGGAAAGATGGCCCAGAATTGGGAAGGGCCCTACTGCGTCCTCAGAACTGGACGGCCTGGATCGTACAAGCTGACCACCCTGGGCGGTGAAGAAATTTCGAGGACTTGTCATGCCACCAACCTCCAAAAATATTATCAATGAATGGCAGCATTTGTTACTTTCAACTTGTTTTTCTAGTCGGCCACTAAATCTTGGCCGGAGTATGAGTTTTTTAAATTTTTAGTAGTCTCAGTTGTATACCAGACCCCCTGAGGGCATCCGCTTAGTTTCTTTTAATACAAAGTAACACAGATATAATTCAGTCAACAACTCACAACAATTCTTTCATAGCCGTTCCTTCCGGCTCAGCCGATCTCAAATAGGCACGAGTCGGACATCATCCTCGACGAATCTGCCTACCACGGTCCACAAGCAAACCTTGGTAGCACGCAGACCATACTCGAATCTACCTACCCCGGTCCACAAGCAGACCTCGGTAGCACGTAGACCACACTCGAATCTGCCTACCACCGTCCACAAGCAGACCTTGGTAGCACGCAGACCATACTCGAATCTGCCTACCCCGGTCCACAAGTAGACCTCGGTAGCATGCAGACCATACTCAAATCCGCCTACTACGGTCCACAAGCAGACCTTGGTAGCATGCAGACCATACTCGAATCTGCCTACCTCGGTCCACAAGCAAACCTCGGTAGCACGCAGACCATACTCGAATCTGCCTACCACGGTCCACAAGCAGACCTTGGTAGCACGTAGACCATACTCGAATCTACCTACCACGGTCCACAAGCAGACCTCGGTAGCATGCAGACCATACGCAAATCTGCCTACCACGGTCCACAAGCAGACCTCGGTAGCATGCAGACCCTACTTGACTATGCCTATACCAGTCCACAAGCAGACCTCGACAGATTCAACACTTGACAATTTATCAAGCACGCAGCTGCTCGAAGGGACGTCCGACCATTCTAATGACTTAGTTATTTTGAGAAAGAATTAAGTCTTCTCGGCCTGCTCAGCCGTCAAGCCGACAACACTTCCGGGGTAGATGCATAACCGAACACTCAACTCCGAAGACGAACAACAAAAACTGAACACTCAACTCCGAAGACGAACAACAAAAATAGAATACATAAGGAACGACAAAAATGGATTTTCATTTTTAAAGGCCCGCAAGGGGCAATGATACAATACCCACGAAGGGACAATTACAAAGAAGTTTAAAATTTACAGGTATCCAGTACGGCTTCTCAGAGGACTCGGTATCCAGTACGGCTTCTCAGATGGAATTGGAAAAGTTTATCCCTCCTTTGCCACACTAATGGCTCAGGAACGAGCACCAAGCCATACTCTTTCAGCTTTCTAGAGGACGGAAGGGGCCTCAAGAGTGGTCTTCCTCGGCGGTCGGGTCCGTAGGCGCTTCACAGGGCAGTGGCACGTCCGGAAGCTCTACAATCGGCGTCTGGGGCACTTCATAAGGAGGTAGATCGTCCTCTAGCATATTGTCAACCTCCGTAGGTGCCGTTGGTTCCACCACCTCGTCCGCAGCAAGGATCGGAATGGCCGACCAGTTGGCGACGATGCCCATGCTGATGAGCTGCTCCTTCAGATACGCAGCGCCCTTTTGGAAGAACCCGCTGATGGCCTCCTCCACGTCATCCTCATACTGGGCAGACGACCGATACTCCGCCACCGCCCGATCGGAGGACTCCTTGCAGAGCTCCTCAGCCTTAGCCAGTGCCTCCTTGGCAATCCTGGCGTCATCCTCGGCCTTCCGCTTGGCATCCTCTGCCGCCCACAACTTCTCCTCGGCCTGGTGAACTCGCTTGTGCTCCTCCGAAAGAGCGTCCTCGGCCTTGTCCAAAGACGTCTGAAGGTTCGTCTTCTCCAAAACGAGGCCTTCGGCCTCGACGGATTTATCCTTCAACTTGCCTTCGGTCGCCTCCAGGGCCACCCGCAAGGAGGTCTCCAGCTCCTCCTTCTCCTCGACCTCCATCATCGAGGTCACAGCCCGTTGACAGACCTCGGCCAAGAGGTTGCTGGCCTGTGGATCACAAAATTGAAACGTAAGTTAAATTAGCGAACAAACTGAAGCAAAGAAAAGGAAGCTATGAGATCGTGTTATTTTACCTAAGTGCTCGCGAGGAACATCCTCTTGAACAAGCCATCATTCTCCATTGAAGAAGTGAGGGTCACATCCTCCGAGAGACGACCCTCGGTGAGGATGACCCTAGCCACCCTCGAGCTCTTAAAAACAGAGTCTGACGGCTTCAAGCCGAGCGCTGGTGAAAACGCCGTCGTCCCCGTCTTCTTCTCTCAGGCCCCCTCGGCTGGATGCGCGGGCTCCTTCTCCCTCCTTCCGGCGTCGGCGGTCTTGGTCAGGTCAAAAACCTTGGCTCCACGAGGAGGCTGGACTTCCTTCGTCGCAGCCCCCTTCTTCTGCTCGTCTGACCGACCGAGTTGGATGGCTGGTCGTGCTTTGTAGATGTCGGCCGACAGATCTTGCGCCGACCGGATCTTCTTCTTGGGCGGGCCCTCCACCATGGGTTTTTTGCCCTTGATGTCCTCCGCAGTATCGGGTGCCTTTGGAGGAGCAGCGGTCTGATCGTTGGTCTTACCGACCTCGGCAACCCGCTTTCGTAAGATCCGGCTGACAATCCGATCGTTGGAGAAGTTCACTGAGATAACCAAGCAATTGGTTAGCGACAATGATAAAATTAATGCTCGGGGTTTAACAGCTATGATCGGAACTCACCTAGTAGGCCGTGCTCGGCCAATTTCACGGGATCTGCTAGGTCAGCATAGCAGACTATCTGGCCCCCCAGCACCTTGTGTTGGGCCCGTCTCTCCTCCGTGGTCAAGAAAGGGAACTTGTTGAACCCAGTAGCATCAACTACCAGCCACATGTTCAACAGAGGAAGAGCAGGGCCACCCGCCGGAGGGCCCACGAAAAAGAACTTCTCCTTCCACCCGTGAATGAAAGAAGGCTTTTGAGAGATCGTCGGGAGCTTCTTATCGCTCCTCTGGCTGAAGTAGTACCACCCGCTCATGGAATGGGTTTTGGTCAGACTGGAGAATTGGAAGAGGGATCGGAAGAGGTTCACGGTCGAAGTTTCCCCCAGTCGGAGGACGAACATGATGAAGGCATAAATGCATCGCCACCCGTTCGGAGTCAACTGGGAGGGGGCGATGCGGTACTCCTTCAAAATATCGACAACGAAGGGATGAAGGGAAAAGCGGAGGCCGGACTTCAGCGCGTGCTCATACACACAGACCTCCGCGACATTCAGGCTACAGGCCCTCTCGTCGGAATATGGGAGCCGGACCAAGATGTCGGTCATGGGCTCCTCCAACTGATATGTTCTGCAGATCTGGGCAAGGCGTTCTCGGAGACGACCTTGCTCGGCACCCTCCATGTAGGGATTTTGTCGAGAAGAGGAATAATGGGGTGACTGCTCCTCTGGTGGGGAGCCCGTCGAGCGGAAGTGCCGGCAGGGCGATTGCGCTCGGCGGCATCGGAGGAACTCTGCTCAAGTTCCTCCTCAGAGCCAGATCGAAAGCCAAAGGGACGACTTTCAGAGATTTTTGGGCTACAGCCCTTCGACCAGAGTTCGCCGACTCGGTGCTCTCCAACCCAAACTCGAGGCTAATGGAGTCTCGAGTCCTCGTCTGTCGACGAGGAGGCTCTGGGGTGGTGGAGAACCCTTCCATGGAGTCAGCCGATCTCTCAGAAGACAATGTACGGGATTGGGCCATGGTTTCACTCTCTTTCTCTCAACCTAAAGGCTTAACACTATTGGACGAATGGGAGCTACTAACCATGAAATGGAAGAAAAATGGAAAGGAAGGACAGGGCAAAGTGAACTTACAGGTTTGAATCGACAGAGGAGGCGTGTAAGACCCGTATCAAACTAACCCGGTCTTACCACCTTGAACCATGTCTACCCATCATGGTCGAACCAAATGGATCAAGTGCGTAGAGGAGATAACGATCCCAGGTATTAAACTGACCCAAAAACACTAAAATTAGGGGGAGGGTCGCATACCCAGCAAGGGAGGGTCGGACCCCACTAGTATAAAAGTCAGAACCCCAGTTTTATACCGGGGGTCGGACAGTTTAAGGACCAGGGGTCGACGGGATCTCCGACCCCCCTATCGACCCCCGGTAATCGGTAAAAACAGCACGAACCAAAAATTAGGAAACTTTCCTAATTTCAATGGGATTCCTTCCTAATCTCAATGGAACTTATTTTGGGAGTTCCTACTCTATAAATAGGACGTCCCTAAGCCTCTTTCACTCCTTTTAGAACCCTAATTGGATTGAGAGAAAGAGAAGAGAAGGAGAAGAAAAAGAGAAGAGAAGGAAAGTGGAGAAGAAGATCAAGGAGAAGGCTTCAGAGAAACAAGCCTAATTCTCAGGTATGGATACTATCTCCATGTAATTCTACAGACCTTAGAATAGCTAGAGATGAGGGAATGATCTAAGAGAAACCCAAATCATCCACCCATGGTTAGGTTTTCATGGAAAACCATTGGAAAAATTATGAAAGCTATATAAGTGAATAAACTACGGTTCTAGGCCATAGAACATGTGGATGGAGATGCTGCAGGAGATCAGGGAGGCTCAGCGCAGATCTGATCTAAGGATGGAGGAGTTGCTAGACGCTCAGCGTATGAGGGTGGATGAGCTGTTATCGGTCCAGCGGGCGACTGATAGGAGGGTAGCCGATCTTGCAGCTAGTCTCCAGACGACCCAGACCCAGGTGGCCTGGTTGACTAGGGTCTATGCTGAGGACTATGACCGAGATCGTGAGGCCCCGCCTCCTCCTTCGCCTCCAGCTTCTTGATTGTACTTTATTTTCTTGTACTACAGAGTAACTGTCTGGGTTGTGGACTGTACTCTGCTTTAGTTATGTATATACATTTTGTTTCTCTCACTCATTGTATGTAACTTGTTTCCCCTTTAATAGATGCATTATTCTCTTTTTAAATTTGGTCTCAATCATCACTTGTGCTTACAGTGTGTTTATATTACTGTTTTTACTTTTATCCTATCTCAGTTCACAATTGTCTTGAATGTATGTTAGTTCGACGGGCAAGGCCTGAGATGCTCTGATACCAAGTTGTCACACCCCAATTTTGCACATCTTAGAATGGTGTGATGAACCGCTAATAAACCAACGGTTCAACCAGGATCTCAAATAGGCTATCCCCGCGTTATCCAAACTTACACACATCCGTAATCATAATCAGAGTAAATACACAATAGCGAAAGTCTTATAATAACATGAACTGAGAAACTAAGATGATATCAATAATTTAATAGCAAATTATTCTGGTTTCAACCGAGACATAAATATTTAAATACCAAATACATGTCTTAATAAATCCAATAAAGAAACCTATAAAATATCTAATCAAATACACACGAGTTGCACTCGCAAGAGGAGTCGTGTATATCCTCTTCAGCTCCAGCTTCCATTGCTGCCATGTTCCCGTACACAGACGCATTCATATAGTCTTCAACGGTATAACCTGCATCATCAACTAAAAATATTCGACGTCGAGGAGTGAGCACACATCACGGCTACGTGAGTAGCCAGAACAATGCAACAATACTTATGCATGTAAATCAATTTATATCTTTGTTCCGGTTTAAAGTTTGCAGCATGCAATAGAAAGGTTTAGGTAGTCAAAGGTCGCGTTTATTGACCCCGCCTCTATACACGAGTGTGTGACGTCACCCGAAGATCACGTTTATCATTAACTCACATGCACCCAATCATGAACATTACATAACAAAGGCTACGTTTATTGCTATATAGTGCCATACCAACACGTAAGCCCCTGTTGGCGAGGGCTGCAAACTGGGCTCGCAACTAACCAATCCTAATGCCAAATAGTGTATCCAAGGCCTCACCCCAGCATCCCTCAGAATATCCATAGAGATAGAGCTAAGGCCCCCCGGTAGAGTCAGAGACTACAAGGACCGAGACCACCTCCCCGATACTCTACGACATAATAGTTTCCGCTAAAGTAATGGCGATACGACGATGCCAATGCACAAGACTTGAGTTAGAGATAGAGCTAAAGTGCTGAGACCCGCCAAAGGTTAACGTTTATTGACGTTCTCATCACACCTCCCCTGATACTCGCTCGCATCAAGTACATCAACCACACACACACAAGCACATGCCTATTCCTATCATCATCATCAGCATGTTATAAACAATGAAGTAAATATGCATGAACAAATAATAGAAATATTGGATGACATGTTGCATGCACATTACAAACATATTCGCATAGAATCAAGCATAGCATAGGACTCAAGAAATATAAAACAATTTTTGTTATTAACCAGTTTAGTTTGGAGTTCTGGTTCCTCACCTTAGCTTGCTATAAGATACTTTTTCAAGCTTTAGAATCACCTTTACAGTGTTATTATATTGCTAGAAGACCTAAGAAAGTCGATAGAATTTAATTAGAATTAATTCCAGATTTAAAAACCATTCTGTTAACTGAGGGTCGGAGGTAGGGTCGGAGTCAGGATCAACCCTGGGTGCGACCCTCCCTTAACTCTGAACTTCCCGAATACTGAGGGTCGATGGTCAGGAACACCTAGGGTCGGATGGTCATCGACCCTTGGTGCGACCCTCGGTGCACTTTGGTCTAGTTCTCTCTTTTAATCCATTCTTCGTGCTTGGGATCCTATGGCTTGCTCCAACATTCCATTCTACATTCATTCCATGGTCTGAAACCATGTATAACCCACCTAGATAGCTTTCATGCATTCTCCTATGGTTTTCCATGAAAACCTAACCATAGATTGATGGTTTGGGTTTTTCCGAGATCACATTCTCACCAATAACTAACCTAAGGTCTGTAGAAACTCATGGAATTAGTATCCATACCTGAGAAGATTACTTTTTCTCTGAAATTCTTCTCCTTTTTGCTAAGTTCTCTTCCTTGCCTTTCTTTTTCCTCTTTTCCTTCTCCTCTCTTTCTCTCAATTCAATTAGGGTTGTGAAAGGAGTGAAAGTGGCTTAGGGACGTCCTTTAAATAGAGTAGGAACATCCTAAAATAAGTCCCTCTGAGATTAGGAAAGAATCCCAATCGAAAATTAGGAAATTTCCTAATTTTAATTTCGGAGACAACCGAGGGTCGATGGGAGGGTCGATGATCCCGTCGACCCTAGGGCTCAAGATGTCCGACCCTCCCTTCAAAATTGAGGGTCTGACTTTCTGCTTTGGGAGGTCCGACCCTGCTTAGCTAGGTATGCGACCCTCCCTTCCAATTAAGTGTTTTTGGGTCGATTTGATACCTGGGATCTCGATCTCCTTTACGCCCTTGGTCCATTTGACTCAACCATGATGGGTAAACCTGGTTCAAGGTGGTAAGACCGGGTTAGATTGACACGGGTCTTACAACTCCCCCTAACTTATAAAAATTTCATCCTCGAAATTATACGTACCTTCTGAATCAAATAAGTGAGGGTATTGCTTTCGCATGGCATTTTCTTCTTCCCATGTAATCTCTTCCATGTCTCTACTTTTCCATGTGACCTTAACATAGAAGATATCTCTGTTGCGTAGACGTTGAACCTTTCGACTAGTGATTTCTGTTGGTGTTACTTCAAATGTCAAATCATCAGTCAATTCTGGCAAATCCACAGTCAAAACATGCGTTGAGTCTTTGACATACATCTTCAATAGGGAAATGTGAAATACGTCATCCACACTTGACATAGATGGTGGTAGTGCTAACTGATAAGCCATTTTTCCACGCTTAGCTAGAATTTCATATGGTCCAACATATCTTGGACTTAGTTTCCCTTTCTTTCCGAACCTCTTCAATCCTCGCATAGGCGATACCTTCAAAAATACTTTGTCACCTACGACAAACTCCAGATCTCTTCGTCGAGTATCTGCATATTGCTTCTGACGGCTCTGAGCTGTTCTCACTCTTTCCTTGATGATGTCGACCACTCGGCAAGTCTCTTCAACAAATTCTGGTCCAACAATACTACGTTCTCCAACTTCATTCCAAAACAAGAGAGTTCGACACTTCCTGCCATACAGTGCTTCATAAGGTGACATCTGTATAGTAGCCTGATAGCTATTGTTATAAGCGAACTCGATCAATGGCAACTTTTCGTCCCATGATCCTTTGAAATCAATCACACATGCTCGTAGCATATCTTCTAGAATCTGGATTGTACGCTCTGACTGTCCGTCTGTCTGTGGGTGAAATGTAGTACTGAACTTCAACGTTGTACCCATAGCCTTTTGCAATCCTTCCCAAAACTTAGAAGTAAATCGTGGATCTCTATCGGACACAATGCTTTCTGGAACACCATGTAATCGAACAATATTATCCACATACAGCTTCGCTAACCTTTCCAATGTATACTGAGGTCGTATAGGTATGAAGCGAGCTGTTTTAGTCAGACGGTCCACAATCACCCAAACTGCGTCAACTACTCGAGGGATCAATGGTAGTCCCGTGACGAAATCCATAGTGATGCAGTCCCATTTCCATGCTAGTTCCAATAATGGCTGCAACAGTCCTGCGGGTCTTTGTCGTTCAGCCTTAACTTTCTGACAATTTAGGCATTGAGACACGAACTTGGCTACATCTGCTTTCATTCCCCTCCACCAATATAGTTTCTTCAGATCATGATACATTTTTGTACTTCCAGGATGTATCGAATAGATGATGGTATGGGCTTCTTTCATCAGTCGGTGTCTAATGTCCATACTTTCTGTTTCAGGTACACATATTCTTTCTTTGTATTTTAGTATCTTTTCGTCATCCAAGGTGAACTCAGGGTTGGTCCTACCTTTCTCAATATCTTCTTGTACTGTTCTCAGATAAGGATCTGCTTTGATAGCTGTCTTCACTTCATCCACTATATCCGGTATAATCTTCAATGCCGCAAACATATTCGAAAACCGATGAATAAACCCTTGGTTGGCTGATCCATCCATTGTATCTATCACATAGTGCTCGTTGTCGTGATTGAATACCATTCCGATAGTACACATTGCTGCAGTCGTGCTAACTTCTCCTTGAGATTTTATCATTGTTTTTCTGCTTAATGCATCCGCTACTACGTTTGCTTTTCCCAGATGATACTGGATATCACAATCATAGTCTTTCAATAGTTTCAGGCCATCTTCTTTGTCTCATATTCAACTCCTTCTGATTAAATAAATAAGTAAGACTTTTATGGTCCGACTTAATCTGAAATTTCTCTCTGTATAGGTAATGTCTCCATATCTTGACAGCATGTACTACTTTCGCTAACTCCAAATCATGAGTGGGATAATTTTTTTCATGTACCTTTAACTATCTTGAAGCATAAGCAATTACTTGCTCTCCTTGCATAAGCACACATCCTAGTCCCAGTCCCGACGCATCAGTATATAAAGTAAATGTCTGTCCTGGAATGGGAATAGTCAAAATCGGGGCGGATATCAATCTGGTCTTCAGTGTGTGGAAACTCTTCTCACATTTATCGGTCCACATAAACTTTTCACCTTTCTTAGTCAAATTGGTGAAAGGTACGGCAATCCGAAAATAGTCTTCTACGAATCTCCGATAATAACCAGCTAGACCCAGAAAACTTTTAATTTCTGAAACGCTCTTTGGTGCTTCCCACTTCACAATAGCCTCGATCTTGCTGGGGTCCACTTTGATTCCTTCAGCGGATACTACATGGCCTAGGAATGCGACTTCACTTAGCCAAAACTCGCACTTTGAAAATTTGGCATATAGCTTTTCTTTCCTTAAACGCTGTAGGGCTGCGTTTAGGTTCTTGATATGGGTTTCCTTGTCCTTGGAATATACCAATATGTCATCAATAAATACTATAACCGACGTATCCAACATATCGTGGAAAACTCGGTTCATAAGTTCCATGAACGTTGCCGATGCATTAGTTAATCCGAAAGACATAACCAAAAATTTATAATGTCCATATCTGGTCCTGAATGCTGTCTTCGGAATATCACCTTCTTTAATCTTCAGCTGATGATAGCCTAATTAAAGATCGATCTTAGAAAATACTCTTGCTCCTTGTAACTGATTGAACAAGTCATCGATGCGAGGTAGTGGATATCGATTCTTGATTGTCAGTTTATTCAACTCCCGATAGTCGATGCATAATCGAACGCTACCATCCTTCTTCTTTACGAACAACACCGGTGCCCCCCATTGAGATATACTGGGTCGAATATAACCCTTGTCCAGTAGTTCTTGTAGTTGCACCTTCAGTTCCTTCAGTTCCGTAGGAACCTTTCTATAGGGTGCTTTTGATACGGGTGCGGCTCCAGGTACAAGGTCTATCACAAACTCTGTGGCTCGATCGGGTGGTAATCCGGGTAGTTCCTTCAGAAATACGTCAGGATAGTCCCGCACGATATCAATATCTTCCATTCGTGGCGCGTCCTTGGTTAGGTCGACCTTGGATACTAGATACCCGATTGCCCCCTTCTCAAGGCACTTCTTAGCCATTAATGCTGAAAGTATGAGCTTGCATCTCCGGGAAAGTTTGGTTCCCGAGAAACTTAATTCTGCTCCTTCTTTGTCTTTGAACGTTAGCTTCTTTTCGACGCATAATAGATTTGCAGAATGCCGAGCTAACCAGTCCATTCCCAAGATGACATCAAAGTCTGTCATCTCAAGTTGTATCAAGGTTTCATCTACAGTCTTCTCTCCAATGAGAACTGGACATGGTCCATAACCTTTCTCTAGTTCCACTTCTAACCCCATCGGTGATCGTACAAGTAATTTGTAGTCTAATGTTTTAATGGGTAAATTCGTCTTCTTTCCAAATGACACAGATATAAATGAATGAGTAGCTCCGGAATTGAAGAGTACTCTGGCGGGTACGCCATTTATAGGTACAATACCTGTGATTTATCTTTACTTAGTCTACATGCTCATTCAATGTAATTATAACTTTAAAAGTTTCAGTCATACCTGTGACCACGTCGGGTGATGCATATACCTGTCCCTGATGTAACAGCATATACCCGTCCCTGATGTAATAGCATATACCCGTCCCTGATGTAACTGCTTCTTGGGCTTTGGGCACTCCCTTGCCATATGTCCGGGTTGGTTGCTAATTAAAACACTTCAAGACTTCAGAATTTGGCTTTGGCTGAGGTTGAGCTGCTGGAGTAGTCTTGGTTGCAGCAGTAAAATTCTGGGGACGGAAAGGCTTATACGTCCTGTTATTGCCTCCGTTGTAGGAATTTTCGGCTGGCCTTTTGATGCCTCTGTTCTGAGTAAAATAACTCTCCTTCTGGCTCGATTCAATCACTCGAGCAATCTGGACACCTTCTTTATAAATTTTCTTCTCTAAGCCCAGAACATGTTCTCTGATGCTTCCTCTCAGTCTCGTGACGAACCTACGGGTTTTGGTATCTTCTTCTTGCATGCTAGTCGGTGCAAAGAAAAACAGCTCTTCGTAGCGCTGTTGATATGAGTCCACAGCCATCTGCCCCTGATATAGGCTCAGGAACTCCTTCTCCATCGAATCTCTGAAGCTCCGTGGAAAATATTTCTCAAAGAAGACTTCTTTATATGTAGCCCATGTCAGTAGGGCGTGCTTGGTCAGTAGATATGCCTTCGTGGATTTCCACCAATGATGTGCGTCGCCCTTGAGCATGAAGGTGGCGCATAGTACTTTCTCTTCCTCTGTGATAGTCATCATGAGGAAATTTCTCTCCATCTCGTCTATCCAATGTGCTGGCCACAACGGATTAGACGGTTTGCCGTTGAATTCTTTGGGTTTCATCTTCAAGAATCTCTCCACTAGTCGAGAGTGGTCCAACTGGTTTTGGGGGTTTGCCCCAAACATATGGTGTGGATACTGGTAATCACCCTGAGCTGCTTCTGGAATCTGTACTGGAATCTATGCAGCAGGTTGTGGAGGTGTCTCATGAGCTGGGTGGTTACCCACCGGTGCTGCACTGGCTTGTCTTGTGTGCATGGGTGCAGCCTGAGTAGCATGAAACATAATGCCCATGGCAACTTGGATCTGGGCCTGTGCGTGTTGCATCTGCTGCAGCTGTTGTGCCAGATTCATCACCACAGTTGCTAGCTCTGGTGGTGGAGGTGGAAAATTTAAAGGGTTTGTCGGTTCTGGATTACCTGGTGCATAATCATTTTCTTGACTGGTCTCCTCCACGGGTGGTGGTGGTGGGACTGCATTTCGGGTCTGTCGGGTTACTCTACGTCCAAACATAATTCCTTTTGGTGATTGGTGGTGCCTGAAAATTTTCAAAATAGGTGAGAAGTCATTCATATTACATGTAGGCACGCTAACCGATAATCAATTCCAATTCTAGCTCATTTTATAAAAAAAATACTGTCCTTTCTATACAGGGTCTATGGTGAGGGTCGATGGTATGTCCGACCCTGGGAATGACCTGTTCTTCCCGAGAGCTGGGGGTTGATGCGAGGGTCGATGGGTGTCCGACCCTCAGTTCTGACCCTTAGTTTTCTGTAAGATTCCCGAGAGCCGAGGGTTGATGGGAGGGTCGATTCGAGGGTCGATGGTTCTAGTCGAATTGTCTGACCTTCGGACCAAAAATCAGATTTTTAAGATCTGATTCTGGGTCATTTCTTATTATTTCTCCTCCGTTTCGACTCGTCTCTCCTCTCTGAGTTGCTACAGTGTTACTCTACTATTTTTGATCGGTTTGACTCCGGGTTTCGACATCCACGTCATCCATACAGGTATGTCTTCCCATTTTTACCTGTTTTTAGGTTTCCATTTCTAGGTTTTCGCACCTTTAACTTGTATTTTCCAAATTAAACTTTTTCCAACCGTAAAAGTTCGATTTTTATTGGGGGCTTTTGTTATTGGTGTCTCGAGGAACGAAAGCCCTCAAAATTTTTGAGTTTCATCGGTTGGTTATCGAGAAACTTGAAATTTTCTCTTTTTGCCCTAATTATCGAAATTTTTGATTTTTTTTGAAATTCTTCAAATTGGACTTCGTCAGTTAAAATTTCCTAATGTATGTGGGTTGTAGGATGTATTTTAACCCACGTAAGTTCTCATGCCCACTTGTATGATGAGAAATAGGGCTTTGTCGTCACTTACGTCATTATTAAATCGAATTTTGGATTTTTATCCCATAATTTCCTTATTTTTCCTTCTCTTTCTTGTTTTGCAGATACCATGGCTCGTACCAAGATACCCAGAGTGCGTGATCCACTCCGCTTCCATTCCAATGAAGCCGAGGCACAGTATGCTGACTATGCCTGTAAGAAAGTAGAAGGGGGTCGTATGGTGAACTTGGCTGAGCTAGCCTTGTTCAACGTAGAGAGGGCATTTGGTGATATGGGGTGGCTCCCTGTCATTACCTACGATGCGTGCACATGCTCGGATTTGGTCCGCCAGTTCTATTGTAATCTCCAGGTGGTGGGGAATTACAATGACGTCGAGTATGGTCAGGAGTTGCGCATCACCAGTTACATCAAGGGGGTGCACATTTCTTTTGATTTTCGGCAACTGGCCGATCTGTTGGGCATACCTTATGATGGCCCCATGGTGTACTGTACGCCTGGAGAGCCACAGTTTGTTTCTATGGAGATGAGGGCAGAGATCGACAACCAACTGTTGTGCCCTGATCGCTGGCAGATGAGAGCTTGTTACTTGCATCCAGCTCCACGGGTCTTCTGCAAGATTATCCAGCATAATCTGATCCCGCAGAGTGGGCACTATGAGAGGGTTTCTCAGCTGACCCAGTTCCTGATATACAGTATCTGCACTCGCCAGCCCGTCTGCCTTCCATACATCATCATGCGGACTATGATTAGTGCTACATTGTCCGATCATAGGGGTAATCTACCCTATGGACGCATGATTACAGTGCTACTGACCCGTCTGGGGGTTGACCTGGTAGATGAGAAGATCCAGGAGAAGACTTTCTCGTTGCCTCTAGATTGGGAGGCAATCTGTAAGATGGGTATGCGGGATGCCCAAGTCAGTGATGAGGAGAGGAACGAGATGGTGTGCCCTCACACTTGTATCGAGATGGTTGATGCCGAGGGTGCTGCTGCCGCTGCTAGAGCTCGTGTGGATCCAATCGACGATGATGACCGTATGTATATGGATGTCGACTCGATACCACCGCCTTCACCTACACATGCGGCTGGTGTTGGTACTTCTTCTGTTGCGGATACTGTAATTGAGGCTGGTCCTTCGCATGCGGCTGGTCCTTCACTCCCACCTTCTGACATGATGGAGATGCTACAGGAGATCAGGGAGGCTCAGCGCAGATCTGATATGATGATGGAGGAGTTGCTAGGCGCTCAGCGTATGAGGGTGGATGAGCTGTTATCGGTCCAGGGGGCGACTGATAAGAGGGTAGCCGATCTTGGAGCTAGTCTCCAGACGACCCAGACCCAGGTGGCCTGGTTGACTAGGGTCTATGCTGAGGACTATGACCGAGATCGTGAGGCCCCGTCTCCTCCTTTGCCTCCAGCTTCTTGATTGTACTTTATTTTTTTGTACTACAGAGTAACTGTCCGGGTTGTGGACTGTACTCTGCTTTAGTTATGTATATATATTTTGTTTCTCTCACTCATTGTATGTAACTTGTTTCCCCTTTAATAGATGCATTATTCTCTTTTTAAATTTGGTCTCAATCATCACTTGTGCTTACAGTGTGTTTATATTATTGTTTTTACTTTTATCCTATCTCAGTTCACAATTGTCTTGAATGTATGTTAGTTCGGCGGGCAAGGCCTGAGACGCTCTGATACCAAGTTGTCACACCCCAATTCCGCACATCTCAGAATGGTGTGATGAACCGCTAATAAACCAACGGTTCAACCAGGATCTCAAATAGGCTATCCCCGTGTTATCCAAACTAACACACATCCGTGATCATAATCAGAGTAAATACATAATAGCGGAAGTCTTATAATAACATGAACCGAGAAACTAAGATGATATCAATAATTTAATAGCAAATTATTCTGGTATCAACCGAGACATAAATATTTAAATACCAAATACATGTCTTAATAAATCCAATAAAGAAACCTATAAAATATCTAATCAAATACACACGAGTTGCACTCGCAAGAGGAGTCGTGTATATCCTCTTCAGCTCCAGCTTCCATTACTGCCATGTTCCCGTACGCAGACGCATTCATATAGTCTTCAACGGTATAACCTGCATCATCAACTAAAAATATTCGACGTCGAGGGGTGAGCACACATCACGGCTCAGTGAGTAGCTAAAACAATGCAACAATACATATGCATGTAAATCAATTTATATCTTTGGTCCGGTTTAAAGTTTGCAGTATGCAATAGAAAGGTTTAGGTAGTCAAAGGTGGCGTTTATTGACCCCGCCTCTATACACGAGTGTGTGACGTCACCCGAAGATCACGTTTATCGTTAACTCACATGCACCCAATCATGAACATTATATAACAAAGGTTACATTTATTGCTATATAGTGTCATACCAACACGTAAGCCCCTGTTGGCGAGGGCTGCAAACTGGGCTCGCAACTAACCAATCCTAATGCCAAACAGTGTATCCAATGCCTCACCCCAGCATCCCTCAGAATGTCCATAGAGATAGAGCTAAGGCCCCCCGGTAGAGTCAGAGACTACAAGGACCGAGGCCACCTCCCCTGATACTCTATGACATAATAGTTCTGCTAAAGTAATGGCGATACAACGATGCCAATGCACAAGACTTGAGTTAGAGATAGAGCTAAAGTGCTGAGACCCGCCAAAGGTTAACGTTTATTGACGTTCTCATCACACCTCCCCTGATACTCGCTCGCATCAAGTACATCAACCACACACACACAGGCACATGCCTATTCCTGTCATCATCATCAGCATGTTATAAACAATGAAGTAAATATGCATGAACAAATAATAGAAATATTGGATGACATGTTGTATGCCCATTACAAACATATTTGCATAGAACAAGCATAGCATAGGACTCAAGAAATATAAAACAATTTTTGTTATTAACCAGTTTAGTTTGGAGTTCTGGTTCCTCACCTTAGCTTGCTATAAGATACTTTTCCAAGCTTTAGAATCACCTTTACAGTGTTATTATATTGCTAGAAGACCTAAGAAAGTCGATAGAATTTAATTAGAATTAATTCCAGATTTAAAAACCATTCTGTTAACTGAGGGTCGGAGGTAGGGTCGGAGTCAGGATCGACCCTGGGTGCGACCCTCCCTTAACTCTGAACTTCCCGAATACTGAGGGTCGATGGTCAGGAACACCTAGGGTCGGATGGTCATCAACCCTTGGTGCGACCCTCGGTGCACTTTGGTCCAGTTCTCTCTTTTAATCCATTCTTCGTGCTTGGGATCCTATGGCTTGCTCCAACATTCCATTCTACATTCATTCCATGGTCTGAAACCATGTATAACCCACCTAGATAGCTTTCATGCATTCTCCTATGGTTTTCCATGAAAACCTAACCATAGATTGATGGTATGGGTTTCTCCGAGATCACATTCTCAAAAATAACTAACCTAAGGTCTGTAGAAACTCATGGAATTAGTATCCATACCTGAGAAGATTACTTTTTCTCTAAAATTCTTCTCCTTTTTGCTAAGTTCTCTTCCTTGCCTTTCTTCTTCCTCTTTTCCTTCTCCTCTCTTTCTCTCAATTCAATTAGGGTTGTGAAAGGAGTAAAAGTGGCTTAGGGACATCCTTTAAATAGAGTAGGAACATCCTAAAATAAGTCCCTCTGAGATTAGGAAAGAATCCCAATCGAAAATTAGGAAATTTCCTAATTTCAATTTCGGAGACAACCGAGGGTCGATGGGAGGGTCGATGATCCCGTCGACCCTAGGGCTCAAGATGTCCGACCCTCCCTTCAAAATTGAGGGTCTGACTTTCTACTTTGGGAGGTCCGACCCTGCTTAGCTGGGTATGCGACCCTCCCTTCCAATTAAGTGTTTTTGGGTCGATTTGATACCTGGGATCTCAATCTCCTTCACGCCCTTGGTCCATTTGACTCGACCATGATGGGTAAACCTGGTTCAAGGTGGTAAGACCGGGTTAGATTGAGACGGGTCTTATAGGTATGGCATCTACATCCATGTACAGTCGATCGTCATCATCCCCAGGAACCCCTACTCCAGCGGCTGCTGCTGCAGCCTCAGCATTAGCTATCTCCACTCGAGTGCGAGGACGCACCATCGCGTTCCTCTCCTCATCACTGACCTGGGTATCCCGCATGCCCATCTTGCAAATAGCCTCCCAATCCAGAGGCGATGAGAAGGATTTCTCCTGAATCTTCTCATCCACTAGGTCAACCCCCAGGAGGGTAAGCAAGGTAGTGATCATGCGTCCATAAGGAAGGTTGCCAGTGTGACTGGGCAACGTAGCACTGATCATGGTACGCATAATGATGTATGGAAGGCAAACGGGCTGCCTAGTGCATATATAGTATAAGAGATACGGGGTCAGTTGGGAGATCCTCTCGTAATGACCACTCTGCGGTATCAGGTTATGCTGAATGATTTTGCAGTATACCCCTGGATCTGAACGTAGATAACACGCTCTCATCTGCCAGCGATCAGGTCGGATGAGCTGACTATCGATCTCAGCCCTCATCTATAGAGAGAAGAACTGGGGCTCTCCAGGAGCACAGAACACCATGGGGCCAGCATAGGAAATGCCCAGTAAGTTGGCCAGCTGTCGATAATCAAATGAGATGTCAACTCCCTTGACGTAGCTCGTGATGCGCAGCTTATCACCCCTCTCCACATCATTGTAATCTCCCACCACCTGGAGATTACAGTAGAACTGGCGTACCAAATCAGTACAGGTACACGCATCATAAGTGATGACAGGGAGCCATCCCATATCACCAAATGCTCTCTCCACATTAAACAAGGCTAACTCAGCCAAGTTCACTTTGCGGCCTCCCTCTACCTTCTTGCGAGCGTAGTGGGCATGTGTCTCAGCTTCGTTGGAACGGAAGAGAAGACGATCGCGAACTCTGGATACCTTGGTACAAACCATAGTATCTGCAAATAAGAAAGAAAAACAAATAATGGGTTAGTAGAGAGGAAAAACCCGAGATTTCGACGTAATAACGATGTAAATTGGACAAAAACCTCACTTTTCACCCATACACGTAGGCAGGAGGACTTACATAGATCCTAAACTAACTTGTGAGATTTAAACAGTCAAAAATTGCAACAAATTAGATTAAATTGCAAGAAATTTCAAGAAATTCAAAATTTTGACAAAATTAGGGCAAAAAGTGAAAATTTCAAGTTTCTCGATAACCAACCGATGAAACTCAAATATTTTGAGGGCTTTCGTTCCTCAAGTCACCAATAAAAAAATCCCCCAATAAAAATCAAATTTTTACGGTTGGAAAAAGTTAAATTTGAAAAATACCAGATAAACAAGTAAAAACCTAGGTTAAGAAACCTAAAAACATGAAAAGGTAGAAGAAATACCTGTAGCGGAGGTGTAGACGACAAAACGAGGAGTGCAAACCACCAACGGGTTGGAATGACCACTGTAGCAACTCAGAGGGACGAGTTGAGTCAAAGCGGAGAAGAAAGAATGAGAAATGAACTTTGAATCGAACTTAAAAATCAGATTTTTTGTCCGGGGGTCAGGAAAATTCGATTAAAACAATCGACCCCCGCATCGACCCCCGGCTCTCGGGAAGAATGGGTGATTTCCTAGGGTCAGATACTGAGGGTCGGATACCCATCGACCCCACCATCGACCCTGTAGTGAAAACATAGTATTTTCGACAGAATGATCTGAAAAATTGGAAATTTGCATTTGTTACTGGATTTAAAATATGAGAATGAAGTAATTAATGATTGTCTCTCGTGTTCAATGATTTCAGGCAATCCTACTAGCAGATTTATTTATGGCGGGACGTAGAGCAACCAGACAGAACCGTAACTCTGTCCCACCACCACCTGTGGGGGAAGATAACCAGACACACCCGGAACCACAGGGGGACAGGAACACGGCACCATCCGTCATAAATGGGCAGGCAAATCCTACCAATCTGCCAGCTTCACCTACAGACTTGGCCACAGTAGTAATGAACCTAGCCCAATAGCTGCAACAGATGCAATAGGCACAAGCTACTATCCAAGCTGCCATAGGCATAACTCTTCCAGCTGCACAAACACCTCCAATGCCAGCTGGACAGGAAAGCACAGCACCCGGGGGAAGTAACACAGTACCCCACACACCTCAGACTCCTATCAGGCAGGCTCAAATACCGAATCCTGAAATAGCTCAAGGTGGATATCAATACCAACAACCTATATATGGAACGTATGTCCCGCAGCCTCTAGACCACTCCAGACTGGTGGAGCGTTTGCTGAAATTAAAGCCCAGAGAATTTAATGGCAAGCCAGCAGATCCTTTATAGCCTGCACACTAGGTCAACAAAATGAAAAGAAACTTTATGATGATGACATTAAATGAAGAAGAGAAAGTGTTGTGTGCCACCTTTATGCTGAAAGGAGATGCACACCATTGGTGGAGGTCTACCAGAGCTTATTTACTTACAAAGCACGCCCAATTGACATGGGATATTTATAAGGAGTCGTTCTTTGAGAAGTACTTTCCAATAAGTTTCAGAGATTCTATAGAAAGAGAGTTCCTGAGTTTATATCAAGGACAGATGACCGTGGATGCTTATCAACATCGTTATGAAGAGTTGTTCTTCTTTGCACCCACTAGTATGCAAGAGGAAACCACAAAGACCCGAAGGTTCATCATGGGACTTAGGGGAAGCATCCGTGAGCACGTTCTGGGACATGAAAAGAAAATCTATAATGAAACGGCACAAATTGCTCGAGTTATAGAATCGAGCCAGAAGGAGAGTTATTTCATGCAAAACAGAGGTATAAAAAGGCCAGCTGGAAATTCTTCTAACGAAGGGAATAACAAAATATTCAAACCCTTCCGTGCTCAAGGCTTTACCACTGCAACCAAGACTATCCCCATAGTTCAACAGCAACAGAAGCCAATTACTGAAGGGATAAAATGTTTTAACTGCCAACAAGTGGGACAAATAGCAAGAGAATGTCCTAAGCCCAAGAAGCAGCTACATCAAGGACGAGTTTACGCGGTTACATCCGAGGATGCTGCCGCATCGCCTGATGTGGTTACAGGTATGACTTATATTTTGTTAGTTGTATTATATTGTATGAGCATGTAGATTAAACCAAAACAAATCACAGGTATCGTACCTATTAATGGCATTCCCGCCAGAGTACTCTTTGATTCAGGAGCTACTCATTCCTTTATATCTGTGACGTTTGGAAAGAAGTTAAATCTACCCCTTAAATCCTTAGACTACAGACTACTTGTACGATCACCTATGGGATTAGAAGTGGAGTTAGAAAAAGGTTATGGCCCATGTCTAGTTCTTATTGATGAAAAGACCTTGGATACGACCTTGATCCAACTTGAGATGGCAGACTTTGACGTCATCTTGGGAATGGACTGGTTAGTTCGGTATTCTGCAAACCTATTGTGTGTCGAAAAGAAGCTGACATTTAAAGACAAGGAAGGAGCAGAGTTCAGTTTTTTGGGAATCAAACTTCCCCGTAAACGAAAGCTCATACTCTCGGCGCTAAAGGCTAAGAAGTGCCTTGAGAAAGGGGCAGTCGGATATTTAGTATCTGTGGTCGACCTTACCAAAGAAGCACCACGAATGGAAGATATTGATGTCGTGCGGGACTATCCAGACGTATTTCCTGAAGAATTACCAGGATTACCACCCGACCGAGCTACAGAGTTTGTTATAGATCTTATACCTGGAGCCGCACTAGTATCAAAAGCACCCTATCGAATGGCTCCTACTGAACTGAAGGAATTGAAAGTACAACTACAGGAAATGTTGGACAAGGGTTACATTCGCCCTAGCATATCACCATGAGGAGTGCTAGTTTTATTCGTGAAGAAAAAGGACGGTAGCGTTCGCTTGTGTATAGACTACCGAGAACTGAATAAACTGACAATCAAAAATCGATATCCATTGCCTCGGATCGATGACCTGTTCGATCAGTTGCAAGGTGCCAAAGTTTTCTCAAAGATTGATCTTCGGTCAGGTTACCATCAACTGAGGATTAAGGATGGTGATATCCCCAAGACAGCATTCAGGACCAGATATGGACATTATGAATTTTTGGTCATGTCTTTTGGATTGACAAACGCACCAACAACCTTTATGAAACTTATGAACCGGGTTTTCCACGACATGTTGGATACGTCGGTTATTGTATTCATTGATGATATATTAGTCTACTCTAAGGACGAGGAAACTCATGTCAAGAATCTAAACGCCGCTCTACAGCGACTACGAAGGGAAAAGCTCTACGCCAAATTTACAAAGTGTGAGTTTTGGCTAAAGGAAGTCGCATTTCTAGGCCATGTAGTATCCGCTAATGGAATTAAAGTGGATCCCAGCAAGATTGGGGCTATTGTAAAGTGGGAAGCACCGAAGAGCGTTGCAAAAATTAAAAGTTTTCTGGGTCTAGCTGGATATTATCGACAATTTGTGGAAGACTATTCCTGAATTGCCGTACCTCTTACCAGTTTGACTAAGAAGGGAGAGAAGTTTGTCTGGACGGATAAATGCGAGAAGAGTTTTCAAACCTTGAAAGCTAGATTGATATCAGCTCCAATCTTGACCATCCCGATTCCAAGAAAACCATTTATCTTGTACACCGATGCGTCAGGACTGGGATTAGGATGTGTACTTATGCAAAGAGAATAAGTAATTGCATATGCCTCAAGACAACTGAAGACACATGAAAAGAACTACCCCACTCATGATTTGGAACTAGCGACAGTAGTACATGCTGTCAAAATATGGAGAGATTATCTGTACGGGGATAAGTTTCAGATTAAATCTGACCATTAAAGTCTTACTTACCTATTTAATCAGAATGAGCTGAATATGAGACAAAGAAGATGGCTGGAACTATTGAAAGACTATGATTGTGATATCCAGTATCATCCGGGAAAAGCTAATGTAGTAGCCGACGCGTTGAGTAGAAAGGCAATGATAAAATCTCAGGGAGAGGTTAGCACAACTACCGCAATGTGTACTACCTGAAAGGTATTCAAGCACGGTAATGAGCAGTTTGTGATAGATGCACCAGATGGATCAGCCAACCAAGGGTTTATTCATCGGTTTTCAAATATGTTCACCGCATTGAAAATTATACCGGATATAGTTGATGAAGTGAACACAACTATCAAATCAGACCCTTACCTAAGAACGGTACAAGAAGACATCCAAAAAGGTAGAACTAATCCTGAGTTCACCTTGGACGAAGAAAAGGTACTGAAGTACAAAGGAAGAATATGTGTACTCGAAACAAAAAGGTTGGACATTAGACACCGATTGATGAAAGAGGCCTATACCACCATCTATTCTATACATCCTGGAAGCACAAAAATGTATCATGATCTAAAGAAAATATATTGGTGGAGAGGAATGAAAGCAGATGTAGCTAAGTTCGTGTCTCAATGCCTAAATTGTCAGAAGGTAAAGGTTGAACGACAAAAACCGACAGGACTGTTACAGCTGTTACCGGAACCAGCATGGAAATGGGACTGCATCACTATGGACTTCGTCATGGGATTACCACTGACTCCTCGAGTAGTTGACGCAGTTTGGATGATTTTAGACCGCCTGACTAAAACAGCTCGCTTTATACCTATACGACCCCAGTATACACTGGAGAGGTTAGCTAAGCTGTATGTGGATAATATTATGCGATTACTCGGCGTACCTGAAAGTATTATGTCCGATAGAGATCCATGATTTACTTCAAAGTTTTGGGAAGGATTGCAAAAGGCTATGGGTACAACATTGAAGTTTAGTACTGCATTCCACCCACAGACAGATGGATAATCGGAGCGTACAATTCAGATTTTAGAAGATATGCTTCGTGCATGTGTAATTGACTTCAAAGGATCATGGGATGAAAAGTTACCACTGATTGAGTTCGCTTATAATAATAGCTATCAGGCTACTATACAAATGGCACCCTATGAAGCACTGTATGGCAGAAAGTGTCGAACTCCGTTGTTTTGGAATGAAGTTGGGGAACGTAGTATTGTTGGATCGGAATTTATTGAAGAGACTTTTCGAGTGGTCTACATTATCAAAGAAAGATTGAGAACAGCTCAGAATCGTCAGAAGCAATATGCCGATACCCAACGCCAAAATCTTGAGTTCGTCGTGGGTGATAAAGTATTCTTAAAAGTATCGCCTATGCGAGGATTGAAACGGTTCTGATAGAAAGGGAAACTAAGTCCAAGATATGTCGGGCCATATGAGATTCTAGCTAAGTGTGGAAAAGTGGCTTACCAGTTAGCCCTACCACCACTATGTCAAGTGTGCATGACGTATTTCATATTTTCTTATTGAAGAAGTATGTCAAAGATCCTACGCACGTTCTGAGAGTAGATCTACCTGATTTGACTAATGATTTCATATTTGAAGTAACACCAACTGAAATCACCAGCCAAAAGGTTCAACGACTACGCAACAGAGATATTTATTATGTTAAGGTCACTTGGAGAAGTAGAGACATGGAAGAAATTATATGGGAAGAAGAGAATGCTATGCGAAAGCAATACCCTCATTTATTCAACTCAGAAGGTATGAACAATTTTGGGGATGAAATTTTTATAAGTAGGAGGGAGTTGTAAGACCCATATCAAACTAACCCGGTCTTACCACCTTGAACCAGGTCTACCCATCATGGTCGAACCAAACGGATCAAGTACGTGAAGGAGATCACGATCCCAGGTATTAAACTGACCCAAAAACACTAAAATTAAGGGGAGGGTCGCATACCCAGCAAGGGAGGGTCGGACCCCCCAGTATAAAAGTCAGACCCCCAGTTTTATATCGGGGGTTGGACAGTTTAAGGACCAGGGGTCGACGGGATCTCCGACCCCCCTATCGACCCCCGGTAATCAGTAAAAACAGCACGAACCATTAGGAAACTTTCCTAATTTCAATGGGATTCCTTCCTAATCTCAATGGGACTTATTTTGGGAGTTCCTACTCTATAAATAGGACGTCCCTAAGTCTCTTTCACTCCTTTTAAAACCCTAATTGGATTGAGAGAAAGAGAAGAGCAGGAGAAGAGAAAGAGAAGAGAAGGAAAGTGGAGAAGAAGATCAAGGAGAAGGTTTCAGAGAAACAAGCCCAATTCTCAGGTATGGATACTATCTCCATGTAATTCTACAGACCTTAGAATAGCTAGAGAAGAGGGAAGGATCTAGGAGAAACCCAAATCATCCACCCATGGTTAGGTTTTCATGGAAAACCATGGGGAAAATTATGAAAGCTATATAGGTGAATGAACTACGGTTCTAGGCCATAGAACATGTGTGGAATGGACTGTAGAAGCAAGCCATAGGACCCCAAACACGAAGAATGGACTGTAGGATGAAAAATTGACAAAACCCACAGGGGGTCGCACGGGGGGTCGATGGCCAATCGACCCTACCAGACCCTGATCATCGACCCCTAGTGTTCGGGAAGTCCAGAATAGGGGTGGTCGCACCCAGGGTCGATCAAACCTCCGACCTTAGCATCGACCCCCAGTTAGCAGCATGCTTTTTAAAGTCTAAATTAATTCTAATTAAATTTTATCGACTTGATTAGGTTTTCTAGTGATATAATATCGATATATAGTTGATTCTTAAAGCTTGAAAGAGGACCTACGATCAAGTAAAGGTGAGGGAACAAGACCTAAACTAATTGGTTAATAATAAACTGTTTTATTTCAAGTCCAATGCCATGATTGATTCTATGCATGTATGCTTGTTATGTGCATTCAACATGTCATTCAATATTTCTATTATTACCGTTCATGCATATTTAATTATTGTTTATAACATGATGATGATGATGATGATAGGAATAGGCATGTAGATGTATGTGTATGGTTGGTGTGCTTGATGCGAGCGAGTATCAGGGGGAGGACGTGACATTGTGGTTCATCCTGGTCACCAGACTCTAGCTCTATCTCTAACTCAAGTCTTGTCCACTAAACATCGTCGTATCGCCATTACCTTAGCGGAACTAATACGTCGTAGGGTATCAAGGGGTGACGTGACACTGTGGTTCATCCTGGTCACCAGACCCTAGCTCTATCTCTATGGACGTATTGAGGGATGCTGGGGAGGCCTTGGATACACTGTTTGGCATTAGGATTGGTTAGCTGCGAGCCCGATTTGCAAGCCCTCGCCAGCAGGGGCTTACGTGTTGGTATGGCACTGTACAACAATAAGCGTTAACCTTTGTTGTACAATGTTCATGGTGGGTGCATGTGGGACGAAAATAAGCATGACATTTGGGCGGCTTCACACACTCGTGTATAGAGGAGGGGTCAATAAGCGTGACCTTTGACCTCGAACCCTTTCTATAGCACATTGCAAACTTATTTACTAGACCAAAGATATGAATTGAATGCATGCATATGTTTGTTGCATTGTTTTGTTTCCTCACTGATCCATGATGTGTGCTCACCCTCTCGACGTCAAATATTTTTAGTTGATGATGCAGGTACCACAGTTGCAGATTATATAAATGACTCGGTGTATGCGCGCATTGCTGCAATGGAGGCTGAAGACTTAGAGGATATGCATGACCCCTCATGCGAGTGCAACTCATGCGTGTTCTATTAGGATTTTATTTGAATTTATAAAAGATGTAATTGATATTTTATTTAGTTATGTCTCAGTTGATACAACAATAATTTGATATTTTAATTATGATTATTACATTTAGAATGCTCAGTTCATTTACTATAAGACTTCCGCTATTATGTATTTATTCTGATTATGGTTGTGGATGTGCGTGGTTTTATTTTTAATGGATACCGCCTACTAGAGATCCTGGTTGAACCATTGGTTTATAGCGGTTCATCACACCATTCTGAATGGTACAGAATTTGGGGTGTGATAAGGCGTGAATACTTGAAAGCTTTTCGAAGACTCCGACCGCGCAGACAGGACTCCGATCTCACTGGAAGCAAATGGTCAAATGAAAGTGATGGAGTGGTATTTATAGGCGTCGAGTTTGAAAATCGGCTCTTCGAACTCCGACCACATGGATGAATGGCATTGGTCATCGCCTGCCGCGCCCGGCGCGATGTGACAGGCTGACGTCACCCACAATGATGGTGAGATATTATAGCGCCATTTCTTGAGTCGATCGGATTCAATCTACACTGTCTGATTGAGCTGACCGTTAGGAGTGCGGCGGCTATTTATTGCGCCTCATTTCGAGTCACGTCGATTGCTTTCTGACTGTCAGATGCGAGCGGCGTTTCGACTTGCTAGAGATCTACAGTCGAGCGGGATTACGAATCCCAAGTTTGAAGCCTCGAGCCCCGCACAGCGACTGATCCTGTGGACGGTTGGTAGCGGTTGTCTCCCACTCAAGCGATGGTTCCGGTCGTAGTGGACAATCCTCGGAGGGTGCTTGTGCGGCACCAGCTTGCGGCCGACCATACTCTTACTGTGTCCGAGCGGAGTTTTGATACTTTTATTCGACACGATTGCAGTGTCGAATTCATTGAATCCGACAGCGCAAGGGGCATCTGTTATGTGGGAAAATCTCATCCATTTAAAATCTTACACGTGTCAAGTCCATCTCCGGAGCCGACCGCTAGTTATATGTTGCGCTCAGCCTATGCCGCTCGGAGGTCACCTTCCGTTTGTGATGGTAAAGCGGTCGGAGTTGCATTCCTATCCGGTCACGTTTCTCGATCGGAGGCTAGTATCCTGATACGACTATGATACGGCAGAGGAGTCCTTCTCCTTGTATGATACGACGTCGACTATCACGGCCCTACGACCACCTGTCACGACACGTGTCATCCCTGTGGTTGACCGACTTAGCTTCCTTGGCTACGGTCTCCTAGTCCTGCTCGGAGTCTACAACTCAAGTGTCCCTCAGAGTGACACGTGGCAATCCTATTGGTGATCTACTTCTCTGAGTCCTGGTACCTCCATGCTTCTTCCCAATGTCTATAAGTAGAGGACGACCCCTCAAGGTAAGTTCAGTTCACAATCTCTCTCACTCTCGCATGCTCAAACTCTCTCATCGTCCCACTTTTTCTTTAAATTGGAGATAACTTCCTACTATCTCTTGACTGTTTACATTGGGAATCTGACTTAGGCATCGGAGTGTACCCAGGGCTTAGTCGCCCAACTCCCTTGTCTCATCTCTGTGATTGCAGGTTGCTCAGATCACAGACCGGTGGACAATTTCCAACCATAACACTGACCTACTACTATCATGGTGGAAAAGAAAGTAAAGGGTTACACCTCTGCCGAAAATCTGGATGCCTTTACTAATGCTCATAGTATCAGCACTTTGGAAGAGTAGAAACAGGAGCTATTTTGAAAGGAAAAAACCAAGCCACCATGCAACCACGAGACTTATATCAGATGCAATTCGTGATATGACTTTACTGAAACCTGTCATTATCAAATCAGTTTTGGACTCGAAGGTTTTGAAAAAACTAAACCTCATGACAAGGGCTGGAAAGCTTTGTCAAATCATTCCATTGTCATGGTCAAAACCAAAAAAAGGGATGTAGAAGCTGCACATTGATGGTTGTTCACTGGGAAATCCAGGTGAGGCAAGGCAAGAGCTGGAGGGATAATACGAGAGCAGTCAAGTAGAGTAGTATTTGCATTCTCAGACTATATTCAAATAGTTACAAATTACAAAGCAAAATTTTATGCAGCAATGAAAGGATTACAGAAGCTAATAGATTAAACATTAAGTAGGTTTGGCTGGAAAGTGACTCAGTGGTCACATGTCTTCTTTCTAATCAAATCCCATGGCAGTTTAAACAACAATGGAATAGACTATCTGTGGAGTTACAGCAAAAACAGATAAGATACACTTCATGTTTTAGAGAGGGGAATGTAGTGGCTGACATTCTGGCTAACAGGGCACCTACAGATATTCTAACAGAATCTTGAAGTGTTTGTCCCAACCTCATAGCTCATGAGGTAGTTTGGGATGCTTCAGACAGGTTGAGATATAGATTCACTTAATTTTTCTTTTACCTGTGATAGGGATCTACTGCAATGCCGAAAAGGTGGAGTTTTTTATATCACGGATTTTTTTAATTATCTATTCAGTTCATTTTTTTTCTACTATTTTAATACAAGCTAACCTTTTAGCAAAAAAAAACAAAAACAAAAACAAAAAAAAAACAAAAAACCGTAACATTTGATATATTATGTTTGAGGTAACCGTATACTATCAGCTTAGAACTACATTAACCCTATCTCTTTGGGGATTAAAGTTTAAAAGGTTATTATAATGGGAAATTTTTATTGTAACAAGTCTTTATAATAAGGGTTTGTCACCATTGGATTTGTATCAGTTTTCAAATAAAATATCAAAAGAATAAATTTCAGCTATTCCCCATAATAGTTTCAAAACATCACCTACCACCCATACGTTTCAAAAAACATCAACTACCACCCAAACATTTACCACCGTTAATCAAATAGGTCCATTCCGTTAAACCAATCCCGTTAGTTGCTGATGTCATCAAAAAAGAATGTGAAATGGACTATAATACCCTATAGATAAGTCAAAAGATTTTCTTACCCTCACTCACATAACTGACCCTCTTAGCAAAAAAAAATGAAAATGAAAACTAAACCTAAACCTAAGCCCGACTTCAACGGAAGAAATCAGAGGAAAGAAAATTCGTTCGATAGTCTCCACTCTCCACCGACGACGACGTAGTGGTGTTCTTCCCCATCACCTACGAGCTGGAGCCGTGTTTGAAGGTATGCTCTACTCTCAATCTCTCAGCTTCTCTCCATCGGTGGTTTTCCCAAGGCCTGAGCCTCCCTCTGTCTCTGTTTCTCTGTCTCTAGTTATATCTCTCTGCCTCCGTTCTCTCCCTTTCTTCTCTGGGGTTTCTCCACCGAGGACCAAGTTGTAAACGGATCTGTGAGTCCACCGAGGTTAGTGTTTCGCCTCCCCAGTATCTGGGTCTTGTTTTAATTGCATTTTCATTGATGGGTTCCTTAGAACTTCGTACTTTTACAACGTATGGTGATCTGTTTTAAGAAATTTGATTGTGATATGTTTTTGCGATGTTTCTTGGAATGGGTTTTAGAGAAAGAGGGAAGAGGGAAAAACCCCCAGTCTCTTTTGCTGTTCAAAAATTGATTTATTTTATTGACTATTTTATTTGCAGGATCGTGTGTTATTCGTAGAGTTGCATTTCGGTTCATCTGACGAGTTTTCGAGAGAAGGAAGAGACATTTTTTCTTCTTCATCCGTTCGGGATGTCAGTCATCAGAACTTCGTCCCAGAGATTACTATGGAAACAGGGTTATTTTAGTAATTTTATTAGTTTTTAAAAAATTTTAATTAAAAACATAAAGGCTAAAACGGTCTATCACTATTTTCCGTCACCTCCGTCAGTTACTTGGGTGTAGTTGATGTTTTTGAAAAGTATGAGTGGTAGGTGATGTTTCGAAACTATTATGGGGGGTAGCTGAAATTTATTCAATATCAAAACTATCCCCCATATGTTGATATTCTCATGATGATTCTCTTTCATACGCATTTATCGGGTTCTTGCAATAAGAATTTCCCATTATGGATCATTCTTTATGTAACAAGGTTGTTACATTTAGAATTAGAACACAAGTAGCAACTTAAACCAGTCATAGGATCCCTTTTAGATTTATAATTAAAAAATCAGAAGTAAGTCAACTAGGTTTTAAACTCAATTAAAGCCTGCTACTGGAAAGGAATGTAAAGCAGATTTCTTGCCTAGTACCGGTTAGGGCTTGCATATTTCGGGTCTCATGGCTGTGCTTGAGCCCAAAGCATCTTATCAACATCACATGAGATCAGAATATACCAATCAGATTCAGATGCTTTATTGCACAAGAAACAAGTAGCATCTTTATTAAGAAAGGATTGAAGTTTGGATTTGGTTGAAAACCCTCTCAAGATAAACTTCCATCTAAAAATTTTAAATTTGGGAAGGATCTTGAGACTCCAGGCAACCTTCCAAACACCACGGTTGGAGGGATTTTGACAACCAATGGGAAACCAGAAATGATGCAACAAGTTTAATAGTGAAGATACCAGATATTGAGGAAGTCTACTCAGGGGAATTTTAATGATTAAATTAGCAACCTGTAAAAAAAAAGAGATGAATCCACTCTCTATTAACAATAAAAAGCTCACTAACCAGGGAAATGTATAGGAAATGTTGAGACATGGATAGGATTCTAAATCCTTGGATATGACCATATCCAAGGAGAATCAGGCAGAACACTCTTGATGTTGTTCCATATCCAGGAACCGGATTTTAAGGGAAACCTTGTGGAGAATGGAATAACCTCCATCCAAATGCATCAGGAGAACCTTATTTGAAACTGTACTAGAACGAATACCAAGTCCCCCAATAGATTTAGGTGTGCAAATGGAAGACCAGCTTTTCAAAGCCAATTTGGGTTTTGTTCTTGAGTCTCCCTAGGTTGAAATCCAATGTTGAAACCTAGGTTTTGACCATGAGTTTGACTTTGAGTTTCATTTGATTAGACCTGAAACCAAAATAACTCGGGGATTGCGACCAAAACTTAGAACTATTCACCTTATTACACCCATCGACTTTCACATAAGCAAACAAAATGATAGGAGGCTTCTTTTCCCTTTTTTCTTTTGAAAGGGTTTTTGGGATACTAGGTGGAAGGCCACATACTTTATTGAAATAAAATTCAAAAAGAAAAAAATCAATAGCATGCCTTATTATTTGGATCCAAGTAGTCTGGTCATCCAGTCGTGTTAGCCGTGATCGTGTGGTTGGCCTTCACCTGGCATGTTGTGTGAGTATACTCGTTGAGTAAAGGCCAATTGTGCGATCACAACTGGCACCTCTCCGACAACAAGAAAAGATTTCTATCCTTATTATTTATTTAGTTTGTGTCACAATAATATAAGGGAAACATTGTAGATAGACTCAGCCTGAAGTGATGATAGAAAGGAGCTAGTGAACTGATAAGATTGGCTTCATGCATACCATAACCCATATGATTGGCTTTATGCATACCCTATTCATGAGCTAGCAAGACTTAGGAGTTGAGTTCACCTACATATACGTGTACCGTGCACGTACGATTTGGGCATGTCACATCACTCAGCCATTTACCATACCTAGAGGGGTATGTATGGAAGAACAAGGACTACAGTCATTATGATTTGCATAATAATGCATTTGTCTTTCATCCAATATGGGATAGAAATGGTATTGGACCCCCTATTTTTTTCCGATGAGATAATTGAGGCATAGGCTACCTACTCGGCTGTGTACAAAAACTTTCTCTATAATATGTGGGAAAGGGTTTCTTGTTTAGTTGCTTGGTTCCTATATGAGCGCAGAGACCATTGGAAGCGCAATGATAGGCATCCAACTAGGGGGCAGGGTTGTCATTTCACCCTACTACTTTTGGACGTAGGTACATAATATTGTTAGACATAAATCTTTTTTCCATAATATAATTTTACAATGCCATTGTAGGGGAAATATCTCACAATCCACAAATAGGTATGCAGTAATCCATATCTTCAATGATGTCCATAAAGTCAGAGGAGAGTAAAAAGAAACTATCAAGAGAAGAAAGAGCTTGACTTATGTCAGAGCTTATGGGAAAAATCCCTATAGTTGAGTTGTGGGGACTTTTTTTTCTTCTTATAATTATATTTATCCTATTCATATATTCATAGTTTTTTAAATATAATTATAGAAAATTTTTATATAATGCATAATGCACATAGAAATGATAAAATATGCATGATATGTGTATATAATATGATTAGATGCAGAATACAACTTCTTGTTCATTATATATTCAATTCATCATTTCTAAGAACCCATGCATGATAGTCATGATGCTTATTTAATTAATTGGAAACATCTCAAATCAAACACAATATTCAGATGTTTAATGTTTTAAAGGGATTATGGCTCCGTAATAGATAAACTAATCATTAGATAAATTCTATAGAACTGCCCTTTTATTTATTTTTTCCTAAATGGTCATGATTATATAAGCAAACTGAGAGAAAATAAATCGAGAGATTGTCTATTTAGTAAATAAATAGAGATCTGCCTTTAAAAACATGAAATCATTAGTAAAGATAATTATTAACCATATATATCATTAAAGGGATTGTCTGAATTGAATGATACTTTTAGGTCTCTTTAGAATAAGATACCTTTTTTATTTATTTTTTATTTTATTTTAAAAAAAATTTAAGTTAAGGATAAAATGATATTTTCATAAGTTTTTTGAAAGTGACTTAACATTCTATGATTGTAAAGAATTGTCATTTTTTGAATAGATATATGAAATGATAATAATTATTTTTATAAAAAATATGTATAATATTAAAAAGGCAGAAATATAAAGTGCCAAATTATTTGACACCTTACAAGATGTCAATAAAAAAAATCCCATCTTTAAATACTTCAAAACTTTATTCGTGAGATTACTAATAAAAGTAAAACTCATATTTGGCATCTTCCCTTTGTAGTTGATGCCTTTATTAGATGATGCCTTTATGATCGGAACTCTCACGAGGTTCTGTTTGTCTTATTCCCACTTGTAAAATCAATTTCTCTCAATTTTTTGCCCTTGTTCACTGCTACACATTGTTTGGCTTCAAGAAAAAATCAATCTCAGACGAAATGAAAGTGAAAGTGAAAGTATCAAAGTGGTAAATTGTTATCATTAGCACATTTGGTAATTGATTTGACTATTGAGCCAGGTGAAAGCGGAAGTATCGAAGTGGTAAGTTGCAATATCAGCACATTTGGTAATTGATTTGACTATTGAGCGAAGGGACCATTTGTTATGGGCAACTACCGTCTTGTAGTTAAGGTTGTCAACCAGTAGGATATTTGGTATTCGGTACGGTTTGATATGGTACAAAAAGTAAAATGGTGATACTGATATCGTACTATATCGATTACCGTTCTAATTTTCCATATCGTTATGGTATATATTTACTAGGTATAGTTTTTATTTGATATCATATACGGTTTTTATTGAGCATATATATAGTTTATTATCTGGTATATATGTGGTGTCACACAAAATTTCGTGGTATATATTCGGTATGGTTTAGTAGCGATTTTGGTATCTATAAGTACCAACCGGCTTGAACATGATATTGATACCGTACTATATATACTGGCTTCCATTATGTTTTTTCATACCGATCCTTATTCAATACATTACTGAATTGACACCCTTATTTGTAACTAGGGGGTGGAGAAACATCTCCCCAGGTCCAGCTTAGTTGGACTCAAGGCAGGGCGAGCTTTGCCATATTTTGTTATTTTCATATATAAAAAAAATGAAAAAAAATTGAAATCTAGTTATGTATTTGATATATTAAATCAACGGTGTATATTAAACGTAATTATAGTATTTAATCCGTAGCCCTTACTATGAATAAACCTAAAAACACATATATTATATATTTTTAAATATGTATATTTAGGATAGGGCCAGATTGGGTTCAACCTCGGCCCTTAGTCCAGGTCTGGCTCGGGTAGACACGGCCTTTAGAAATCTCAACCCTTGCCCACTAAAAGACCCAGCTCAAACCCTAAACTTTTCGGGCATGCTTCATATGGGTCCATCGGGCCAATTTTGCAATCCTAATCTAGATTCCTTACTTGTTAAGTTTACATTTTTAATTTAACAATATCGCTTGCTGTATTTTTTATATTTATTTTTCCATTTTTTTTATCATTAAACCATCTTCTCCTTACTTTCTAACCTTTGTTTTTCCACTGACCAAATTTTGTTTGGCTTGAAATTTATTAGTTGGATGGAGGACGGGTTCTACCTACATAGTGTACTAAATGCTTTTGCCAGACATTGGATAGGAAAACATTTCAGATATGATGGTAGTTAGGGGTTGTATTTATTTATTTTCATTTATTTATGAATAATGGAATATTGCCGCCATACAAGAGAGAGTTTCTTATGTGCTACCTCTACTCCAACTCCATAGGAGTGGTAAAAACCTCGTGCATTGATCAGAACTTCAAAATGGATTTCCCACTTACCAAACATGGCTGAAGTAAATTATTTGGTATAAATACTATCGGCCAATAGAAGTACGACACATAATAGTTTCTAAGCCTCTAATCATTAGGGGTAAAACCATCTTTTTACAAAAGGATACTTAGGGTGTATCTGACATTATCCGTTAAAATTAGGAGCACAACCGACCACGTATTCAAATTCTCTCCTCCCAGGGCTTCGGGAGGAGGGAGACTCCCACCAGTCGATGCCCGGCACGTGGGTGTCGGCTGGATCTGAACCCTCCATCGGAGCCATGCATAAGCCGACACCCCCTGTCGGCTCACCTTATCGGCTCGGACGGAGGGTTCAAATCCAGTTGACACCCACCTGTCAAGCATCAACTGATAGTAGATCGGCAGGTGGTAGCCGCCCCTCCTCCTGAACCCCTGGGAGGAGAGGATTTAGATCCACAGACCACAAATGCTTTAAACTTGTAGTACAAAAACATGTGGGACCCAAATCAGATCCCTATTTTCAAAGTTAAATCACCCTCTTTTCTTTTTACACCTCTATTGTTCCTTCACTTTCACTATTTGTTGTTTAGAGTCCTGGCTAGGGGTGCCCGCCCTGAACCCAGTCGGGGCCTAACCTGGCCCAAACCTTGACAAGGCCCAATCAGGGTACAGGGTATTTTTTACCCTGTCAGGGTAAGGGTGGGTTAGAGTTGAGGCCAAGGGTAGAGCCCTGTCCAACCCTACCCAACCCTGTCTATATATATACCATAAGTGACTCAGGATCTAAAACAATCACAGAGTAGCAAATGCGAACATTAAATTTGAAAAGTAAAATCGACCATGAAGGTATATGCAATATGAAATGAAATTTAAATACAAATGAAATGCAAACCGGCCATGAAGACGGTATGTAAACAAAAGTATTTAAATAAAATGAAATGATAAACTGAAAGTAAAATGATGTAATAGATTACAATCAGGAAGAAGTAGAAAATGAAATTTGAAAGGAACTGTAAGGAACTATAAAGAACTTACAAAACATTATGGAGAAACACTTTGATACAATGCTTTGAAGGATACAAGCTTCAAGGAAGGTTGAACCTAATTTGGTTTTGCTAAGGCTATTTTAAGACAGAATGGTAAGGTTTGAAGAAGGAAGGAAGACTCTTGATGGAGCACCTTGGCCTCCGAGGTAAGTTCTTCTCTAACTCTTGGTTTTGCCTTCTGAATTGGCCTCCCTGAATAAAGAGGAAAGATGCTCTATTTATAATGTTGGAGAGCCTTGGATCCTTGGATGCTTTGCCTTGGATTCATGAGCGGGACCGTGCCCTTTGGAATAATGGAGACAAAAGGAAAAGATTGATTTGTAAAGAACTTACAGAACACTATGGAGAAACACTTTGATACAATGCTTTGAAGGTTACAAGCTTCAAGGAAGGTTGAACCTAATTTGGTTTTGCTAAGGCTATTTTAAGACAGAAGGGTAAGGTTTAAAGAAGGAAGGAAAACTCTTGATGGAGCACCTTGGCCTCCGAGGTGAGTTATTCTCTAACTCTTGGTTTTGCCTTCTGAATTGGCCTCCCTGAAGCATCCGAGGTTCTCCAACATTATAAATAGATCCTCATTCTTCTTCATTCGAAGAGGCCAATTCATAAGGCAAAACCAAGAGTTAGAGAAGAACTCACCTCGGAGGTAATTTGGAATGTTAGGGATGATTTGCAGTAACATTGCATTGATAAAATCCAGGTACAGTGGATGGTGCAGGAGTGATAGTTGGGGCCGAGCAAATATTTGGGTTTGCTAATTTTCGATGAAAATCAAGCCTATAGATTCTTCGATCAGGGTATGATGAGGAATATGGCAAGATTCATATTCTAAGGGCTTATTTGGCTGGGAAAAGGTTTGGCAACTTGGCGCATAGTGGCTAAAATGATATTTCTTTTGACTACTTTGGAATCAAACTCCATCACTTTGCTTTATGTCTTCTTTTGAAATTTTGTCTGTCGTGAATCATGAGAGTGAAATTTGAGAATCTCCTAGAACCTTACCGAGGCATTCCACATGTCCTAAGACACTGTTTTCTCCATTGGTTTGGTTCAAGATTTGTACCATATTGATATCGACCCGATAGTGGCTTAACTATCTAAACTGAGATAGTGACAGAATACGTATGGATATGGTTACGTATTAAACCCGACTATCTATACTGAGATAGTAGCAAAATACATATGGATATAGTTACGTATTAGACCTGTGCCACTCTGATACCACAAGTGACTCAGGATCTAAAACAATCACAGAGTAACAAATGCGAAAATTAAATTTGAAAAGTAAAACCGACCATGAAGGTATATGCAATATGAAATGAAATTTAAATACAAATGAAATGCAAACCGGCCATGAAGGCGGTATGTAAACAAAAGTATTTAAATAAAATGAAATGATAAACTGAAAGTAAAATGCTGTAATAGATTACAATCAGGAAGATGCAGAAAATGAAATTTGAAAGGAACTGTAAGGAACTATAAAGAACTTACAGAACACTACGGAGAAACACTTTGATACAATGCTTTAAAGGTTACAAGCTTCAAGGAAGGTTGAACCTAATTTGGTTTTTTTATGGCTATTTTAAGACAGAATGATAAGGTTTGAAAAAGGAAGGAAGACTCTTGATGGAGCACCTTGGCCTCCGTGGTGAGTTCTTCTCTAACTCTGGTTTTGCCTTCTGAATTGGCCTCTCTGAATGAAGATGAATGAGGCTCTATTTATAATGTTGGAGAGCCTCGGATGCTTTGCATTGGATTCTTGTGCGGGACCATGCCTTTGGAATAATGGGAGACCAAAGGAAAAGATTGATTTGTAATTTGTCTCTTCCTTTCTCTTTTGTTTTGTTAATTGATACGCTTTGGGAAAAGTAAAGGAGAAACCATATTTCTTTTGACTGCTTTGGAATCAATCTACATACTTTGCTTTATGTCTTTTTTGAAGTTTTATCTGCCGTGAATCACGGAGTGAAATTTGGGAATCCTCTAGAACCTTACCAAGGCATTCCATATGTCCTAAGACACTGTTTTCCCCATTGGTTTGGTTCAGGATTTGTACCGTATTGGTATGGGTCCGATAGTGATTTGACTATCTAAACTGAGATAGTGACAGAATACATATGGACACGGTTATGTATTAAACTCGACTATCTATGTAAGACCCGCACTCCACTAACCCGGTTTAACCGTGTCATGCCAAGTCTTCCCATCATTACTGGACCAAGTGGACCGACCGTATGAAGTAGGATCACAAACCAGGTATGAGAATTGAGTTAAAAACATTAAAAGTATACACAGGGTTGCATACCTGGGTAGGTACAATCGACCATATGGTAAGAAACAATGGTCACTGATCAATGACCCTATGGTCAATGTTTTCGACCCTACGATCGATGTTTTCGACCCTACGGTCGAGGGGTTCTGCGACCGTAGGTCATCGACCGTAAGACCTTAGAGTGGACTCCAAGTTTGGAAACTTCCCTAATTTGAGGAGGATTTCTTTCCTATTAATAGAGAACTCTATATGGAGAGTTTTTCTCTATATAAAAGACGTCCCTCAACCCTTTTTCACTCTTTTAGAATATTAGTAAACCCTAAAGAAAGAGAAGGAAAGAGAAGGAAGAGAAGTAGAAGAAGATAAGATTAAAGAGGAGACTGAGAGAAGAGTTCTACAGACTCTCTGCAACAAGTAAGGTATGAACCTTGTCTCTGTAGCCTTAGAACATTAAGAGTAAGAGTTTCTAATGTAAATTGAAATACCAAAATCAACGTAAGGATTCAACCATGTGATTTGCTAAACAAGTCTCAAAGGGGAATCATGGAGAACGGGTTAAAGTGATTAATTGGTAAAACTAGGAAATTTAATCTTAGAATGATCATTAGGGAGGACCCTATTGAAGAGCCAAGAGGAAGTACTCGAATTGAATGTAGTCTATGATCAGAAATCTTAAGGACGTAGCTACGGTCGACCATAGCATGACCAGAGGATCAACCATAGGCATTCGATAAGAATTCAGAAATCATACGATCGCAAGTATGGTCATATATGGTGCGACCGTAGGGTATCGACCGTAGGCAGTAAGGTCGACACAGAATGAGACCATAGGACTGATCAGACACCTATCAGTGATCTATTTTTGATTTTCAACTACTATAACATGTTACATAGGAATCCTAACTTAAATTTATATAACTTTTAGGTTATTAAAGTGATTCAAAGAGAGTTACAAGGCTTAGAAGGAGATCGAGCTTTGCTAATAGGTGAGAGAACAAGACCTAAATGAATTGGATAATAATAAACTGTTATTTTATTAAGTCCAATGCCATACTTGATTCAATGATTGTATGCTTATAATGTGCATCTCACATGTCATTCAATATTACTGTTATTACTACTCATGCATATTTACTTCTATCTATTTGCTACCATGTTGATTGATGATGATAGGAATAAGCATGTGATTGTGTGTGGTTAGTGTGCTTGATGCGAGCAGGGCATCAGGAGGAAGACGTAGCATTGTGGTCTCTGACCTGGTCACCAAACTCTAGTTCGATCTCTACTTAAGTCTTGCCCACTGACATCATCGTATCGCCATTACTTTAGCAGAACTATTACGTCGTAGGGCATCAGGGGAGGTGGTCTCGGACCGTGTAGTCTCTGACTCTGTCGGGGAGCCTTAGCTCTATCTCTATGGACGTATTAAAGGATGCTGGGGTGAGGCCTTGGATACAATGGATGACATTTAGGATTGGTTAGTTACGAGCCCAGTTTGCAAGCCCTCACCAATAGGGGCTTACGTGTTGGTATGAGTAGGGCATCAAGGGAAGTGTTGACGGTGTTTGATCTGGAGACTTTAGCTCTATCTCTATTCCATGGTGGGTGCATGTGGGACGATAATGGTGTTTGATCTATTGGGTGAATTCACTCACTCGTGTATAAAGGTGTGGTGACCACCAATCCTTTCTATAGCATATTACAAACTTAAAAACCGAACCAAAGATATGAATTGAATGCATGCATATGTTTGTTGCATTTTTTTTGTTTTACTCACTAAGCTGTGATGTGTGCTCACCCTTCGAATATTTTTAGTTGATGATGCAGGTCCTACTGTAGAAGAGTATGTGAATGCGCTAACATATGGACACATGTCGGCCATGGATGTTGAAGTTGTAGAAGATACGTATGATCCTTCATGCAAGTGCAATCAGTGTGTTTTTTATTAGTTTATCTATATTTGATTATTAGAACATGTAATGGATTAATTACTTTTATGTTTTGAATTTTGAAGATAATTGGATTAAATAACTATTTATCATGGTTAGATGCTCAGTTCATTATTTATAAAGACTTCCGCTTATTTGTTTATTATCTCTGATTATTACTGTGGAATGTGTGTATGGTTGATATGGTGGGTACTACCTAATGGAGATTAGGGTTGAACTGTTGGTTTATTGACCGTTCATCACACTATTCTGGTTAATCCAGAATCAGGGTGTGACAATTTGGTATCAGAGCTCTCTCAGGTTCTACCCATTGACCTAACTACTTCCGCATGAGTCATGAACTGAGTTAAGATAAATTAAAACCTGTAATAAGAACACACCATAAGTACCTGTGTTGTTTGAGACATAAACAAAGGAAATAATGTACTTATGTAAAGGAGAAAAATATACATCCGAATCAGAGTACAGCCGACAAGCTGGACAGTTACTCTGCAATATAAATGGCAATCAAAGAGCTAGGGGTGCTGGAGGAGGAGGTGCCTCACGGTCTCTATCATAGTCTTCTGCATACACTCTCGCAAGCCAGACTACTTGAGTCTGAGTCACTCGGAGACTAGTCATCAGATCTACTACTCGCTGGTCTGTGCACGTTGAGCCTTGCGAATCTCACATAGTAGCGCCATCATGTCATCTGATGGTGGGCGTGAAGGGCCAGCTGAGTGAGGAGTCCGAGAAGGACCAGTTCCAGTAAAATGGTGAGGTGATGGAGGAGGTATGGCATCCACATCTATGAACATCCGATCATCATCCTCATCATCACTCTCGTGTGCCCCTGCTGCTGCTGCTGCTGCCACCTTTGCATTTGCTGCAGCTACCCAAGTGAGAGGACGCCTCATGGTATTTCTCTCGTCATCACTGACTTGTATCTCTCTCATGCCCATCCTACTGATGGCTTCCCAATCAAGGTCAGCTGAGAAGGTGTCCTCATAATCCTCTCATCCTCTAAGTTCACCTGGAGACAAGCGAGCAAGGTGGAAATCAGCCGTCCATAGGGCAAGTTACCTCTCGAGTTAGGCGACGTGGCTCTGTACATAGTCCAGAGGATAATGTAAGGGAGGTAGACAGGATACCTAGTACAGATACAGTATAACAGGTACTGAGTCAGCTGAGAGACCATCTCGTAATGTCCCCCCTGAGGGATTAGATTATGCTGGATATTCTTACAATAAACCCGTGGCTCTAGACGTAGGTTGACTACCTTTATTTCCCAGCAGTCATCCCGAAGAATTTGGTTGCATATCATTGCAAACACCTGTGTAGTTAGAAACTGGGGCTACCTTGGGGGGCAATAGACCAACTGCCCATCATTGGAAATACCCAGGAGATCAGCGAACTCCTGACAATTGAAAGAGATAGGAACCCTTTTCACCCAACTGGTGATCCGAAACTCTCTACCCCTATCCACATTCTCTAGGTCACCCTCTACCTGTAGGTGATAGTAAAACTGCTCCACTAAATCTGGGCGAATGCAAGCCTCGTACAGGATCACTGAAAGCCAACCCATATCACTAAATGCCCGTTCCACATCAAACAGGGCTAATTGGGTTAGTGTGTGGGTTCACACACCGACCCCCTTCTACTTTCTTCCGATCAAACCATGGATATTGTACCTCAGCTTCGACGGACTGAAAGCGACGCGGGTCATGGACTCGAGGAACCTTGGTGCGAACCATGATAACTGCAAGAGAAGAAAATAAGGAAAACAAGTTAGAAAATTTATATTTGGGCAGCATAACGATGTAAAATGAGAAAAAGCCTCACTTGTCACCCAAACATTTGGGCAGGAGGACTTACGGTAGGCACAGACCATCCTACAGTGATTAAATTAATAGAAAACAACCCCAATCAGAGAGGAATTGAAGAAATTTTGAAAATTGGGTTTTTCCCCAAATTTAGGTCAAAAATTAGAATTTTCAAATTTCTACCAAACCAACTGATGAAACTCAAATTTTCTTGAGGGCTTTCATCCATTGGGTATCCAATATCAATAACCCCTAATAAAAATCAAATTTTTACAGTCAAATAGATGTTAATTTGAAGAAAATCCTACAAATGGCAAAAACATAGGTATGAAAGCTTAAAAAGAAAAAAAAAAGAGTAGAGAACATAACTTGAGGAATGGAATAGAGATTGTGGATCGATGGAAAAATCACCAAGTTCATACAGTTGATACTGTAGTAACTCAGTGGGGGCGATCTGAGTTGAGACCGTAGGAAAGAAAAAGAGAAATGAGAGGGAAATCTTGGAAAACAGGTTTAAAAACCTGATTTTTTTAATCATACGGTCGCACAATTCGACCAAAACATGTGGCCGTGTCATCGACCGTATGATCGACCATAGTGTCTCAGGAAGTTGCCAGCGTTCTGATGGTTGAACCTATGGTTGCACAACATGAGACCATAGGCCATCGACCGTATGACTGACTGTTGTCTACTTTTGATTCTATTCGAACTTTTGCCTATTAACTTTGTTTCTTCTCTCACCTTCCATTGTGAGACTAACCCAATACTACCATCATATCTTGTTTCACATGTGTAGCCTTTCAAATACTACTTCATCCAAGAAATTAAATGGTTGGGTGTAGAGTTAGCAGAAGGAGGCAAAATGCAAACCCACCTCCACCACCTATGGGGACCAATGACAGCGAAAGGTCAAGAAGGACAGGAAGGAAATGTTGGGAATCAAAATATTATGCCTCAGGATGTTCATCCCCAAGCCAACCCAACCAACTTACCTGCACCACCTACGGATTTGACTAATGTGGTGATGAATCTAGCACAACAAGTGCAGCATATACAGCAAATGCAAGCCAACATGCAAGCTGCTATGGGAATTGCTTCCCCAGCTGCAAACACAACATCTATACCTACAGGGCAAGCTAGTACCATACCTGGTGGTAGCAATACGGTACCCCAAGCACCTCAAATGCCAGTGGTACAAACTTAAGTGTAGAATACTAAGGCACCGCAAGGTGCACATAACCAAGGTAACTATCAGTACCAACTGCCTACGTATGGAGCATATGCTCAGTATCAGCTTGATCACTCTAAATTGATCGAACATTTTCTAAAGAAGAAGTCCAAGGAATTCAATGGAAACAAATTTTATGATGATGACTGTAAATGAAGAGGAGAAGGTATTATGTGCCACTTTTATGCTGAAAGGTAATGCACACCATTGGTGAAATCTACTCGAAGTTATTTATTGACAAAGCACACCCAACTGACCTGGGCTATTTACAAAGAAGCTTTCTTCGAGAAGTATTTTTTCAGGAGTTTCAGAGACCAGATGGAAAAAAGAATTTTTGAGTCTATATCAAGGACAAATGTCTGTAGGCGCTTATCAGCAGCGTTATGAAAAGCTATTTTTCTTTGCTCCCTCTAGCATGCAGAAGAAAAATACCAAAACCCAAAGGTTCGTCATGGGACTTAGGGAAAGCATTCGTGAGCATGTACTAGGACTAGAAAAGAAGATTTATAATGAAGCGGTACAAATTACTCGAGTACTAGAATCGAGCCAGAGGGAGAGTTATTTTGCTCAAAACAGGAGTATAAAGAGGCCGAATGGGAATACGTTCAACGGAGGGAACACAAAGACTTTTAAACCCTTCCGTACTCAAGGCTTCAATGTTGCAGCCAAGACTACCCCAACAGCCCAACCTCAATAAAAGCAAAGTAGTGCTGAAGTCAAATGCTCCAACTGCGATCAAGTAGGGCATTATTCAAGAGATTGTCCTTGTCACACCCCAAATTCTGCACCATTCAGAATGGTGTGATGAACCGCTAATAAACCAACGGTTCAACCAAGATCTCTAATAGGCTGTGTCCGTTGAAAATAAAACCATACACATCCATAACCATAATCAGAATAAATACACAATAGCGGAAGTCTTAATAATAAATGAACTGAGGAATCTAACTGTGATAATCATAAATAAAATATCAAGTTATGTTGTATCAACCGAGACATAAGTAAGTAAAATATCAATTATATTTCCTTAATAATTCAAATCAAAATCTAATTGAAAACGCATGCATTGCACTCGCATGAAGAGTCATGCGTTTCCACTAAGTCTTCAGCTTCCATTGCAGCGACGTGCCCGTACACAGAAGTATTCATATAGTCTTCCACCGTGGTATCTGCATCATCAACTAAAAATATTCGACATCGAAAGGGTGAGCACACATCACGGCTCAGTGAGCAAACAAAACAATGCAACAAACATATGCATGTATTCAATTCATATCTGTGGTCTGGTATATAAGTTTGCAATGTGCTATAGAAAGGTTCGGTGGCCGCCTCACCTCTATACACGAATGTGTGAATCCGCCCAAAGGTTAACGTTTATTGTCATTTCACATGCACTCACTATGGAATAGAGATAGAGCTAAAGTGCTTAGGACCGTACCGTATCACACTTTCCCTAATACTCTACCCATACCAACACGTAAGCCACTACTGGCGAGGGCTTGCAAACTGGACTCGCAACTAATCAATCCTAATGTCAAATAGTGTATCTATGACCTCACCCCAGCATCCCTCAATACGTCCATAGAGATAGAGCTAAGGCCTCCCGACAGAGTCGAAGACTACACGGTTCGAGACCACCTCCCCTGATACTCTACGATGTAATAGTTCTGCTAAAGTAATAGCGATACGACGATGTCAGTGGACAAGACTTGAGTAGAGATAGAGCTAGAGTCTAGTGACCAGGCTGAACCACAATGTCACATTCCCCCCCCCTGATACTCCACTCGCATCAAGCATACTAACCACACACATACATTCACATATCTATTCCTAGCATCATCATCATCATCATCATGTTATAAACAAAATATAATTAAATATGCATGAACATTAATAGCAGGAATATTAGATGACATGTTGAATGCACATTACAAGCATACACACATAAAATCAGGTATGGCATTGGACTCAAGAAAATAAAAACAGTTTATTATTAGCCAATTAGTTTAGGTCTTTTTCCCTCACCTTTGCTTGAGTGTTGATTCTCTTTCAAGCTTTAAAATCATTTTTATATCAATAGGAAAACCTAACAAGTCGATAGATTTTGGTTAGAAGTCATTCCGGCATCATTAGGCTTGTTTTTAAGCACGGGTCGCAGGGTGGGTCGCAGGTAGGGTAGCAGTCTACATCGAACCCCAGGGTAGGGTCGATGCCAGGGTCGGATGTTCCATCGACCCTGGGTGCAACCACCCCTATTCTGGACTTCCCGAATACTGGGGGTCGATCCTATGGTCTGGTAAGGTCGATTCCCAATCGACCCCACGTGCGACCCCCCATGGGTTGAGTCTTGATTTTCATTCTACAATCCATTCTTTCACGTTTGGGTCCTATGGCTTACTTCCACAATCCATTCTAGGCTTGTTCTATGGCTTAGAACTCTAGGTTTCTTCCTTACTTTGTCTACCATGATTTCTCCATGGATTTCATCGAAATCTTTCCGTGGGTGTATGATTTGGGTTTCTCCTAGACCATACTCTCTTTCATGAACTATTCTAAGGTCTTAAATTATGAATGGAAACGTGCTCATACCTTAGGTTTGCAGAGATTCATAGATTTCTCTGAATTCTTCAATTCGGTCCTCTTCTCCACCTTTCCTTCTCTTCTTCTTATCTTCTCTTTCTCTCACTCTCAATTAGGGTTTCAAAAGGAGTGAAAGAGGCTTAGGGACGTCCTATTTATAGAGTAGAATCTCCAAAAATAAGTCCAATTGAGATTAGGAAGGAATCCCATTAAAATTTGGAAAGTTTCCTATTTGCGGTTTCTATCGACAAACAGGGGGTCGATGAGGGGGTCGGAGATCCTGTTGACCCTCAGTTCCTAAGTTGTCCAACCCCTAGTCAAAAATCAGGGTTCTGACTTCTATGTAAGGGGGGGTCGACCCTGCCTACCTAGGTATGCGACCCTGTCCTCCAATTCACTATTTTTGGGTCAGTTTAGTACCTGGTTTCTCCATTTCCTTCACGCACTTGGTCCATTTGGCTCGACCATGATGGATAGACCTGGTACAAGGTGGTAAGACTGGTTAGTTCAATACGGGTCTTATAACTCCCCCTACTTATAAAAATTTCGTCCTCGAAATTGTACATACCTTCCGAGTCGAATAGATGAGGGTATTGCTTCCGCATAGCATTCTCTTCTTCCCATGTGATTTCTTCTATATCCCTGCTTCTCCAAGTGACCTTAAGATAATAAATGTCACGGTTGCGTAGTCGTTGCACCTTTCGACTGGTAATTTTAGTTGGTGTTACTTCAAATGTCAAATCATCAGTCAAATCAGGTAGATTTACTGTCAAAACGTGCGTTGGGTCTCTGACATACTTCTTCAATAAGACGATATGAAATACGTCATGCACACTTGACATAGATGGTGGTAGTGATAACTGGTAAGCCACTTTTTCACGTTTAGCTAGAATCTCATATGGTCCGACATATCTCGGACTTAATTTCCCTTTCTGTCCAAACCGTTTCAAACCTCGCATAGATGACACTTTGATGAATACCTTATCACCTACGGCGAATTCAAGGTCTCGGCGTTTAGTGTCTGCATATTGCTTCTGACGATTCTGAGCCGTTCTTACTCTTTCCTTGATATGTCGACTACTCGACAAGTCTCTTTAACAAATTCTAGTCCAACAATACTACGTTCTCTAACTTCATTCCAAAACAAAGGAGTTCGACACTTCTTGCCATATAGTGCTTCATAGGGTGACATCTGTATAGTAGCCTGATAGCTATTGTTATAAGCGAACTCAATCAGTGGTAGCTTTTCATCCCATGATCCTTTAAAATCAATTACACCAGCTCGGAGCATGTCTTCTAGAATCTGAATGGTGCGCTCCGACTGTCCGTCTGTCTGAGGATGGAATGCAGTACTGAACTTCAATGTTGTACTCATAGCTTTCTGCAATCCTTCCCAAAACTTTGAAGTAAATCGTGGGTCTTTGTCGGACATAATGCTTTCAGGTACGCCGTGTAATCTGACAATGTTGTCCACATACAATTTAGCTAACCTCTCCAGTATATACTGAAGTCGTATAGCTATAAATCGAGTCGTTTTAGTCAGTCAGTCTACAATCACCCAAACTGCGTCAACTACTCGGGGAGTCAATGGTAACCTTGTGACGAAGTCCATAGTGATGCAGTCCCATTTCCATGCTGGTTCTGGTAACGGCTATAACAGTCCTGCTGGCCTTTGTCGTTCGGCTTTCACCTTCTGACAATTTAGGCATTGAGACACGAACTTGGCTATATCTGCCTTCATTCCCCTCCACCAATATAATTTCTTTAGGTTATGATTCATTTTTGTACTTCCAAGGTGTATCGAATAGGCGGTGGTATGGGCTTCCTTCATTAGTCGATGTCTAATGTCCAAATTTTCTGTTTCAGGTACACATATTCTTCCTTTGTACTTCAGTACCCTTTCATCATCTAAGGAGAACTCAGGAGTAGTCCTACCTTTTTCGATGTCTTCTTGTACCGTTCTTAGATAAGGGTCTGATTTAATCGTTGTTTTCACTTCATCAAGTATATCGGGTACAATCTTCAATGTGGCGAACATATTTGCAAACCGATGGATAAACCCTTGGTTGGTTGGTTCACCCAGTGCATCTATCACAAACTATTCATTACCATAACTGAATACTTTTTTGGTAGTACACAGTGCAGCAGTGGTGCTAACCTCTTCTTGAGATTTCATCATTGCCATTCTACTCAGTGCGTCTGCAACCACATTAGCCTTTCCCGGATGATACTGGATATCACAATCATAGTCTTTCAATAGTTCCAGCCATCTTCTTTGTTTCATATTCAACTCCTTCTGATTAAAGAGGTAAATAAGACTCTTATGATCTGATTTAATCTGAAATTTCTCTCCGTACAAGTAATGTCTCCATATTTTGACAGCATGTACTACTGCCGCTAATTCCAAATCATGAGTGGGATAGTTCTTCTCATGTGTCTTCCATTGTCTTGAGGTATAAGCAATTACTTGTTCACCTTGCATAAGTACACATCCTAATCCCAGTCCTGATGCATCAGTGTACAAAATAAATGGTTGTCCTAGAATCGGAATGGTCAAGATTGGAGCTGATATCAATCTAGCCTTCAATGTTTGGAAACTCTTATCGCATTTATCAGTCCACACAAACTTTTCGCCCTTCTTAGTCAAACTGGTAAGAGGTACGGCAATTCGGGAATAGTCTTCCACAAATCATCGATAATACCCAGCTAGACCTAAGAAACTTCTAATTTCTGCAACGCTTTTTGGTGCTTCCCACTTTACAATAGCTTCGATCTTGCTAGGGTCCACTTTAATTCCTTCAGCAGATACAACATGGCCTAAAAAAATGACTTCCTTTAGTCAAAACTCACACTTTGTAAATTTGGCATAGAGCTTCTCCTTCCTTAATCGCTGCAGAGCGGCGTTTAGATTCTTTATATGAGTTTTCTCGTCTTTGGAGTAGACCAATATATCATCGATGAATACAATAACCGACGTATCCAACATATCGTGGAATACCCGATTCATAAGTTCCATAAAGGTTGCTGGTGCATTCGTCAATCCGAAAGACATGACCAAAAATTCATAATGTCCATATCTGGTCCTGAATGCTGTCTTGGGGATATCACCGTCCTTAATCTTTAACTGATGGTAGCCTGACCGAAGATCGATCTTGGAGAATACTTTGGCACCTTGCAACTGATCAAACAAGTCATCGATCCGAGGCAATGGATACCGATTCTTGATTGTCAGTTTATTTAGTTCTCGGTAGTCTATACACAATCGAACACTACCGTCCTTCTTCTTCACGAATAATACTGGCGCTCCCCATGGTGATATGCTAGGTCGGATGTAACCCTTGTCCAGCAGTTCTTGTAGTTGTACTTTTAATTCCTTCAATTCAGTAGGAGCCATTCTATAAGGTGCTTTAAATATTGGTGCAGTTCTGGGTATCAGATCTATAACAAACTCTGTAGCGCGGTCGGGCAGTAATCCTGGTAGTTCTTCAGGAAATACATTTGGATAGTCACGCACGACATCAATATCCTCCATTCGTGGTGCTTCTTTGGTAAGATCGACCACAGATACTAGATACCCAACTGCTGCTTTCTCAAGGCACTTCCTAGCCTTTAATGCAGAGAGTATGAGCTTTCGTTTACAGGGAAGTTTGGTTCCCAAAAAACTGAACTCTGCTCCTTCTTTGTCTTTAAATGTCAGCTTCTTTTTGGCACACAATAGATTTACAGAATGTCGAGCTAACCAATCCATTCCCAAGATGACGTCAAAGTCTGCCATCTCAAGTTGGATCAAGGTTGCATCCAAAGTTTTCTCGTCAATAAGAACTGGACATGGTCCATAACCTTTTTCTAATTCCACTTCTAATCCCATAGGCGATCGTACAAGCAGTTTGTAGTCTAAGGATTTAAGGGGTAGATTTAACTTCTTTCCAAATGACACAGATATAAAAGAATGAGTAGCTCCTGAATCAAAGAGTACTCTAGCGGGAATGCCATTAATAGGTACGATACCTATGATTTGTTTTGATTTAGTCTACATGCTCACAGAATGTAACACAAAATGATAAGATTCAAGTCATACCTGTGACCACATCAGGCGATGCGGCAGCATCCTCAGATGTAACCTCGTAAACTCTGCCTTGCTGTAGTTGATTCTTGGGCTTAGGACACTCCCTTGCCATATGTCCCACTTGATTGCAGTTATAGCATTTTGCCCTTCATTATTTGGCCTTTGTTGTGGTTGAGCTGCTTAAGTAGTCTTGGCTGCAGCATTGAAACCTTGAGTACGGAAGGGTTTGAATACCTTGGTGTTCCCTCCGTTGTAAGAATTTCCATTTGGCCTTTTTATTCCTTTATTTTGAGCAAGGTAGCTCTCTTTCTGGCTCGACTCTATCACTCGAGCAATTTGTACAGCTTCATTGTAGATTTTCTTTTCAAGTCCAAGAACATGTTCGCGTATGCTTCCCCAAAGTCCCATGATGAACCTTCGAGTCTTTGTATCTTCTACCGGCATACTGACTGGTGCGAAGAAAAACAGCTCCTCATAACGCTGTTGGTATGCATCGACAGTCATTTGTCCCTGATATAAACTCATGAACTCCTTCTCCATGGAATCTCTGAAACTCCTAAGAAAATACTTCTCAAAGAATGCTTCCTTATATATATCCCAAGTCAATTGGGTGTGCTTTGTCATCAGATATGTCCGTGTGGACTTCCACCAGTGGTGTGCATCGCCCTTCAAAATAAACGTTGCACATAATACCTTTTCTTCCTCGTTCACTATCATCATCATGAAATTTCTCTCCATCTCATCGATCCAATGTGTTGACCACAAAGGATCAACTGGCTTACCATTATACTCCTTAGGCTTCATCTTCAGAAAATGTTCCACCAGTTTAGAGTGGTCCAATTGATGCGGAACATAAGCTCCATACATAGCTGGCTGGTATTGAAATCCACCTGGAGCTACTTCAGGGTTTTGTACTTGAGCCTGCATAATGGGAGTCTGAGGTGCGTGGGGTACTGTGTTGCTCCCCCCTGGTACTGTGCTTGCCTGTCCTGCTGGCATCGGTGTCATCTGTGCAGTTGGAAAGGTCATGCCTATGGCAGCATGCATAGTAGCTTGTGCCTGTTGTATTTGTTGCAGCTGTTGGGCCAAGTTCATTACGACTGTAGCCAGGTCTGTAGGTGGAGCTAGTAAATTTATAGGATTTGTCTGCCCATTAATTACGAACGGTGCCGTATTCGTATTCCCCTGTGTTTCCGGGTGTGTCTGGCTGTCTTCCCCCACAGGTGGTGGTGGTGGGATAGAGTTACGGCTTTGTCTGGTCACTCTGCATCCAACCATTATCTAATCTGGTAGTGGGAATGCCTGAAAATCATAGAACACGTGAGGTAATCATTATATACTTCATTCTCATATTTTAAATCCATTAACAAATGCAAAATTCAAAATTTTCAGATCATTCTATCGAAAATGCTGTATTTTCACTGCAGGGTCGATGGTGGGGGTCGATGGATGTCCGACCCTCAGTATGCGACCCTGAGGAATCACTGATTCTTCCCGAGAGCCGGGGGTCGATGGATGTCTGACCTAGGGTTCGACCCCTGGTTCTCTGTCAGATTATCGAGAGCCGAGGGTCGATGAGGGGGTCAGAGGGGGGGTCGGATGTCTTGGTCGAATTCTCCGACCCTCGGACTAAAAATCAGGTTTTTATTTCCGATTTTGAATCCATTTCTCATTCTTCCTCCTCTTTTTCGACTCGGCTCGTCCCTCTGAGTTGCTACAGTGCCAACTCGGACTCATTGGTGCTATTTGCTTCTTATTTCGATGTCTACACCTCGTCTACAGGTATGTTCTCTATATTTTCATGTTTTTAGGTTTTCTTAACTAGGTTTTTGCCCATTTAACTAGTTTTCTTCAAATTAAACTTTTTCCAATCGTAAAAATTCGATTTTTATTGGGGGCTTTTGTTGTTGGTGACTCAATGGATGAAAGCCCTCATAAATATTTGGAGTTTCATAGGTTGGTTATCGAGAAACTTGAAATTTCCCATTTTTGCCCTAATTTGTCGAGATTTTTGAATTTCTTGAAATTTCTTCAAATTCGATCTCTTTAAATGAAATTTCCAACTGTATGAGTCTTGCAGGATTGTTTAAAACCTTTATAAGTCCTCCTGCCCACGTGTATGGGTGAAAAGTGAGGCTTTTGACCAATTTATGTCGTTATTCTATCAAAAATTTTGGTTTTTCATCTTTACTAACCCAATATCTGTTTCTCTTTGTTTTTGCAGATACTATGGCTCGTACCAAAGTACCCAGGGTTCATGACCCAGTCCACTTCCGTTTTAACGAGGCGGAGACACAATATGCCCGCTACTCTCGTAAGAAGGTAGAGGGAGGTCCTCGGGTAGACTTGGCTAGCCTGGCCTTATTCGATGTGGAGAGGGTTTTTCGTGACATGGGTTGGCTTCCTGTGATCACCTATGATGCCTGCACTCGACCAAATTTGGTGAGATAGTTTTACTGTAATCTCCAGGTGGTGGGAGATTACAAAGATACCGAGAGGGGTAGAGAGCTTCGGATCACCAGCTACCTCAAGGGGGTCGAGATTTCATTCGATTATCGAGAGCTAGTCGACTTGTTGGGCATTTCATATGACGGCCCCTTGGTTTTTTGTGCCCTTAGAGAGCCCCAGTTATTTTCATTGGAGATGAGAGCTGAGATTGATCGTCATATCATCAGAGAGGATCGCTGGGAGATGAAAGCGATCAACTTTCGTCCAGAGCCTCGGGTGTACTGCAAGATTATTCAGCACAACCTGATACCTCAGAGTGGGCACTACGAGAGGATCTCCCAGTTGACCCAATATTTGTTGTACTGTATCTGTACTAGGCAGCCCGTCTGCCTTCCTTACATCATTATGCGGACGATGATCAGTGCTACGTTGCCCAATCATACTGGCAACCTGCCATATGGACGCATGATCTCTATGCTACTGACCCGCCTGGGTGTTGACATGACGGATGAGAGGATTCAGGAGAAATCCTTCTCGTCACCTTTGGATTTGGGAGGCCATCTGCAAGATGGGCATGCAGGATGCCCAGGTCAGCGATGAGGAGAGGAACGCTCTGGTGCGTCCACGTACTCGAGTAGAGATGGCTGACACTGAGGTAGCAGCAGCAGCCACTGGAGCAGGGGTTCATGGGGGTGATGACGATCTTTGTACATGGATGTGGATGTCATACCTCCTCCATCACCTACTCATGCTACAGGAGCTGGTCCTTCTTATTCAGTTGGTCCTTCACATGCAGGTGGTCCTTCGTATACACCTTCTGATGACATGATGGGGATATTGCATGAGATACGACAGGCTCAGCGCATGTCTGATTTGAGGATGGGAGAGCTTCTAGATGCTCAGCGCTTGTCCGATCAGCGGGTGGGAGAGCTTCTGGTTGCTCAGCGCATGTCGGATTAGCGGATGGGAGAGCTTAGGGATGCTCAGCGCGTGACTGACCAGAGGGTGGCTGATCTTACAGCTAGTCTCCAGACGACCCAGACTCAGATAGCTTGGTTGACTAGAGTCTATGCTGAGGATTATAACAGAGACCGTTAGGCACCGCCTCCCCCATCACCTTCAGCTTCTTGATATATTTTTATTTATCTTTCTTTTTGTACTTCAGAGTAACTGTTCGGGTTGTGGACTGTATTCTACTTTAGTCATGTATATATACGTTTGTTCTTCTTTTGGTTGTATATAAATTTATTTCTCATTTAATAGATGCATTATTCTCATTTAATTTTGTCTCAAACAACACAGATGCTTATGGTGTGTTATTATTACAGCTTTTAAATTTTTATCCTATCTCAGTTTATGAACTTTTGTAGAAGTATACTGGTTTCACAGACAGGGCCTGAGAGCTCTGATACAAAGTTGTCACACCCCAAATTCTGCACCATTCAGAACGGTGTGATGAACCTCTAATAAACCAACGGTTCAACCAAGAACTCTAATAGGCTGTGTCCGTTGAAATAAAACCATACAGATCCACAACCATTATCAGAATAAATACACAATAGCAGAAGTCTTAATAATAAATGAACTGAGGAATCTGACTGTGATAATCATAAATAAAATATCAAGTTATGTTGTATCAACCGAGACATATGTAAATAAAATATCAATTACATTTCCTTAATAATTAAAATCAAAATCTAATCGAAAACGCATGCATTGCACTCGCATGAAGAGTCATGCGTTTCCACTAAGTCTTCAGCTTCCATTGCAATGACGTGCCCATAGACAGAAGAATTCATATAGTCTTCCACCGTAGTACCTGCATCATCAACTAAAAATATTCGACGTCGAAAGGGTGAGCACACATCCCGGCTCAGTGAGCAAACAAAACAATGCAACAAACATATGCATGCATTCAATTCCTATCCGAGGTCTGGTATATAAGTTTGCAATGTGCTATAGAAAGGTTCGGTGGCCGCCTCACCTCTATACACAAATGTGTGAATCCGCCCAAAGGTTAACTTTTATTATCGTTTCACATGCACTCACTATGGAATAGAGATAGAGCTAAAGTGCTTAGGATCGTACCGTATCACCCTTCCCCTGATACTCTACCCATACCAACACGTAAGCCCTTGCTGGTGAGGGCTTGCAAACTGGGCTCGCAACTAACCATTCCTAATGTCAAACAGTGTACCTATGGCCTCACCCAAGCATCCCTCAATACGTCCATAGAGATAGAGCTAAGGCCCCCTGGCAGAGTTGAAAACTACACGATCCGAGACCACCTCCCCTGATACTCTACGACATAATAGTTCTGCTAAAGTAATTAGCGATACGACGATGTCAGTGGACAAGACTTGAGTAGAGATAGAGCTAGAGTCTAGTGACCAGGCTGAACCACAATGTCACATTCCCCCCTGATACTCCACTCGCATCAAGCACACTAACCACACACATACATTCACATGTCTATTCCTAGCATCCTCATCATCCTCATCATCATCATCATGTTATAAACAAAATAGAATTGAATATGCATGAACATTAATAGCAGGAATATTGGATGATATGTTGAATGCACATTATAGGCATACACGCATAGAATCAGGTATGACATTGGACTCAAGGAAATAAAAATAGTTTATTATTAGCCAATTAGTTTGGGTCTTGTTCCCTCACCTTTGCTTGAGTGTTGATCCTCTTTCAAGCTTTAAAACCACTTTTATATCAATAGGAAAACCTAACAAGTCGATAGATTTTGGTTAGAAGTCATTCCGACATCATTAGGCTTGTTTTTAAGTACGGGTCGCAGGGTGGGTCGCAGGTAGGGTAGCAGTCTACATCAACCCCCAGGGTATCGATGCCATAGTCGGATGTTCCATCGACCCTGGGTGCGACCACCCCTATTCTGGACTTCCCGAATACTGGGGGTCGATCCTGTGGTCTAATAGGGACGATTCCCAATCGACCCCACGTGCGACCCCCCGTGGGTTGAGTTGAGATTTTTATTCTACAGTCCATTCTTTCACGTTTGGGTCTTATGGCTTACTTCCACAATCCATTCTAGGCTTGTTCTATGGCTTAGAACTCTAGGTTTCTTCCTTACTTTGTCTACCATGATTTCTCCATAGATTTCATCAAAATCTTCCCATGGGTGTATGATTTGGGTTTCTCCTAGACCATACTCTCTTTCATGAACTATTCTAAGGTCTTAGATTATCAATGGAAACATGCCCATACCTTAGGTTTGCTGAGATTCAGAGATTTCTCTAAATTCTTCAATTCGGTCATCTTCTCCAACTTTCCTTTTCTTCTTCTTCTCTTCTCTTTCTCTCACTCTCAATTAAGGTTTCAAAAGGAGTGAAAGAGGCTTAGGGACGTCCTATTTATAGAGTAGAATCTCCAAAAATAAGTCCCATTGAGATTAGGAAGGAATCCCATTAAAATTTGGAAAGTTTCCTATTTACGGTTTCTGTCGGCAAATAGGGGCTCGATGAGGGGGTCGGAGATCCCATCGACCCTCAGTTCCTAAGTTATCCGACCCCCAGTCAAAAATCAGGGGTCTGACTTCTATGTGAGGGGGGGTCGACCCTGCCTACCTAGGTATGTGACCCTACCCTCCAATTCACTGTTTTTGGGTCAGTTTAGCACCTGGTTTCTCCATTTTCTTCACGCACTTGGTCCATTTGGTTCGACCATGATGGGTAGACATGGTACAAGGTGGTAAGACTGGTTAGTTCGATACGGGTCTTACAGTCCTAAGCCGAGGAAGTAGCTATAGTAGGAAATGTTTATGCAATTACTTTTGAGGATGCTACCGCATCGCCTGATGTGGTCACATGCATGGTTCAACCTTTTATTTTGAAATATCTTGTGTGAGCATGTAGACTAAATTAAATCAAATCACAAGTATCGATCATATTAACGGCATATCCGCCAGAGTACTCTTTGACTCTAGGACCACTCATTCTTTTACATCTATATCGTTTGGGAAGAAACTAAGTCTACCCCTCAGGTCTTTAGACTGCAAACTGCTTGTACAGTCACCTATGGGATTAGAAGTAGAACTAGAACAAGGTTATGGACCATGTCCAGTTCTTCTAAATGGACGAAGTTTGGACGCCAACTTGGTGCAACTTGAGATGATAGACTTTGACGTCATCCTAGGGATGGAGTGGTTATCCCAGCATTTCGCAAGTTTGCTTTGTGCTGAGAAGAAGATATCATTTAAAGGCAAGAAAAGAGCAAAGTTCAGTTTTGCGGGAACCAAATTTTCTCGTAAACAGAAACTCATCCTCTCTGCATTAAAGGCTAGAAGATGCCTCGAGAAGAAAAAGTTGGGTACATAGTGTCCGTGGTCGACCTCACCAAGGAAGCACCACGAATGGAGAATATTGAAGTTGTGCATGGATTTTTGGATGTATTTCCTGAAGATTTACCAGGATTGCCACCTGACCGAGCGACTGAGTTCGTTATAAACCTATTACCTGGAGCCGCACTAGTATCTAAGGCACCATACTGAATGGCTCCTACTGAACTGAAGAAATTGAAGGTACAATTACAGAAATTACTGGACAAGGATTATATTCGACCCAGTATATCACCATGGGGAGCGCCAGTACCATTCGTGAAGAAGAAGAATGGTAGTGTTTGACTTTATATAGATTACCGGGAACTGAACAAGCTCACGATCAAGAATTGGTATCCGCTGCCTCGAATCGATGACTTATTTGACCTGTTGCAAGGTGCCAAAGTGTTCTCCAAAATTGATCTTCGGTCAGGATATCATCAGTTGAACATTAAAGAAGGTGATATTCTGAAGACAGCATTCAGAACAAGATATGGACATTATGAATTCCTAGTTATGTCATTCGGATTGACTAACACACCCGCAACTTTTATGGAACTTATGAATCGGGTATTCCATGATATGCTGGATACACCTGTCATCGTATTTATTGACGACATCCTAGTTTACTCTAAGGACAAGGAAACTCATATCGCAAATCTTAGAACCGCTCTGCAGCAACTACGAACAAAAAAGCTTTACATTAAATTTACTAAGTGTGAGTTCTGGTTAAGTAAAGTTGTTTTGTTAGGCCATGTTGTATCCGCTGAAGGAATTAAAGCGGATCCTAGCAAGATTGAAGCTATAGTGAAATGAGAAGCACCTAAGAATGTTGCAGAAATTAGAAGTTTCTTAGGTTTGGCTGGGTATTATCGACAATTCGTGGAAGATTACTCCAAGATCGTCGTACCTCTCACCAATCTGATCAAGAAAGAAGAAAAGTTTGTTTGGACCAACAAATGTGAGGAGTGTTTCCAAACACTGAAGGCAGGACTGATATCAGCTCCCATCTTGACCATACCGGTACCAGGAGAACCATTTATCTTGTATACCAATGCGTCTAGGTTAAGTTTGGGATGTGTACTCATGCAAGGAGAGCTAGTAATTACGTATGCTTCCAGACAATTAAAGACACATGAGAAAAATTGCCCAACCCATGACTTAGAATTAGCAGCAGTAGTACATGCTGTCAAGATATGGAGACATTATTTGTATGGAGAGAAATTTCAGATTAAATCAGATCATAAGAGTCTCACTCATCTTTTCAATCAGAATGAGTTGAACATGAGACAGAGAAGATGGCTGGAGTTGCTAAAGGATTACAATTGCAATATCAAGGATCATCCAAGAAAGGCTAATGTAGTGGCCGATGCACTAAGCAGAAAAGCAATGACAATGTCATAGGGAGAAGCTAGCACAAATGCTGCAATGTGTGACATAGGAAGAGTATTCAATTGCGATAATGAGCAGTTTGTGATCGATAAACCAGGTGATTCAACCGACCTAGGGTTTATTCATCGATTTTCAAACATGTTTGCTACATTAAAGATTGTACTAGATCTGATAGACGAAGTACAAGCAGCTATTAAATAAGACCCCTATCTGAGAACAGTGCAAGAAGACCTTGAAAAAGGTAGAACTACTCCTAACTTCACCTTGGACCTTGAAAGGGTACTACATTACAGAGGGAGAGTATGTGTCTCTGAAAGTGAAGACTTAGATATTAGACACAGATTAATGAAGGAAGCTCACACTACTGCCTATTTGGTACACCTCGAAAGTACAAAGATGTATCATGATCTGAAGAAACTATATTGGTGAAGAGGAATGAAAGCAGATGTAGCTAAATATGTGTCTCAATGCCTGAATTGTCAGTGTCTAAAGGCTAAAAGACAAAGGCTTGCAGGCTTGTTGCAACCATTACCAGAACCAACATGGAAATAGGACTGCATCACTATGGACTTCGTCACAGGGTTACCATTGACTCCCAGAATAGTTGACACAGTTTGGGTGATTGTAGATCGTTTGACTAAAACAGCTCGTTTTATAGCTATACGACCTCAGTATACACTGGAGAAGCTAACTAAGCTGTATGTTGATAATATTGTCAGGTTGTATGGTGTACCTGAAAGCATCATGTCCGACAGAGACCCACGCTTTACCTCAAAAGTTTTGGGAAGGATTATAGAAGGCTATGGGTACAACATTGAAGTTTAATACCGCATTCCATCCTTAGACAGATGGACAGTCGGAGCGCACCATTCAAATTTTAGAAGACATACTTCGAGCTTGTGTCATTGATTTTAAGGAATCGTGGGATGAGAAATTACCATTGATTGAGTTTGCTTATAATAACAGCTATCAAGCTACAATACAGATGTTTCCCTATGAAGCACTTTATGGTAAGAAGTGTCGAACTCCTTTATTTTGGAATGAAGTTGGAGAACGGAGAGTTGTTGGGCCAGAATTTATCGAAGAGACTTGTCGAGTAGTAGACATAATCAAGGAAAGGGTTCAAACAGCTTAGAACCGTCAGAAGAAATATGCAGACAATCGATGCAGAGACCTTGAATTCACCGCAGGTGATAAGGTATTTTTGAAGAAATCTCATATGCGTGGTCTTGGACAGAAGGGAAAGCTATGTCCCTGATATATTGGACCATATGAGATTCTGGCAAAGAGTAGAAAGGTAGCATATCAATTAGCACTACTGCCATCAATGTCTAGTGTACATGATGTATTCCATGTCTCACAACTGAAGAAGTACATCAGAGATCCAACACACGTGTTAACAATGGATCCACCGGATTTGACTGAAGATTTGACGTTCGAAGTGGTACCTTTTAAAATCACTAGTCGGAAGGTTCAACATCTTCGCAACCGCGATATATACTATGTGAAGGTTACTTGGAGAAGCCAAGATGTAGAAGAAATCACATGAGAAGAAGAGAACGCTATGCGGAAGAAATATCCTTATCTATTCGACTCGGAAGGTATGTGCAAATTTCAAGGACAAAATTTATATAAGGGGGGGAGTTGTAAGACCCACACTCCACTAATCCGGTTTAACCATGTTGTGCCAAGTCTTTTCATCATTACTGGACCAAGTAGACAGACCGTGTGAAGTAGGATCACAAACCAGGTATGAGAATTGAATTAAAAACATTAAAAGTATACGTAGGATCGCATACCTGGGTAGGTACGATCGACCATATGGTAAGAAACAATGGTCACTGATTAATGACCCTACGATCGATGTTTTTAACCCTACAGTCGACGGGTTCTGTGACCATAGGCCATCAACCGTAAGACCCTAGAGTGGACTTTGAGTTTGGAAACTTTCCTAATTTAAGGAGGATTTCTTTCCTATTATTAGAGAACTCTATATGGAGAGTTTTTTCTCTATATAAAGGATTTTTCTTAACCCTTTTTCACTCTTTTAAAACATTAGTAAACCCTAGAGAAAGAGAAGGAAAGAGAAGGAAGAGAAGTAAAAGAAGAGAAGTGTAACATCTCCTTCCCAAGAGCGAAAAATGAATGGTTGGTACTAACATTACAATTTCACATGAAAATCTATAAAAAAAAATTTTAAAACATACATAAACTTTATCATCTGTATCCTTCATTCATTCCATCACGGTCCAATAGCATTAACTTGACAGTGGAAATTTCGATAGATAACACTTACATAACTGCTGGCTATAAACTACAATCCAAAGTTTATCTTAACTACAAGTTACATCAAAAAGGGTGTGGCTTACATCTAAAAACTTGCTGCCACCCAAAATAGAAGAAAATCAGCAATCATATCCTAGTTGCATTATAAAATACTGCCCATCAAATAAGAAATGAATGCCAAGAGGTCTAATACCCAGCTTGGTCTTCTACAATTAATATTTAGCTGGTCTCCTGCATGAATATCTATAAAAATATGGAAACAACTAGGATGAGTCAAAGCTCAGTGAATAATTTACATCTTGGCAGGAATACATGCATTACACAATATATTAAACATCAAATGAAACAACCATAATAGTCTTTCTTTGACAAGTAGGCATGAAAGTGATTTACTTGACTAAGCATCACATTTGTTAACCTTTCACGTCATCCCATCATGGTTTTAATGTTACTTATGTAGGATTTATTACTTTATCTTAAATCCCTCAATACATTTTCTAGATCAGTGCCTACTGTTCATTTCCATTCTCAAACCTCATGGCTTGACATTCATCTCTACCTTACTTTCTCTATTTTTTACTTAGCTTTACATCAAGCTACTGAAATAAGCACATCATATAAAATTTTAAGCTTGGACTCACTGGATGCTTCCATTTCTTGTCCTTTGATTGACTCACCGGATACTCCCATTTCTTGTCCTTTGATTGACTCACCGGATGTTTTCATTTCTTGTTATCTGACTAGCTCACCGGATGCTTCCGTTTCTTGCCACTTGTTCAGCTCACCAGATGCTTCTGTTTCATGCCGCGTGTTTGGCTCACCGGATGTTTCCGTTTCTTGCCACTTGTTCAGCTCACCGAATGCTTTCGTTTCTTGCTGCATGTTTGGCTCCCCGGGTGCTTCCATTTCTTGCCACTTGTTCAACTCACCAGATGCTTTCGTTTCTTGCTGTGTGTTTGGCTCACCGGATGCTTCCATTTCTTTCCATTTGTTCAGCTCACCGGATGCTTCCGTTTCTTGCTGCATGTTTGGCTCACCGGATGCTTCGGTTTCTTGCCACTTATTCAGCTCACCTGATGCTTCCGTTTCTTGCTGCGTATTTGGCTCACCGGATGCTTCCTTTTCTTGCTACTTGTTCAGCTCACCGGATGCTTCCATTTCTTGCTGCGTGTTTGGCTCACCGGATGCTTCCGTTTCTTGCCACTTGTTCATCTCACCGGATGCTTCCATTTCTTGCTACGTGTTTGGCTTACCAGATGCTTCCGTTTCTTGCCACTTACCATGATGTTCATGCTTACCTAGACTGAATTTCTAGGTCTTACTTCCTGTTAAACATAAACTTAAGCTTGCTGTCCATTTTGTTTCATTCTGTGTATGAAACTACTGATTGTACTGATTTACCGTTTGTCTAACATTAACAACTACTACAAGTCATCAATGCCATCCCAACTCATCTTGCTGTCCATACCTTTCTTAACATATTAGAAAATATTATCATTTTCTACCACAGTCTAAATTGACTTCACTTCTACTCTTATCTCTACTAATGTAAACTAATTTCTTATCTTTCCTTGTTTATGTGAAGTTCCTACTAATTTACAGCAGTTTTATATAGATGTTCTAAACTCCAACATCATGTAATAACATAAATATGCATTTATAAGGTTTGCTTTCCATTATAGTCTACATTATCATAGCTTGTAGACATACATCATAGAAATAACCTCATCCCTTGTTACATGCATAGGTGCCATGTAGAACATTGAGAACACATCCTACATTCATAACAACACCTATACCACAGCCCACATTCATTAAACCTCATATTATTAACATCATTTATCTCCTTGTACCAAACAGTCCATAAAACACATACTAATTCAGTAAAATACTACAACCTTGCATAAATGAACACATAGATATCAAAATAAAATAACATTCATCACCACAGCATGCACATTCATATATTTACATTATTAGCCTACTACAAGAAGTCAATTATTCACCTTTACAGTCACAAGTTCACTTTTCCAGTCTCTTGAACTAAAAGCAACGTTGGAAGCAATGGTAAGACCTCCTTCACTTCCTACAATCATAAAATCAATTTTCTTCCTTATAAGATGAATGAGCAAACCCCAAAAATGATATCAAAACCATTAGGGAGTTGTGCTTCCTTACCTAGACCTCTTGACCAAAAAGGACCTTCCTTCGGCTCAACTAAAAAAAAAATTCCTACTATACTATCCTAGCTGAAACACCTATACATATGAGGCTTTAATTATTCTAAAAATTCTCTTTCGGCCCCCCACAATGCATCCTAATGAAACCCTCTAACCTTATGTTTAGTTTCCTTATCCATTTAGGTCCCTCAGGTAGGAAACCACACCACTTACACACCCAAACATGCTGTGATAGAAGCTTATGTAAATTAGATCTTTAATCATTGTAAAATCCATTTGTGTGCCAAAAACCTTTTGAAGAATTCTCAACTTTGAACCACAAATAGCTTATAGGTTAATAAAAGTATCTGAAAGAAAATTTCATCAAAAACTATTTTAAATTGACCAAAATAGCCCTATATTATTACTTGTTCGCTTTCTTAATTGAAATTTCTGCACTACTGAAAATTTTCCATTTCTTCTTATTTTCATCTAAGCCACCACCATCTATCACACATAACTCCTCATTAAACATAACTACAGTATGCTAGAAGCATTTTCAATCCCCCAAATCATTTTTTTTATATTAGTCATAGGTCCCCCATTCAATGGTTAACTAACCCTTTCTTAACAAAATCTGCACTTTTAAAATTTTCCTTTTTTTCTTTTTGTTTCTATTGAACTTACCACAACCAATCACTCACAACATCTCAAATTGATTAAAAAAAAAAATCTAACAAGCAGCCTCTATCTATAAAAATTCATTTTCCCCCACTCATGCATACATGCATTATCATTTATGTTCACTTGTTAGAGCTTTGATGAATAGTGTTACTGTTCATCATCTTTAACAATTAGAAACCCAAGGTTGTACTCCAAAACCCCATTTTCCATGCATGGATTTAACATGCAACCTAATCTCTAATCTCATAAATGAGTTCAGAACTTACCTGGAGCTACAATGGTAGGATCAAAGAGAAGTACCGCTGCAACATCAAATTCCACAATTTCTTTAGCTTGCATGTACATTACTCCTTGCTGCAACTTATGAACCTTCTTCCTCTTCCGGCACTTTGTTTTGCTGGGATTTTGCCTCTGAAATATTAGGAATCCTCCATACCTTCTTCAAAGATCAAAAACACACACACACACACACCAATACCTTCCAGAAGTGAAAACCACAAGTTTCTTCTCAAACTCACCTCTAGAGCTCCTCTCCTACCTTCTTACGTTTTCAGCTCTAAACCAAAATGTAATGGTTAGTTTTTAGGTTCCCCAATCTGAAACCTTATCTAACAGCTTCTAAAACCATCATGCAAAAGATATTAGTTCACTACCATGATGCTTACCCCGATTTGGTTGAAGATTAACCCATGATTTTGATTTTCCATGCCCTTTGCTTACTGAATTCGATATTACCCAATTCCCAAAGTTTTCAGTACTTCCTCATTACCAAAATACCTCCATTAAAACTTATTATAGAAGCTGAAAATATATATACTGTTCCTAATAGTCGATAACAGAGGTTAAATTAACCTTACATATCATAAACTCACCTTTAAGGATGAAATCCAAAAAATGTTCTTCAATGCTCACATGGCAAAAGTCGACATCTTCAATTTGCTGAAATTCCAGCAGCAAAAAAGAATCCCATCCCAACGATATCCAAGATGGACTTTTCCAGAAATCTCAAACGTTCTTCTCCAGACTCATTCCAACAATTAACCTTATACAAAGATCTCCCAAAGAAAAAGAAATCGGTTTCTACCAAAACCCAAGAACACCAAGAAGCCTTTTCCCCAAGTTCATGAATTTTCCACAACTTTTCCCCTTTCACGTTTTTTGCCAAAGGAGAAATGAAGAATGGTGTTTAACACCTTTTGGTATCCCCATTATAACTGATATTTTCCAGAAATTCTCACCCGTTTTGTTTTTCAAATACCAACAATGCCCCTAACTTAACCCATTGCATGAGTTTCTAGGCCACTCTTATAGAGAATCCACTAAAAGTGAAAGGTCCCTCTTGCCCTTAATTGATGCTTTTGCATTAAAATTGATTAGTTGCATTTTTATTTTTTAGGGACCCCTTTTAAATTAGGGGTCATTTATGCCCTCTATACAAGCCTCTATTTACTTCATACCATTGTTCATAAGCTGTTCAATTTATCCCAATGCCATTATGGATAAAATATTCACATAATAAAATAAGTCCACCAATAATGGGCAACCACTTAGCTTACACAAAATAATATTAACCCACATGCCTCATATGTTACTTGAACCTCGGACCTCATAGCATTATATCATTTAGGTTTTAAAAAGAACTACTAGCCTACAAGATTGTCATTTCTAATTTCATACAGATAAAACTATTTACATTAACATATTCGTCTTCACAAGCTTAAATTGAATATTCTTTTGTAGTCTAGCTATAGCCAAACACATTCACATACTTATACAAGAGTAAAATCAACTTAAACCTATTTCTCATAGACCATATGTATCAAACATTAATAAATAACACCATACAAAATTTATTTACCTTTGCAAGCCTTAAGGAGTAATCTACTAAAACACCCCTAGATCTCTTGCCCTCCATATAACACTAGCGAGATTAATACCTCAGCTGACTGGGGTGTTACAAGAAGACTAAGGAGGAGACTGAGAGAAGAGTTCTAGAGACTGAGAGAAGAGTTCTATAGACTCTCTGCAACAAGTAAGGTATGAATCTTGTCTTCGTAGCCTTAAAACACTAAGAGTAAGAGTTTCTAATATAAATTGAGATACCAAAACCAAAGTAAGGATTCAACCATGATTTGCTAAGCAAGTCTCAAAGGGGAATCATGGAGAATTGGTTAGAGTGATTAATTGGAAAAACTAGGAAATTTAGTCTTAGAATGATCATTAAGGAGGTCCCTATTGAAGAGCCAAGAGGAAATATTCGGATTGAATGTAGTCTGTGATCTGAAAATCTTAAGGTCGCAGCTACGGTTAACCATAGCATGACCAGAGAATCAACCATAGGCATTTGGTAAGAATTCAGAAATCATACGGTCGCAGGTATGGTAGCATATGGTGAAACCGTAGGGTATCGACTGTAGGCAGTAAAGTCGACACAGAATGAGACCATAGGACTGATCAGACACATATCGGTGATCTGTTTTTGATTTTCGACTACTGTAACATGTTACATAGGAATCCTAACTTAAATCTATATAACTTTTAGGTTATTAAAGTGATTCAAAGAGAGTTACAAGGCTTGCAAGGAGATCGAGCTTTGCTAACAGGTGAGGGAACAAGACCTAAATTAATTGGATAATAATAAACTGTTATTTAATTGAGTCCAATGTCATGCTTGATTCAATGATTGTATGCTTGTAATGTGCATCTCACATGTCATTCAATATTATTGTTATTACTGCTCATGCATATTTACTTCTATCTATTTGCTATCATGTTGATTGATGATGATAGGAATAAGCATGTGATTATATGTGGATAGTGTGCTTGATGCGAGTAAGGAATCAAGGGGAGGACGTTGTCACACCTCAATTCTGAACCAACCAGAATAGTGTGATGAACCGTCCATAGATCAATGGTTCAACCAAGATCTCGTATAGGCTATGTCCATTCGATTAAACTAAATACATTCCACAAGCAAAATCAAAGTAAATAAACGATAGCGGAAGTCTTTAATACTAATGAACTGAGTATCTGACAGTGATAGCATAACTAAGTACCCAATTCCCTCCAATATACCTCAAGACATAAAATAAAGTAAAATAATCAATTACATATTTCATAACTAAATAACTAAGCTAATAAAAAACACATGAGTTGCACTCGCATAACGAATCATGCGCATCTTCTTCAGCTTCTACGTCCATCGCAGCAATGTGTTCATACGTCGGCGCACTCATATATTCTTCAACAGTAGGACCTGCATCAAGAACGAAAAATATTCGACGTCGAAAGGGTGAGCACATCATGGCTCAGTGAGCAAACAAAACAATGCAACAAACATATGCATGCATTTAATTCATATCTTTGGTCTGGAAAAGTTTGGGGGCCGCCGCACCTCTATACACGATTACCATCTCACATGCACCCACCATGTAATAGAGATAGAGCTAAAGTTGTCACACCCCAATTCTGAACCAACCAGAATGGTGTGATGAACCGTCAATAAACCAACGGTTTAACCAAGATCTCGTATAGGCTATGCCCACCATGATAAACCAAAACACATTCCACATTAATCAGAGATAATAAAGTAAATAGCGAAAGTCATACAAATAATGAACTGAGGTCTAGTCATGATAAATAATTAATATTTCATTTATCTCCAAGTAACTAAAACATAATTTAATACATTTTACAATTATCCAAATACAAAAAATAAACACTAAGCGTATCCACATTTGAAACGCTCGCTTAACGAATCACAATAGTCCTCCATAGCTTGTTCATCATGGCCGCCACCCGTTTATATGTTGGCGTGTTGACATAATTTTCAACTGTAATACCTGCAACATCAGAAACTAAAAGAATTGTACGCGCGAGGGTCAGCTTTTCAACTTAAGCTCAGTGAGTAAACAACACAATGCAACAAACATATGCATGCATTCAATTCATATCTTTTGTCTGGTTCATAAGTTTGCAATGTGTAATAGAAAGGATTGGTGGCCACCGCACCTCTATACACAAGTGTGTGAAGCTGCCCAAACGATTAAACACCAATGTCGTCCCACATGCACCAACCATGGAATAGGGATAGAGCTAAAGTGCTTAGGACCGCACCACATCACACTTCCTCTGATGCCCTACCCATACCAACACATAAGCCCCTGTTGGCGAGGGCTTGTAAACTGGGCTCGCAACTAACCAATCCTAATGTCAAATGGTGTATCCAAGGCCTCACCCCAACATCCCTCAATACGTCCATAGAGATAGAGGTAAGGCCCCCGGGCAGAGTCAGAGACTACACGGTCCGAGACCACCTCCCCTGATGCCCTACGACGTAATAGTTTTGCTAAGGTATGGCGATACGACGATGTTAGTGAGCAAGACTTGAGTAGAGATAGAGCTAAAGTGCTTAGGACTGCACCACATCACACTTCTCCTGATGCCCCACTTGCATCAAGTACACTAACCACACACAAACATTTACTTGTCTATTCCTAGCATCATCATCATCATCATGTTGTAAATAAATAGAATTAAATATGCATGAACATTAATAGCAGGAATATTGGATGACATGTTAAATGCACATTACACGCATACAAGCATAAAATCATTCATGGCATCAGACTCAATAAACAAAAATAGTTTATTATTAGCCAATTAGCTTAGGTCTTGTTCCCTCACCTTTTGTCGATGGTAGTTCCTTGTTCAAGCTTTATAATTCACTCTTAGATCACTTGAAAACCTAACAAGTTGATAGATTTTTAATTAGAATTAATTTTCATGTGTTTAGACTAACAAAAGCTGAGGGGTCGCAGGTGGGGCAGCACCTGGGGTCTCAGTTTCTACGACCACAGGGTGTGGGGTCGCAGGGTAGGGTCGGACATACTCCGACCCCACGTGCGACCATACGTGTTATGGTCGACCTTTCACTCTTAATTCCATTCATTCATGTTTGAATCCTTTGGCTTGTCTTTATGGTCCTTCCTATGATTATTCTATGGCTCAAAACTATTATTTTATACACCATCCATTCTCCACATAACTTCCTCTATGGATTCTCTTGGAATTTATCCATGGATGGATGATTTGGATTTCTCCTAGATCCTATCTTCTTCATGAACTATTCTAGGCTCTTAATTTAACATGGGGAATATGTTCATCCTTTATGCTTGCTGAAGATTCAGAGTTTTCTCTGAATTTTCCTCCTCCCTAGTCTTCTTCTTCAATTCTCCTTCTCTTCCTTCTCTTCTCTTTCTCTTACTTTCAATTAGAGTTCTAAAGAATGAAAGAGGCTAAGGGACGTCCTATTTATAGAGAAAAATCCTTTATAATATGCCCTAATGAGTTTAGGAAAGACCCCCTTCGGATTAGGAAGGATTCCTAATTTTTGGTTTTGACTAGTTCCGTAGGGTCGAAGGTGGGGTCACAGAATTCGTGACCCTAGCTTTTTAAAATGTCCTACCCCATGACCTAATTTTGTGTGGTTGGACTATTTTGAGGTGGGATCGATCACACCTGTTTAGGCATGCGACCACACGCTCATAATTGACTGTTTTTAGGTTGAATTCATACCTGGTCTTGTGGTTTCTTCACGCACTTGGTCTGTAAGACTCGTACTCCGTAAACCCGGTCTACACCTTGGTTTTGATGTCGTGACATGTCTTCCGATCATCACCGGGCCAGATGGGACGAGCGGATGACAAACAGGTATGAAATCGGACCAAAGACGATCAAATCAACATGATTTTATGTTGACCGATCGATGGTACCGGTCTTGGTACCGGTCGACTGGTCAAGTCTGCGCAGCTAAGTGTGGAAATCTGAAAATTGACTTCTGAGGGTCCCACTTGCCTGATTTCGAATTCTAAGACTTTCCTAATCCTAATAGGTTACTAAACCCTAATTCTAGCCTATAAATACACCCTTAAACCTCCTCAAATCCTTTCCATTGTCTCTAGCAAACCCTAGAGAAGAGAAAGAGGTTGGAAAGGAGAAGGAGCTGGGAAGAAGAAGAAGGTGAGCTCTGCCAGTCAACGGTAAGTGTTTGAATCAATCTTCTTACCCTGTGACTCTAGAATAGTTGTGTGGGTGGATCAATACCATACAAAGTATGTATTGATCTAAAACCCTAGTTGGACCTTAAACCCTAAGTTGCCATCAAACCCTTGATTCGAGTTCCGAGATGATATTCATCAGAAAGTGACTTGAATGAGTTGGGGATAACTCTAACTCCAAGTTTAGACTTAGAATGAATAGGAGAAACCTTGGAAATCCAGGGAAGATGATCGACGGCAGTCGAAAAACCTATGTATGGTCTTCCGGAGACATATCGGTCGACTATACCGGTTGCACACAGTGCGACCGGTATGTTGCCACCGGTATCCCTCGGGAGGCTAGTCTGTGGGGACCGGCTGACCATACCGATCGCCAGTCTTTCCCACAGAGCTGTAACCGGTATATGCCACCGGTCAGCTCTGTGAGGGTATTTTGTAACCATGTTGGTTTTCGACCAACATTAAACCCTAAACAATATATTCTAATGAAACCTAATAATATTGTAGGACTTTGTGACTTCCCGTTTGGATCTTGCGACGTAGAGCAAGATAACAAATGAGCGTCAAGTAAGGGAATCTGACCTAAATCTAATAATTAATGGACAGCAAGTCGATGTTAATCACCTGATTATATATGACGTGATGTTTGTGCATATTCACATGCCATCCTTTACTTTCAGTTAATATTATTGTTCATGCATTGATAGGATGTGGTTGTTAAGCATGTGATTGTTTTCATTAGTGTGTGGAGTGGGGCATGGGCCTGGGATCATTCCTCACACTAGCACCTTTTGTAGTATTCTGTCTTATCATGCTTTGTAAGACCCGCACTCCGTTAACCCGGTTTAAACCTTGGTTTTGTGTCGTGACAGGTCTTCTGATCATCACCGGGCCAGACGGGGCGAGCGGATGACAATCAGGTACGAAATCGGACCAAAGACGACCAATTAAACCTGATTTCAGGTTGACCGGTCGATGGTACTGGTCTTGGTACCGGTCGACCGGTATGGTCTGCGCAGCTAAGTACGAAAAGCCAGAAATTGACTTCTGAGGGTCCCACTTTCCTGATTTCGAATCCTAGAAGTTTCCTAATCCTAGTAGGGTTACTAAACCCTATTTTTTAGCCTATAAATACACCCTTAAACCTCCTCAAATCCTTTCAATTGTCTCTTACAAACCCTAGAGAAGAGAAAGATGTGGGAAAGGAGAAGGAGCTAGGAAGAAGAAGAAGGTGCCGCCATTACCGTTCGACGAAGCTCACGCTACGCCAGTCAACGGTAAGTGTTTTAACTATTCTTCTTATCCTATGTTAGTTTTTTGGGTGGATCAATACCATGCAAAGTAGGTATTGATCTAAAAGCCTATCTGGACCTTAAAACCCTAAGTTGCCGTCAAACCCTGGATTTGAGTTTCGAGATGATATTCATCGAAACGAGACTCGAATGAGTTGGGGATAACTCTAACTCCAAGTTTAGACTTAGAATGGATAGGAGAAACCCTGAAAATCAATGGAGAGTGATCGATGGAAGTCGACAAATCAAGTGTATCGGAGACATACCGGTCGACCATACCGGTTGACAGTCTGTTCACAGTGCTGCGACCGGTATGGTGAGACCGGTCAGCTCTGAAAGGCTGGTTTTGGATTTTTGTTGGTTTTCGACCAACATGAAACCTTAAGAAAATATTCTAATGAAACCTTAATATTATGTAGGACTTTGTGATAGCACATTTGGATCTTGCGACGTGGAGCAAGCTAACAAACGAGCGTCAGGTAAGGGAATCTGACCTAAACCTAATAATTAATGGACAGTAAATTGTTGTTAATCACCTGATTATATGAGATGTGTTGTTTGTGCATATTCACATGCCATCCTTTACTTTCAGTTATTATTACTGTTCATGCATTGATAAGATGTGATTGTTAGGCATGTGATCGAACGCCGCTCGCACGTCGAACCAGTCTAACTGCTCCAAGTTAACCCGACGCCCGGATTCTAGGATCTTATTATCGAACCACGGGATCGAGCTTGTGCCTCAAGAGAACGAAACCAGTGCTCGTCAAGCTAAGAAACTGATGGCTGGGGAGCACGCGAACTCGAGCCATGAGGGCGTTTCCCGAGAGCGCGTCTGTCACACCCCAATTCCGTACTGTTCAGAATGGTGTGATGAACCGCTAAATAACCAACGGTTCAACCAGGATCTCAAATAGGCTATCCCCGCGTTATCTGAACCTCCATACACCCAATTCATAATCAGAGTAAATACACAATAGCGGAAGTCTTATAATAATATGAACTGAGAAACTAAGATGATACCATTAATTAAATAACAAATTATTCTGTTTTCAATCGAGACATAAATACTAAAATATCAAATACATGTCTTTATAAGTTCAAAGAAACCTATAAAAATATCTAATCAAATACACACGAGTTGCACTCGCAAGAGGAGTCGTGTGTATCGTCTTCAGCTTCAACTTCCATAGCTGCTATATTCCCGTACGCAGACGCGTTCATATAATCTTCAACTGTATAACCTGTATCATCAACTAAAAATATTCGACGTCGAGGGGTGAGCACACAACACGGCTCAGTGAGTAGCCAAAATAATGCAACATTACATATGCATGCAAAAATCAATTTATATCTTTGGTCTTGGTTTATAGTTTGCAATGCGCAATAGAAAGGTTGGGTGGTCAAAGGTTAACGTTTATTGACACCGCCTCTATACACAGGGTGTGGAAGCCCGCCCGAAGGTTAACGTTTATCCTCGTCCCCATCCACCCTACCATAACATTATACAACAAATGTTAACGTTTATTGCTATATAATGCTATACCAACACGTAAGCCCCTGTTAGCGAGGGCTTGCAAACTGGGCTCGCTACTAACCAATCCTAATGCCAAACAGTGTATCCACGGCCTCACCCCAGCGTCCCTCAGAATGCCATAGAGATAGAGCTAAGGCCCCCCAGTAGAGTCAGAGACTACAAGGACCGAGACCACCTCCCCTGATACTCTACGACATAATAGTTCCGCTAAGGTAATGGCGATACGACGATGTCAATGCACAAGACTTGAGTTAGAGATAGAGCTAAAGTGCTGAGACCCGCCAAAGGTTAACGTTTATTGACGTTCTCATCACACCTCCCCTGATACTCGCTCGCATCAAGCACACCAACCACACACATACAAGCACATGCCTATTCCTATCATCATCATCATCATCATGTTATAAACAATAAAGTAAATATGCATGAACAAGTAATAGAAATATTGGATGGCATGCTGTATGCACATTACAAACATATTCGCATGGAATCAAACATAGCATAGGACTCAAGAAATAGAAAACAGTTTATTATTAACCGATTAGTTTGGGGTTAAGGTTCCTCACCTTAGCTTGCTAATAGATATTTTCCCAAGCTTAAGAATCACCATTATAACGTTATTATATTGCTAGCAAACCTAACAAAGTCGATAGAATTTAATTAGAATTAATTCAGAATTTAAAACCATTCTGTTAACTGAGGGTCGATGCTAGGGTCGATGGGTCTATCGACCCTCCCTCCATTCTGGACTTCCCGAATGCTGAGGGTCGATGGTCAGAAACACCTAGGGTCGAATGGCCTATCGACCCTCGGTGCGACCCTCGATGCACTCTGGTCCAATTCCACTTTTAATCCATTCTTCGTGTTTGGGGTCCTATGGCTTGCTTCCTACATTCACTCAACATTCAGTCCATGGTCTAGAACCATGTATAAACCATCTAAATAGTTTTCGTGCATCCTCCTATGGTTTTCCATGAAAACCTAACCATGAATGGATGGTTTGGGTTTCTCCGAAATCCTACACTCAACCATATCTAATCTAAGGTCTGTAGAAACTCATGGAATTAGTATCCATACCTGAGAAGATTACTTTTTCTCTGAAATTCTTCTCCTTTTTGCTAAGTCTTTCTCCTTGTCTCCTTTCTTCCTCTTTTCCATCTCCTTTTTTTCTCTCAATTCAATTAGGGTTGTGAAAGGCATGAAAGTGGCTTAGGAACGTCCTTTAAATAGACTAGGAACATCCTAAATAAGTCCCATTGAGATTTGGAAAGAATCCCAATCGAAAATTAGGAAATTTCCTAATTTCTATATTCGCCAGAAACCGAGGGTCGATGGGAGGGTCGATGATCCCGTCGACCCTAGGGTCTTAAGCTGTCCGACCCTCCCTTCAAAACTGAGGGTCTGACTTTCTATTTTGGGAGGTCCGACCCTGCTTAGCTGGGTGTGTGACCCTCCCTTAAAATTAAGTGTTTTTGGGTCAATTTTATACCTGGGATCTCGATCTCCTTCATGCCCTTGGTCCATTTGACTCGACCATGATGGGTAAACCTAGTTCAAGGTGGTAAGACCGGGTTAGTTTGACACGGGATTTACAACTCCCCCCAACTTATAAAAATTTCGTCCTCGAAATTGTACGTACCTTCTGAATCAAACAAGTGAGGGTATTGCTTTCTCATAGCATTCTCTTCTTCCCATGTAATCTCTTCCATGTCTCTACTTTTCCATGTGACCTTAACATAGTAGATATCTCTGTTGCGTAGATGTTGAACCTTTCGACTAGTGATTTCCGTTGGTGTTACTTCAAATGTCAAATCATCAGTCACTTCTGGCAAATCCACTATCAAAACATGTGTTGGGTCTTTGACATACTTCTTCAATAAGGATATGTGAAATACGTCATGCACACTTGACATAGATGGTGGTAGTGCTAACTGATAAGCTACTTTTCCACGCTTAGCCAGAATTTCATATGGCCCGACATATCTTGGACTTAGTTTTCCATTCTGTCCGAACCTCTTCAATCCTCGCATAGGCGATACTTTCAAAAATACTTTATCACCTACGGCGAACTTTAGATCTCTTCGTCGAGTATCTGCGTATTGCTTCTGACGGTTCTGAGCTACTCTTACTCTTTCCTTGATGATGTCGACCACTCAACAAGTCTCTTCAACAAATTCCAGTCCAACAATACTACGTTCTCCAACTTCATTCCAAAACAAGGGAGTTCGACACTTCCTGCCATACAGTGCTTCATAAGGTGACATCTGTATAGTAGCCTGATAGCTGTTGTTATAGGCGAACTCGATCAATGGTAACTTTTCGTCCCATGATCCCTTGAAATCAATCACACATGCTCGTAGCATATCTTCTAGAATCTGGATTGTACGCTCTGACTGTCCATCTGTCTGTGGGTGGAATGCAGTACTGAACTTCAATGTTGTACCCATAGCCTTTTGCAGTCCTTCCCAAAATTTGAAAGTAAATCGTGGATCTCTATCGAACACAATGCTTTCTGGAACACCATGTAACCGAACAATATTATGCACATACAACTTTGCTAAACTTTCCAGTGTATACAGGGGTCGTATCGGTATGAAGCGAGTTGTCTTAGTCAGACGGTCCACAATCACCCAAACTGCGTCAACTACTCGAGGAGTCAATGGTAGTCCTGTGACGAAGTCCATAGTGATGCAGTCTCATTTCCATGCAGGTTCCGATAATGGCTGTAACAGTCTTGCAGGTCTTTGTCGTTCAGCCTTTACTTTCTGACAATTTAGGCATTGAGACACGAACTTAGCTACATCTGCTTTCATTCCCCTCCACCAGTATAATTTCTTTAGGTCATGATACATCTTTGTACTTCCAGGATGTACCGAGTAGATGGTGGTGTGGGCTTCTTTCATGAGTCGGTGTCTAATGTCTACACTTCCTGTTTCGGGTACACATATTCTTCCTTTGTATTTCAGTACCTTCTCGTCATCCAAGGTGAACTCAGGGTTAGTCCTACCTTTCTCAATATCTTCGTGTACTGTTCTCAGATAAGGATCCGCTTTGATAGCTGTCTTCACTTCATCCACTATATCCGATAGAATCTTCAATGCCGCGAACATATTCGAAAACCGATGAATAAACCCTTGATTGGCTGATCCATCCGTTGTGTCTATCACATACTGCTCGTTGCCGTGATTGAATACCATTCGGGTAGTGCACATTGCCGCAGTCGTGCTAACTTCTCCTTGCGATTTTATCATTGCTTTTCTGCTCAATGCATCTGCTACTACGTTCGCTTTTCCCAGATGATACTGGATATCACAATCATAGTCTTTCAATAGTTCCAGCCATCTTCTTTGTTTCATATTCAACTCCTTCTGATTAAATAAATAAGTAAGACTTTTATGGTTCGACTTAATTTGGAATTTCTCTCCGTATAGGTAATGTCTCCATATCTTGACAGCATGTACTACTGCTGCTAGTTCCAAATCATGAGTGGGGTAATTTTTCTCATGTACCTTCAACTGTCTCGAGGCATACGCAATTACTTGCTCTCCTTGCATAAGCACACATCCTAGTCCCAATCTCGATGCACCAGTGTATAAGGTAAATGTCTGTCCTGGAACGGGAATGGTCAAAATTAGGGCGGATATCAATCTAGTCTTTAGTGTTTGAAAACTCTTTTCACACTTATCCGTCCATACAAATTTTTCTCCTTTCTTGGTCAAACTGGTGAGAGGTACGGCAATCCGAGAATAGTCTTCTACGAATCTCCGATAATAACCAGCTAGACCCAGAAAACTTCTAATTTCTGAGACGCTCTTCGGTGCTTCCCACTTTACAATAGCCTCGATCTTCTTTGGGGTCCACTTTGATTCCTTCAGCGGATACTACATGGCCTAGAAAGGCGACTTCACTTAGCCAAAACTCACACTTTGAAAATTTGGCGTATAACTTCTCTTTCCTTAAACGCTGTAAGGCTGCGTTTAGGTTCTTGACATGGGTTTCCTTGTCCTTGGAGTATACCAATATGTCATCAATAAATACTATAACCGACGTGTCCAACATATCGTGGAAAACTCGGTTCATTAGTTCAATGAACGTTGCCGGTGCATTAGTTAATCCGAATGACATCACTAAGAACTCATAGTGTCCGTATCTTGTCCTGAAAGCTGTCTTCGGAATGTCACCTTCTTTAATCTTCAGCTGATGATAGCCTGATCGAAGATCGATCTTTGAAAATACCTTCGCTCCTTGTAACTGATCAAACAAGTCATCGATCCTGGGTAGTGGATATCGATTCTTGATGGTCAGTTTATTCAACTCTCGATAGTCGATGCATAATCGAACGCTACCATCCTTCTTCTTTACGAACAACACCGGTGCTCCCCATGGAGATATACTGGGTCTAATATAACCCTTATCCAGCAGTTCTTGTAATTGCACTTTTAATTCCTTCAGTTCAGTAGGAGCCATTCTATAAGGTGCTTTTGATACTGGTGCGGCTCCGGGTAGCAGGTCTATTACAAACTCTGTGGCTCGGTCGGGTGGTAATCCGGGTAGTTCCTCCGGAAATACATCAGGAAAATCTCGCACGACATCAATATCTTCCATTCGTGGCACGTCCTTGGTTAGGTCGACCACTGATACTAGATATCCGACCGCCCCTTTCTCAAGGCACTTCTTAGCCTTTAATGTTGAGAGTATGAGCTTGCGTCTCCTGGGATGTTTGGTTCCCGAGAAACTGAATTCTACTCCTTCTTTGTCTTTGAACGTTAGCTTCTTCTCGGCGCATAACAGGTTTGTAGAATGCCGAGCTAACTAGTCCATTCCCAAGATGACGTCAAAGTCTGTCATCTCAAGTTGTATTAAGGTTGCATCCAAGGTCTGCTCTCCAATGAGAACTGGACATGGTCCATAACCTTTCTCTAATTCCACTTCTAATCCCATCGGTGACCGTACAAGTAATTTGTAGTCTAATATTTTGATGGGCAGATTGGTCTTCTTTCCAAACGACACAGATATAAATGAATGAGTAGCTCCTGAATCAAAGAGTACTCTGGCGGGTATGCCATTGATAGGTACGATACCTGTGATTCGTTTTTACTTAGTCTACATGCTCAATCAATATAATTATAACCTTACAAGTTTCGGTCATACCTGTGACCACATCGGGCGATGCGGCAGCATCCTCTGATGTAACAGTATATACCCATCCTTGATGTAGTTTCTTCTTGGGTTTTAGGCATTCTCTTGCCATATGCCCTGGTTGGTTGCAGTTATAGCACTTCGGGGCTTCAAAATTTGACTTTGGCTGTGGTTGAGCTGCTGCAGTAGACTTTGGTGCAGTTGCAAAATTTTGAGGACGAAAAGGTTTATACGTCCTATTATTGCCTCCGTTGTAGGAGTTTCCGGCTGGTCTCTTGATTCCTCTGCTCTGGGAGAAATAGCTCTCCTTCTGGCTCGATTCAATTACTCGAACAATCTGGACAGCTTCGTTGTAAATCTTCTTTTCCAAACCCAGAACATTTTCTCTATGCTTCCTCTTAGTCCCGCGACGAACCTATGGGTTTTGGTATCTTCTTCCTGCATACTAACCGGTGCAAAGAAAAACAGCTCTTCATAGCGCTGTTGATATGAGTCTACGGACATCTGGCCCTGGTACAGACTCAAGAATTCCTTCTCCATTGAATCTCTGAAACTTCTTGGGAAATACTTCTCGAAGAATGCTTCTTTGTATATAGCCCATGTCAGTAGGGCATGCTTGGTTAATAAGTATGTCTTTGTAGATTTCCACCAATGGTGTGCGTCGCCTTTGAGCATGAAGGTGGCGCATAAAACTTTCTCTTCCTCAGTGATAGTCATCATAAGGAAGTTCCTTTCCATCTCGTCTATCCAGTGTGCTGGCCACAGTGGATCAGACGGCTTACCGTTGAATTCTCTCGGTTTCATCTTCAAAAATCTCTCCACTAGCCGGGAGTGATCCAGTTGATTTTGGTATGCCCCAAACATAGGGGGTGGATACTGATAGTTCCCTTGGGCTGCTTCTGGGAGTTGCACTGGAATTGGTGCAGCCGGTTGTTGAGGTGTTTGTTGAGCTGGGTGATTACCCACTGGTGCTGCACTAGCTTGCCCAGTGTGCATGGTTGCAGCCTGAGTGGCTTGGAACATAACTCCCATTGCAACCTGCATTTGAGCTTGTGCATGTTGCATCTGCTGTAGCTGCTGAGCTAGCTTCATAACCACAGTTGCTAGCTCCGGTGGTAGAGGTGGCAAGTTTGTAGGGTTTACCGGTTCTGGATTTTTCGGTACATGGTTATTCTCTTGACTAGTCTCCTCCACGGGTGGTGGTGGTGGGACTGTATTTCGGGTCTGTCGGGTCACTCTACGTCCAGACATATTTCCCTCTGAGATGGGTGGTGCCTGAAATTCATCAAAATCAGTGAGAAATCATTTATACTTCATGTAGGCACGCTAACCAATGTAAAATTCAAAATCCTCAATTCATTCTATAAAAAAATACTGTCTTTTCTATACAGGGTCGATGGTGAGGGTCGCTGGTATGTCCGACCCTTGGTATCCGACCCTGGGAATGACCTGTTCTTCCCGAGAGCTGAGGGTCGATGCGAGGGTCGATGGGTATCCGACCCTCAGTCCGACCCTCGATTTTCTGTCAGATTCCCGAGAGCCGAGGGTCGATTGGAGGGTCAATCCGAGGGTCGATGGTGTCAGTCGAGAACAGGTGATTGCATACGCATCAAGACAGTTAAAGGAGCATGAGGAGAACTATCCTACGCATGATTTGGAGTTAGCAGCGGTTATACATGCAATCAAGACTTGGAGACACTACTTATATGGTGAGAAGTTTCAGATCAAGTCAGATCACAAAAGCTTAACTTATCTTTTCACTCAGAAGGATCTGAATATGAGACAGAGGAGATGGCTGGAATTATTAAAAGATTATGATTGTGACATACAGTATCCTCCGGGTAAAGCAAATGTCGTGGCTGACGCCTTAAGCAAGAAGTGGGCATCGAAACCTGAGGCAGGACCAAGTACAAATGCTGCATTGTGTGCCGCAGCCTCTAGTTCAATCGAAGGTGATGAAGAGCATATAATTGAAACTGCAGAAGATCCAGTTGAGCAAGGCTTGATTCATAACTTCACTATGATGTTCGCTGCATTGAAGATCTCACCGGATCTAGTTGATGAAGTCAAGGTAGCAATCCTACAGGATCCATATCTTAAGACAGTGCAAGAAGACTTAGAGAAGGGTACGAGCAATCCTGACTTTACCTTGGATTCAGACAAGGTGCTTAGGTATCGCGGAAGATTATGTATACCTGAGAGTGGGGACTGCGATATCAGAGATCGAGTTATGACTGAAGCTCATTACACTCCATATTCGGTACATCCAGGAAGTACCAAGATGTACCATGATTTAAGAAGATTATATTGGTGGAGGGGTATGAAAGCTGATATAGCTCGCTTCGTGTTCCAGTGTTTGAATTGCCAACAAGTTAAAGCGGAAAGGCAGAGACCCGCGGGTTTACTACAGCCATTACCGGAACCTGCGTGGAAGTGGGATTGTATCACCATGGATTTCGTCACTGGCCTACCTTTGACACCAAGGTCAATGGATGCAGTTTGGGTTATAGTAGATCGACTCACCAAGACAGCTCGATTTATTGCGGTCAGACCTCAGTATACCATGGAGAAACTGGCCAACTTATATGTGGATAATATAGTCAGACTTCATGGCGTTCCAGAGAGTATAGTATCTGACAAAGATCCCCGTTTTACATCAAAGTTCTGGGAAGGATTGCAGAAAGCTATGGGAACAAAGTTGAAGTTCAGTACAGCTTTTCACCCTCAGACGGACAGACAGTCAGAGCAAACTATTCAAATTTTAGAAGATATGCTCCGAGCTTGTGCATTAGATTTCAAGGGAGCTTGGGATGAGAAGCTATCACTTATCGAGTTTGCTTATAACAACAGTTATCAGGCTACAATTCAGATGGCCCCATATGAAGCGCTCTATGGGAAGAAGTGTCGTACACCTCTGTTATGGAATGAAGTGGGGGAAAGAAGAATTATAGGATCGGAGTTTGTTGAAGAAACTTGCCGAGTGATTGATCAGATCAAAGAGAGAGTAAAGACAGCTCAAGTTCGACAGAAGCACTATGCGGATAATCGACGTCGAGATCTGGAGTTTGCAGTGGGTGACAAGGTATTCTTGAAGGTATCACCGGTGCGAGGTCTAAAACGGTTTGGTAAGAAGGGGAAGCTTTGCCCCAGGTATATGGGACCATATGAGATATTGAACCGATGTGGTAATGTAGCATATCAATTGGCTCTACCACCATCTATGTCCAGCGTTCATAACGTGTTTCACGTGTCATTACTGAAGAAGTATGTCAGAGATCCATCGCACATCTTGACCGTTGATCCCCCAGACTTGACTGAAGACTTAACATTCGAAGTGGTGCCTGTGATGCTCTCGAGTCGAAAGGTTCAGCAACTTCGAACCAAGGATATCTATTATGTGAAGGTGCATTGGAGAAGCCAAAATGTTGAGGAAATTACTTGGGAAGAGGAGAGCGCGATAAGGAAGGAGTATCCTAACCTTTTCGACGATCAAGGTACGTTCAAATTTCGAGGCCGAAATTTCTTTTAAGGGTGGTGGAGTTGTAAGACCCGCACTCCGTTAACCCGGTCTAAACCTTGGTTTTGTGTCGTGACAGGTCTTCCGATCATCACCGGGCCAGACGGGGCGAGCGGATGACAATCAGGTACAAAATCAGACCAAAGACGACCAATTAAACCTGATTTTAGGTTGACCGGTCGATGGTACCGGTCTTGGTTCCGGTCGACCGGTATGGTCTGCGCAGCTAAGTGCGGAAAGCCAGAAATTGACTTCTGAGGGTCCCACTTTCCTGATTTCGAATCCTAAAAGTTTCCTAATCCTAGTAGGGTTACTAAACCCTATTTTTTAGCCTATAAATACACCCTTAAACCTCCTCAAATCCTTTCCATTGTCTCTCACAAACCCTAGAGAAGAGAAAGAGGTGGGAAAGGAGAAGGAGCTAGGAAGAAGAAGAAGGTGCCGCCATTACCGTTCGACGAAGCTCACGCTACGCCAGTCAATGGTAAGTGTTTTAACTATTCTTCTTATCCTATGTTAGTTTTGTGGGTGGATCAATACCATGCAAAGTAGGTATTGATCTAAAACCCTATCTGGACCTTAAAACCCTAAGTTGCCGTCAAACCCTGGATTTGAGTTTCGAGATGAAATTCATCGAAACGAGACTCGAATGAGTTGGGGATAACTCTAACTCCAAGTTTAGACTTAGAATGGATAGGAGAAACCCTGAAAATCAATGGAGAGTGATCGATGGAAGTCGACAAATCAAGTGTATCGGAGACATACCGGTCGACCATACCGGTTGACAGTCTGTTCACAGTGCTGCGACCGGTATGGTGAGACCGGTCAGCTCTGAAAGGCTGGTTTTGGATTTTTGTTGGTTTTCGACCAACATGAAACCTTAAGAAAATATTCTAATGAAACCCTAATATTATGTAGGACTTTGTGATAGCACGTTTGGATCTTGCGACGTGGAGCAAGCTAACAAACGAGTATCAGGTAAGGGAATCTGACCTAAATCTAATAATTAATGGACAGTAAATTGTTGTTAATCACCTGATTATATGAGATGTGTTGTTTGTGCATATTCACATGCCATCCTTTACTTTCAGTTATTATTACTGTTCATGCATTGATAGGATGTGATTGTTAGGCATGTGATTGTTTTCGTTAGTGTGTGGAGTGGGGCATGGGCCTGGGATCGCTCTTCACATTAGCACCTTTTGTAGTATTCTGTCTTAACATGCTTGGTACCGGTGGGGTATCAGGGGAAGGTCGTAGTACGGTGGTCTCCGATATTGATGTTGGTCTGGCCATTGTTATGTGGCACTGTGGTCTCCGAGTCGACGCTGGCTTGTCCACGATGCTTTAGCTCTATCTCTATGCCGTAGGGAGTTATGTTGGGATAGGGTCTACCTGCGTTATGTATCTATCCTAGTGGGTTAGTTGCGGATAGGGCATCAGGGGAGGTGTGGGAATGCCTTAGCTCTATCTCTATGCCGTAGACGGCTGTGCTGGGATAGAGCATACATTGATGACATATAGGATTGGTTAGTTGCGAGCCCAATTTGCGAGCCCTGGCCAGTAGGGGCTTAGGTACTGGTATGGGTAGAGTATCAGGGGAGATACGGGGGTATCTTAGCTCTATCTCTATTCCATGATGGGTGCATGTGGGCCAATGGGGGTGTGATCCATGAGGTGCCACACACTCATGTATAGAGGTGCGGGGGCCACCAAATCTTTCTATAGCACATTGCAAACTTAAAACCAGACCATAGCATAAAACTGATTGTTACTCATGCATAATATTATGAAACTGTCTGATTGTCTGACTGAGCTGTGTTGTGAGCTCACCCTTTGTGTACACATTGTTTTTAGATGTTGATGCAGGTTATACTGTTGATGACTACATGAACGCTCCGGCGTATGGAGGTGTTGCTGCTCTGGATGTGCAAGCAGGAGAGGACGAGCATGACGCTTCATGTGAGTGCCCTTTCTGCGTGTACCTTTGATCGGAGTTTATTTATTTCTTTTATTTATCTTCGGTTGGATTAAATGGATGTATGGATATTATTTTATGTGTTTGAATTTGGATAATTGAATATTTATTTAAATTATCAATAGATACTCAGTTCACTCTATTTAAAGTCTTCCGCTATATATTTATATTCTGACTGTGGTTATGTGTAATGGTTTGTATGAACGGACACGGCCTATTCGAGATCCTGGTGTGAACCGTTGGTTCAATGGCGGTTCACTCACACCGTTCTGGTTGGATCAGAATTGGGGTGTGACATGCTTGGTACGGGTGGGGCATCAGGGGAAGGTCATAGTACGGTGGTCTCCGATGTTGATTCTGGCCTGGCCATTGTTATGTGGCACTGTGGTCTCCGAGATCGACGCTGGCTTGTCCACGATGCTTTAGCTCTATCTCTATGCCGTAGGGAGTTATGTTGGGATAGGGTTTACCTGCGTATTGTTTCTATCCTAGTGGGTTAGTTGCGGATAGGGCAATGCCTTAGCTCTATCTCTATGCCGTAGACGGTTGTGCTGGGATAGAGCATACATTAATGACATATAGGATTGGTTAGTTGCGAGCCCAGTTTGTGAGCCCTGGCCAGTAGGGGCTTAGGTACTGGTATGGGTAGAGCATCAGGGGAGGTACGAGGGTATCTTAGCTCTATCTCTATCCATGATGGGTGCATGTGGGCCAATGGGGGTGTGATCCATGAGGTGCCACACACTCGTGTATAGAGGTGCGGGGGCCACCAAACCTTTCTATAGCACATTACAAACTTAAAACCAGACCACAACATAAAATGATTGTTACTCATGCATAATATTGTGAAACTGTCTGATTGTCTTACTGAGCTAAGTTGTGAGCTCACCCTTTGTATATATACATGTTTTAGATGTTGATGCAGGTTACACTGTGGATGACTACATGAATGCTTCGGCTTATGGTGGTGTTGCTGCGTTGGATGTACAAGCAGGAGAGGACGAGCATGATGCTTCATGCAAGTGCCCTTTCTGCGTGTACCTTTGATTGGTTTTATTTATTTATTTTCGTTATTTTCGATTGGATTAAAGAGATGTAATGATATTATATTATTTGTTTGGATTTGAATAATTTGGTATTTTATTTAAAGTTATCAATAGATTCTCAGTTCATTATATTTAAAAGACTTCCGCTGTACTATTATATTCTGATTGTGGTTATGTGTAATGGTTTATATGAGTGGACACGGCCTATTCAAGATCCTGGTGTGAACCGTTGGTTCGATGACGGTTCACTCACACCATTCTGGTTGGGTCAGAATTGGGGTGTGACATGGTCCACTTGGCTCGACCATGATAGGTAGACTGGTCACAACACGAGAATGTAAGGTTAGACCGGGTTCGTGGCATTCGGGTCTTACAACTCCACCACCCTTACAAGAAATTTCATCCTCGAAATTTGAACATACGGATCTTACAACTCTCCCATCCTTAAAATAAATTTTGTCCTCAAAATTTGAATTTACTTTGGAGTCAATAGGTAGGAATTCTATTTCCGCATTGCATCTTCTTTCCCCCATGTAATCTTCTCTACGTCATGTCTTCGCCAGGTTACCTTCATATAATAATTATCCCAGCTTTGGAGATGTTGTACCTTTTAACCAGTGAACTAGGCTGGTACCACTTCAATAGTTAAATCTTCTATCTAATCCAGTGGATCAGTGGTCAATACATTTGATATGGATCTCCAACGTACTTCTTCAATAGAGACATGTGAAATACATCATGCTCACTAGACATGGACAGTGGTAATGCTAGTTGATATGCAACTTTTCTATGTCTCTCCAAAATTTTATGAGGTCCAACACATATATAGGATACAACTTTCCCTTCTTGTCTAATCGCTTCAAACCATACATAAGTGATATCTTCAAGAACACTTTATCACTTATGGTGAACTAGAGGTCTTGGTGTCTCTTATGACAAACTTGAGCTGTCTTGGCCCTTTTTCTTTGATCTTGTCTGCCACTCAACAGGTTTCTTCAATAAACTCAGGTCTTAAAATTCTTCATTCACCAACATCATTCCAAGACAAAGGAATTTGACATTTCTACCGTACCATGCTTCATAGGTGACATCTACATAGTAGCTTAGTAGCAAATTCAATTCACGATAACTTCTCAACTCAAGCTCCTGGAAATCAATTTCACAAGCTCGGGGCATATCTCTTAGGATCTGTATAATCCGCTCCGACTGTCCATCGATTTAAGATAAAATGCGATACTAAACTTCAACTTTGTCCCCATTGTTCTTCTATAGATCCTCCCAAAACTTCAAGATAAAGCATGAGCCCCTGTCATATACTATGTTCTCAGGCATACCATTCAATCTGAAAATATTATCCACATATAGCTTAGTTAGCCGCTCCAAGGCATACCAAGGTCGTATAGCAATGGAATGAGCTATCTTCCTAAGGCGATCATCAATCACCCAAACTGTGTCAATCGATCTGGGAGTCAGTGGCAAATCAGTGACATAGTTCATTGTAATGCAGTTTCACTTCCAGACTGGTTTCGATAGTTGTTATAGTAAGCCATATTGGTTTTTGACTTTCAACCTTTACTTGTTGATAATTAAGACACTGGAACACGTACTAAACCACATCTGTTATCGTTCCTCTTTATCAGTACAATCTCTTCAGGTCATGATACATATTGGTACTCCAAGATGTCTTGAATATTGAGTACAATGGGTTCTTATCATTATCCTCTTCATGATATCCGAGTCTTTATCTTCAGGTATTCAGAATCTACCTCTGTATCTGAGTACCGTATCCACATCCAAAGTAAGTCAGGATTAGGTTTTCTTTTTCTAAATCTTCTTGCGCCGTTCTTATATATGATCTAACAAAATTACTACCTTTACTTCATCTATCAAATTAAAGACAATCTTTAATGCCACAAGCGCAGCCGAAGAACTATTACTCCATAAGTTCATCCATAAGTCCTCGCTCAATTAGATCATCACGAGTTTCTATTATATGTTACTCTTCTTCCAAATCTGAATCTATTGCTGCGAAACATAAGACAGCATTTATACTGGGTCCTCCTTTTGGCTTCAACCTCAGCTACTACATTAGCCTTGCTCGAGTGACACTGAATATCACAGTCTTAATTCTTGAGCAATTACAGCCATTTTCTTATCCTCATGTTCAACTCTTTTTGATGAAGAGATAAATAAAACTCTTGTGTTCCCATTTAATTTAAAATTCTTCTCCGTATGGATAATGTCTCCAAGTCTTGATTGCATGAATCACAGTTGCTAACTCCAAATCATGAGTTGGGTGATTCTTTTCATGCTCTTTCAGTTATCTTAAAGCATATGCAATCGCTTATTTACCTTGCCTCAACCCGCATCCTAGATCCAATCTGAAAGCTTCGATGTATAGGATAAAAGGTTCTCTTGGTACCGGAATGATCAAGATGAAAGCTGATATCAACCTTGTTTTTAGAGTTTAGAAACATTCTTCACACTTGTCAGTCCAAATAAACTCCTCTCCCTTCCTGGTTAAGTTGGTAAGAGATTTTGCGATCTTATAATGGTCCTCCACAAATTTTCTGTAATAGCCAGCTAAACCTAAGAAACTTCTGATCTTCGCAATGTTCTTAGGTGTTTCTCACCATATGATTACTTCTATCTTAATAGGGTCCACTTTAACCCCTTTTTATGATGCTATGTGATCTAAGAAGATCACTTTGTTTAATCAGGTCTCATATTTCATGGACTTGGCATAAAGTTTTTCCCTTCTCAGCTGTTGTGAAGCTGTTCTAAGATCCGTTGTATGAGTTGTTTCATTCTTGGAATAAACCAAAATATCATCTATGAAAACTATGACCGATGTGTCCAATATGTCATGAAACACTCAGTTCATCAGCTCCATAAAAGATGTAAGGGCATTGGTTAATCCAAACATCATAATCGGGAACTCATAATGTCCAATCCTGATTCTAAAAGCTATCTTCGAGATATTGCTGTCCAAATTCTTCAGCTGATGATATCTTGACTGAAGATCAATTTTAGAAAATACCTTTGTTCCTTGCAACTGTTTAAACAAGTCATCGATCTGAGGTAGTAGTTATCGATTCTTGTTCATGAGCTTGTTTAATTCCCGGTAGTCTATACATAATCTGACACTATCGTCCTTCTTCTTCACGAATTGCATTGGCACTCCCCATAATGCAATACTTAGTCGATTAGAACCCTTGTCTAATAACTCTCGTAGTTGAGTCTCAATCCCGTAAACTCCATAGGAGCTACTCTATAGGTGCCTTTGACACAAGTATCGTCCTTGGTAACAAGTTGGTGACGAACTCGGTCGCATGATCAGATGGTAACCTAGGTAAGTCTCCTGGAACACATCAAGAAATTTATGCATCACATTAATATCTTCCATCTGTGGTGCTTCTTTGGTAACGTATACCACAGATACCATATATCCAACTTCTTTTTCTTCAAAGCATCCCTTCGCCTTTAGCATAGAGAGGATCAACTTTCACTTCTTAGGCAGTGCTTCCAATAAAAATAAATTATATGTCGTCTTTATTCTTGAATGATAACCTCTTCTATGCACATAATAACTTTGTAGAGTGTTGAGACAACCAATCCATCCTCAAAATGACGTCAAAGTCTGTCATCTCAAGTCGAATTGGGTTGCATCCAAATTTATGTCCATCCATATGGTTTGAACATTACTCATAACACTCATCTAATGCAACATTTAGTCCAAAAGGACTTAAACTAGCAAAATCTGGTTTAAAGGTCTTAAGAGCTTATCTAGTTCCTTCATCTTTTAGTTTTTCATAGACTTTCGCTAATAATCTCATATATCCAAAAAAGCTTATTAGCTTACACCTTGTTTATCATTGTTGTTCTACCTTGATCTCTCTTTCATATACCTCAAAAAATATCTTGTGATTGTTACTTGCTTTCTTGCTCATGCACTCTTTTATAGACATGACCATATCCATCTATTCAGCAATCTCGAAATAGATCCTCCATTTCTTCATCTGAGGTTCCTTGGCTATAGAATTTAATCTGAATTTAATCATCTTACTTCCCATAATTCCTTATTCACTAAACATCTTATCAATGGATGTCGAGAAATGTAAGAATCAGAATGTTTATCCAAAAGCAATTCATTTTCTTCTTTCGAATTCATGGTAATGATGAACACTTGTTTTATCTAATGAACTTAGGTTTAAAGGATCAGGAGTAAATCTATGGTAATCCAACCGGCATCAAAAGATCGTCAAGTTGCACGGTAGTCCAAATATATGAAAATAGAGGTTTTACAGTTCTTAACCTCATGGTTACAAGTTCTATCAAGTATATAATGCCATTGATCAAGGCACTACATGAGTAAATCTGGAGAAAGTTTTCGTACATTAATAAATCAGGTATAAATCAGAAGATGTATGCTCAACATGATTAAACATTTAATTATTCATTCAGTTCATATCTCTGTTCATAGTATCGATCATGAGAGTGGTTCAAATTGGTATAATCAGGACTAATACTAAAGAAATAATATTTATAATTCCAATTGACAGGTTGAATCAAGAAGGTATCATGTCAAGACATGAGAATTTAAAATCAGGTATGTGTATCCTCTATAATCATAAGAGTAAATCAGTAATGCACCGCATCCTATATAGCCTATCTAGTTATATGACCATAATAAATTTGATCCTTTGCTAAAACGTCTGAGGCTTCATCTTCAGAAAATATTCCTCAACCCTGGTCGGATCATTCTGCCATGATGCAGCTATCCCATACATCGGTGGCTGATAAGGGTAACCACCTTGATACACTGCTTGTTGTGCACCAAGCTTCTGTACTGGGGTGTGCGTTACTGGGATTTACTGTATGGTAGGCACTGTGTTATAGCTAACAGGTGCTGGGGGTACAGTATTGCTACCAATCGATACCGTACTTGGTTTGACCCGGAGGTGTTGGTGTAGCATTGACAACTTGAATAGTGATTTCCATGGCAACTTACATAATCGATCTCATCTGTTGTTGCTCTTGTATTTTGCCAGGCCTAGTTTTATTAGAACCGTAGCCTAGGCACTTGGTAGTCCAGGTAGATTGGTTGGAGTGGTCTGGTTATTCACCTTCTTTGATTTGCTCCAATCTGATTATCATTATTTAGCATCTACTCAGATGAGTTTTCATTATCCATTCTCGACCCTGATAGTGGTGGGGTCAAGTTGCAACATCTTCTTAATGCTCACTGGGCAATGGATCAGCTCGTGGTGGATCTCACTCTAAGTCTCTACGTCACCCAGGAGTATAGCTTTATCTCTTTTATAGTTACTCTTATTCCTAATGTATGGCTATTATTCTCCTATCTCTGTTGGATTTGCCCAAGATCTTTTCCTTTACCTTTGCAAGGATTTAGGCGCTACTAGCCATTTTTCTTCTTCTTTTGCCATACATCGAGTTTCACATCTTGTGAGTACCAACTTAGTATTCTAATTTTCTGCTTTATAGATGCTTCCTTCTTGCTATTGTACTATATCCTTTGTATACTTAGGCAATTGCCCGACTTATAGATAATACCCTATATTATTTGTTTATCAGGATAAATTTAGATTTTTCTCTTTCTGTCTGTGTATATATATGGTTCCACCTTTAATATGTACATTACTGTCTTGTTTAAGTTCTATCTCAACCAACACAGGTGCTTATGGTGTGTTTATATTAAAGTTTTTAATTTATCCTAACTCAGTTCATGGACTCTAGTGGAAGTATTCAAGTTTAATGGGCAAGGCCTAAGAGCTCTGATACCAAGTTGTTATACCCTAATTCTGAACCAACCAGAATGGTGTGATGAACCGTCAATAAACCAACGGTTCAACCAGGATCTCGTATAGGCTATGCCCACCATGTTAAACCAAAACACATTCCACATTAATCAGAGATAATAAAATAAATAGCGAAAGTCTTACAAATAATGAACTGAGGTTTAGTCATGATAAAAAATTAATATTCCATTTATTTCCAAGTAACCAAAACATAATTTAATACATATTATAATTATCCAAATACGAAAAGTAAACACTAAGCGTATCCACAGTTGAAACGCTCGCTTAACGAATCATAATAGTCCTCCATAGCTTGCTCATTATAGCCGCCACTCGTTTATATGTTGGCGTGTTGACATAATCTTCAACCGTAATACCTACAACATTAGAAACTATAAGAATTACACGCGCGAGGGTCAGCTTTCCAACTTGAGCTCAGTGAGTAAACAAAACAATCCAACAAACACATGCATGCATTCAATTCATATCTTTGTCTGGTTCATAAGTTTACAATGTGCAATAAAAAGGATTGGTGGCACCGCACCTCTATACACGAGTGTATGAAGTCGCCCAAATGATCAAACACTAATACCGCTGTAGACAATTCAAATTTGTCGAGAAATTTAAATTAATTTTTTAGCTCAAGGTAACAAAAAAAAAAATAAAAAATAAATAAAATATAATAAAATGATCAACGAAAATAAAGTAAAATGGAAGATAGAAAAAGAAAGAAAGAAAAGAATAATAAAAATAAAAAATAAAGAATAATAATAATAATAATAATAATAATAATAATAGGAGGAAAGACCATAATAATAATAATAATAAGGTATTTAAATTAAAATTATAGTTTAAATTATTTAAATTGGAAGACATTGGTTAATTAAAGCTTAAAACAAATGAGGTAAAACAAATGAAAATAAATAAATAATAAATATAATAAATAAATAAAGCAACAATAAAAAATGATGTCCGTGGGGCTGAAACGAAATTCTAGAATCTACACAAAGGAATTTGATTCAAAGGGTAGTTTAGGAAATTCATTTTGATATATAAAAAAAAAAAAACAAAACAACAAAAAGCAAAAGGCATTTTTCAAATCCAGGGAGAAACTCACGAAGCAAAACAGAGAGTGAGATGAGGGTTTGAGAGCGGAGAGAGGCGGAAACAGAGAAGGGGGTTTGAAGAAGAAGAAGATGTTGATGGCGATGGTGATACCGGCGGCGACGGCAACGGCGACGGCGACAGAGACGGCGACGGCGACAGAGACGGCGACGGCGACGGCGACGGCGATGATGGTAGTGCGATGGTGTTAGTGCGATGGTGACGGCAGCGATTAATCAGATCTGGCGTGTTCATGGATGATTTGAAAAGAAAAATCAAGAAAGAAGGAAGAAGAGGCGTAGAGAGCAAGAACGGAGAGTTAGAGAGGAGAGAAAAGAGGTTTCGGTGAGAAAGGGTATGGTATTTTCTTGGGAGGGCAGATAGAAGTGGGTTTCTGGTTTCATTTTCCATCAAATTTTCCGGCAGTTTCTGGTTTTATTTTTTTATCAATTTTTTCGGTAGTTTCTGGTTTCATTTTCCATCAAATTTTTCGGCAGTTTCTGGTTTTATTTTTTTTTATCAATTTTTTCAGTAGTTTCTGGTTTCATTTTTCATCAATTTTTTCGGTAGTTTCTGGTTTCATTTTTCCATCAATTTTTTTTGGCAGTTTCTGGTTTCATTTTTCATCAATTTTTTCGGCAGTTTCTGGTTTCATTTTCCATCAATTCTTTCGGCAGTTTCTTCAAATCTGGCTTTAACAACCTTCGGCAACGATGTAGCTTCCAAATGAGGATATGGTGTTGCGATCGATTCAAATTTATTCGTCGATGTCAGTAGTGCTCCCTCCTCCTCTGTTTGGATCTTGGATTCCCGCTTCAACAGATGGGAAATTCGCCCCAAGATGCATGTGGGAAGGAAATTCGCAACCGCCGGTGTTCTGAATGGTAAAATTTATGTCATGGGTGGTTTCTTCGAGAATTCCTGGGATGGATCTGCCAATTAGGCTTTAGTGTTCGACCCTGTGCTTGGTTCTTGGGATCCTGTTCCGAGTCCCTTTGAGATTAGAAACAGATGGGTGCGTAGAACTGCTGTGATGAAGCAGAAACTTATTGTCTTGCTAGATGGAGGTTTTTTTGTCTTCGATCCGTGTGATTCCTCTTGGGATTATGTACCGACTGAGATCAATTTGGTTCGTAATGGAAGAGCTTCTGTGGTAGATGGGATTGTGTATTACTTTGATTATTTGGGGAAAATCAGGGGTTTCAATGTGGAGGAAGGTAAATGGAAGAATTTGAAAGGGGTTCAGAAGGATTTGGCCAAAATCTTAAATGGTGTTACGCTGGCTAATGTTGGTGGGAAATTGCATGTGCTCTGGCAAGAGATGGACACTGGTAAACAGACGGAGATATTCTGTGCGGAGGTTGAGGTTCGCAAGGACAGTAATGGAGATTTGTGGGTTCAATCGTTTGGTCCCAAGCACTCCTGCTGACCTTAGAGTAAGGATGTGAAGATCGTCGAAAATCAATCAGAATTCAAGATGTGGTGACCAGCGATATATTTGTTTGTGGTCGGACTAGCTTCTTAGAAATTTCCTCAAGCAATTGGTCGAGCACCAAGGTGATTTCATTTTCAAATTTTCATCCATAATTTCAGCTGATCAGGTATTTCTCTTACCTCTCTAAATTTTTCGCAATTTAATATGTTTATAAATTGCCTGTGGTGGGGACGTGCTAGTGAGCACCAACATATTTTGCACGGTTGGGTAACATGATATGCATGCGGCACTTGTCATCCCTAACATAGTGACTGGCGTAATAGATTAGGACGTCCCCTACCCCTTCAATGTATCCCACGAATGCAAAAGGAGAATGTATTAATAGTTTTGATTCCCAATCCACACTTATATATCCCATAGGAATTTCTTATAAATTTTTTAATTATTCCCGTACAATGCGGATTCACGCGCTTGTGATACGCAAATAAATATAGATGCGTGGATGTATGTATTAATAAAGCGAGGCATCAATGCTTTTTGTCCGATGTCGAGAGTACCCTCTCATATGTTGACAAATAAAATTGTTTTCACTTTTTATGCGTAGTTCATTCCGAACTACATATGGACTTGATTCTCGGACTCCACCCCGAGATACGTAGGCTGCCTGGGAATCCATTACCCCCAAGTTCAGTCCAATTGCAATGAAGGTATCATTAATACTTAATTTGCATCATAAAATATATTTTATATTATATTTAGCACACTGGTTTCAAAAATAGTGTTTTTTCCAGATTTTATTCATCAAATTTCAAAAATTCAAAATTCAAAAAAATTAAAATTTAATTCAATTCAATTTCAATTTTATTCTAATTTCAATGTCAATTTCTAATTCAAAGTCAAATTTCAAAAATTTAATTTCAATTTCAATTTAAATTCTAAATCTATTTCCAATTTCAAATTCAATTCAATTTCAATTTCAATTTCAATTTCAATTTAAATTTCAAATATATTTTCAATTTCAAACTTAATTTGATTTCTATGTCAATTTCAATTCAAATTCAATTCAACTTTAAGTTCAATTCAATTTTTATTTCAATTTCAAGTTCCAATTCTAATTTAAATTTCAAATTCAATTCAAATTTTCAAATTTCAAATTTCATTTCAATTCTCCATCTTTGCATGAAATTTTGGGCAAGCATTCCATCATCGCATGGAAGTCCCTTTCAATCTTGGGCAAACATCCATCATCGCATGGAAGTCCCTTTCAATCTTGGACAAACATTCCATCATCATATGGAAGTCCCTTTCAACTTTGGGCAAACATTTTATCATCGCATGGAAGTCCCTTTCAATCTTGGGCAAGCATTCCATCATCGTATGAAAGTTCCTTTCAAACCCTACTTTACATAGACGGTCTACCAGCTTGATTAGTGGCTGTAGAAGTCTATTCGATGTGCTTTACATAGACGGTCTACTAGCTTGACTAGTGGCTGTAGAACTCTATTCGATGTGTTTTACATAGACGGTCTACCAGCTTGACTAGTGGCTGTAGAAGTCTATTCGATATGTTTACATAGACGGTCTACCAGCTTGGCTAGTGGTTGTAGAAGTCTATTCGATTGCTTTACATAGACGGTCTACTAGTTTGACTAGTGATTGTAGGAGTCTATTCAATATTCTAAACCTAGATGATCTATTAGCTTGACTAGTAGCTATAGGGATCTACCATCTTATCAACCCAAGCGGTTGAACTACGTTGGGCTTGATTCTTGGGCTTGTCCTGAGATACGTAGGTAGCTTGAGTGTTTACTATTCAAGTTTAGTCTTAAACTAATTTATTTTTAATTTACTTTCATTTTCTTTCATCTCTAGAGTTAATTTCAAAAATCATTGCATTTGAATTTTGGACTACGATTCAATAACTAAAAATGATTTTTGTCTGTCAACATGTTGAGTGGTACGCTTGTTATCCGAAATTGGCTGATTGGTCCGTCATCCAATCATTTTATTTTGATCTCTATCACATTTTAATTTTCTTACTGTTATATTGATGGCTTGCTCCTAGATTGAAATACATCTAGAACTTAAGTTTGGTGCCTGTTTAAAGTTGTTTAGCCATTGCTTGTAATTTAAATTAGAATAGAAAAGGATAATATATGAAGACTAATCTTCAGATTAGGCAATTTGAGTGCTTAACACCTTCCCAAATTGTAATATGCCTACCTATTATTTCTTTGGTTTGACCATAAGCCTTAATCCATTACGTGAGTCATTAGTATTTCTCATATGAGAAATCATATATAGGTCCTAGACCTTATCTAGGTGGCGACTCCATTTCATTTTTTTTTACATTTTTATCATTTCATCCAAATTACAAAACCATCGTCCCTACAGCCGTACCACATGCATCCACCATGGAATAGGGATAGAGCTAAAGTGCTTAGGATCGCACCGCATCACACATCCCCTGATGCCCTACCCATACTAACACGTAAGCCCCTATTGGCGATGACTTGCAAACTGGGTTCAAAACTAACCAATCCTAATGTTAAACAGTGTATTCAAAGTCTCACCCCAGCATCCTTCAGTATGTCCATAGAGATAGAGCTAATGCCCCCCGGCAGAGTTAGAGACTACACGGTCCGAGACTACCTCCCCTGATGTCCTACGATGTAATAGTTTTGCTAAGGTAATGGTGATACGACGATGTTAATGGACAAGACTTGAGTAGAGATAGAATTAAAGTGCTTAGGATCGCACCACATCACACTTCCCCTGATGTCCCACTCGCATCAAGTACACTAATCATACACAAACATTCACATGTCTATTCCTAACATTATCATCATCATCATGTTATAAATAAACAGAATTAAATATGCATGAACATTAATAACAGAAATATTGGATGATATGTTAAATGCACATTACACGCATACAAGCATAGAATCATTCATGGTATCGGACTCAATAAACAAAAATAGTTTATTATTAGTCAATTAGTTTAGGTCTTGTTCCCTCATCTTTTGTCGATGGTAGTTCCTCGTTCAAGCTTTATAATTCACTCTTAGAGCACTTGAAAACCTAACAAGTTGATAGATTTTTTATTAGAATTAATTTACATGTGTTTATATTAACAGAAGCTGAGGGGTCGCAAGTGGGGCAGCACCTGGGGTCTCAGTTTCTGCGACGACAGTGTGTGGGGTCGCAGGGTAGGGTCGGACATACTCCGACCCCACGTGTGACCACACCCTCACTGGAAACTTCCCGAGGGCATGTGGGTCTTGTGGGGTCTGACATCATGCGACCCCACGTGCGACCACACATGTTGTGGTTGACCTTTCACTCTTAATTCCATTCCTTCATGTTTGAATCCTTTGGCTTGTCTTCATGGTTCTTCCTATGATTGTTCTATGGCTTAAACTATTATTTTATACATCATCCATTCTCCACATTATTTCATCCATAGATTCTCTTGGAATTTATCCATGGATGGATGGTTTGGGTTTCTCCTAGATCCTATTTTCTTCATGAACTATTCTAGGCGCTTAATTTAACATGGGGAATATGTTCCTACCTTATGCTTGCTGAAGATTCAGAGTTTTCTCTGAATTTTCCTCCTCCTTAGTCTTCTTCTTCAATTCTCCTTCTCTTCCTTCTCTTCTCTTTCTCTCACTTTCAATTAGAGTTCTAAAGGATGAAAGAGGCTAAAGGACATCTTATTTATAGAGAAAAATCCTCCATAATATGCCTAATGAGTTTAGGAAAGACCCCCTTTGGATTAGGAAGGTTTTCTAATTTTTGGTTTTTATTGGTTCCGTGGGGTCGAAGGTGGGGTCACAGAATCCGTGACCCTACCTTTTTAAAATGTTTGACCCCACGACCTAATTTCGTGTGGTTGGACTATTTTAAGGTGGGGTCGGTCACACCTGTTTAGGCATGTGATCACACGCTCATAATTGACTGTTTTTGGGTTGAATTCATACATGATTTGTGGTTTCTTCACGCACTTGGTCCACTTGACTCGACCATGATAGGTAGACTGGTTACGACACGAGAATATAAGGTTAAACCGAGTTCGTGGCATACGGGTCTTACAAAAGTATCTAGATCAAACACCGCCAATACTTTCCCTGATGCCCTACCCATACCAACACGTAAGCCCCTATTGGCAAGGGCTTGCAAACTAGGCTCGCAACTAATTAATCCTAAATGTCATCCAGTGTATCCAAGGTCTCATCCCAGCATCCCTCAATACGTCCATAAAGATAGAGCTAAGGTCCCCCGACAGAGTCAGTGACTACACGGTCTGAGACCACCTCCCCTGATGCCCTACAACGTAATAGTTCTATTAAGGTAATGGCGATACGACGATGTTAGTGGGCAAGACCACCATGCCATGTCCTCTCCCTTATGCTCCACTCGCATCAGACACACCAACCACATACATACATTCACATGCCTATTCCTAGCATCATCATCATCATCATCATCATCATCATCATCATCATCATCATCATCATCATGTTATAAATAAACGGAATTAAATATGCATGAACAGTAATAGTAGGAATATTAGATGACATGTGAGATGCACATTACAAGCATACAAGCATAGAATCAATTATGGCATTAGACTCAATAAAGTAAACGGTTTATTATTATCCAATTAGTTTAGGTAATGTTTCCTCACCTTTGAGCAATGGTTGTTCCTTTTTCAAGCTTTGTAAATCACTTTTGGACTACTTCGAAACCTAATAAATTTATGGATTCTAAGTTAGAGTTCATATTCATTAATTATAGTGTTTAAATGTCTCATCTGGAATTAATCAGACCTCCAAAAATTGAGTTGTCGCAGGTGTGGCTGCACCTGTGGTCTCAGTTTCTGCGACCACATGGTGTGTGGTCGATACGTGTGGTCGCATATCATGTGACCATACACATGCGGCCACACCCTCCTTGGAAACTTTTCGAGGGCGTGTGGTCGACACAGGTGCCTCATGTGGTTGACCATAGCTGTGACCACACGAGTGTTTGGTCGACTTTCATTCTCAGTCTAATCCCTTCATTATTTGATTCCTTGAACTATCATTAGGGTCCTTCCTATGATTGCTCTATGGCCTTAATTTCATAGTTTTCACAATTATCTACTCTAACCTACTCTTCATGGATTTCCATTGAGTTTTCGTCAAAGGGTCTCATGGATGAGATCCTACTTTGAATCAATACTTCCTCCATGATCTATTCTAGGCATTCAACTAATGTAGATGATGTTTTCATACCTTAAACTTGCTGAAGAATCAAAGTTCTCTCTAAAATTCCTTCTCTTAGTCTTCCTCTTCAATTCTCCTTCTCTTCCACCTCCTCTCTCTCTCTCTTTCAGTTTGAGTTCTAAAAGAATGAAAGAGGTTAAGGGACGTCCTATATATAGAGAAAAAAAATCCATATAAAGTCCCATTTTGATTAGGAAAGAACCCCCTTTCAGATTAGAAATGTTTCCTTATTTCAGAGTCAATTATACCATCTCGTGGTCGCACGTGGGGTCACAGGATCCGTCGACCACACGTCTCAAAACTGCGACCACACATCTTAGATTCGAGTGGTCTCAACATTCTCAGGTGTGGTCGACCACACCTGTTTAGGTATGCGACCACACGTCTCAATTGGATGATTTATGGTTCGAATTTTTTAGCCTTCAATGCAGAGAGGGTGAACTTTCATTTACGAGGAAGTTTGGTTCCCATAAAACTAAACTCTGTTCCTTCCTTGTCTTTAAATGTCAGTTTCTTTTTCACATATAATAGGTTTGTAGAGTACCGAGCTAACCAATTCATTCCCAAGATAACGTTAAAGTCTGCCATCTCGAGTTGGATTAAGGTTGCCTCCAAAATCTTCTCGTCGATAAGAATTGGACATGGTCCATAACCTTTGTCTAGTTCCACTTTTAATCCCATAGGTGATCGTACAAGTAGTTTGCAGTCTAAAGGTCAGAGGGGTAGATTAACTTCTTTCCAAACGACACAGATATAAAAGAATGAGTAGCTCCAGAGTCAAAGAATACTCTGGCGGGTAAGCCATTAATAGGTACGATACCTGTGATTTGATTTAATTTAGTCTACATGCATACACAATGTAGTACAAAATAAAAAATTCAGGTCATACCAGTGACCACATCAAGTGATGCGGCAACATCCTCAGATGTAACTGCATAAACCTTTTTATGTTGTAGTTGTTTCCTTGGCTTAGGACACTCCCTTGAATAATGTCCTACTAGATCACAGTTGAAGCATTTAACTCCAGCATTACTTTGCTTTTGTTAAGGTTGAGCTGTTGGGGTAGTCTTGGCTGCAGCATTAAAGCCTTGAGTACGGAAGGGTTTAAATGTCTTTGGGTTCCCTCCGTTATATGTATTTCCATTGGGTGTCACACCCCAATTCGGCACCAACTAGAATGGTTTGATGAACCGTCAATAAACCAACGGTTCAACCAGGATCTCGTATAGGCTATCTCCACTTTGTTAAACCAAAACACATTCCACATTAATCAGAGATAATAAAATAAATAGCGAAAGTCTTACAGATAATGAACTGAGGTCTAGTCATGATAAGTAATTAATATTCCATTTATCTCTAAGTAAGCCAAAACATAATTTAATACATATTACAAATATCCAAATACGAAAATTAAACACTAAGCATATCCACAGTTGAAACGCTTGCTTAACGAATCATAATAGTCCTCCAAGCTTGCTCATCATAGCGGCCACATGTTCATATGCTGGCGTGTCGACATAATCTTCAACCGTAATATCTGCAACATCAGAAACTAAAAGATTTGCGTACGCGAGGGTCAGCTCTCCAACTTGAGCTCAGTGAGTAAACAAAACAATACAACAAACATATGCATGCATTCAATTCATATCTTTGGTCTGTTTCATAAGTTTGCAATGTGCTATAGAAAGGTTTGGTAGCCGCCTCACCTCTATACACAAGGTGTGTAAGCCCACCCAATAGATCAAACACCATTGTTGTCCACATCTACCTTATCATGGAATAGGGATAGAGCTAAAGTGCTTAGGACCACACCGCATCACACTTCCCCTGATGCCCTACCCATACCAACACATAAGCCTTGTTGGCGAGGGCTTGCAAACTGGGTTCACAACTAACCAATCCTATTGTCAAACAGTGTATCCAAGGCCTCACCCCAGCATCCCTCAATACGACCATAGAGATAGAGCTAAGGCCCCCTGGCAGAGTCAGAGATTACACGGTTCGAGACCATCTCTCTTGATGCCCTACGACGTAATAGTTTTGTTAAAGTAATGGCGATACGACGATGTTAGTGGACATGATTTGAGTAGAGATAGAGCTAGAGTCTGGTGACCAGGATGAACCACAGTGTCACGTCCTCCCCCTGATGCCCCACTCGCATCAAGTACACTAACCACACACAAATATTCACATGCCTATTCTTAGCATCATCATCATCATCATCATGTTATAAATAAATAAAATTAAATATGCATGAACATTAATAGTAAGAATATTGGATGACATGTGAAATACACAATACACGCATACAAGCATAGAAACATTCATGGCATTGGACTCAATAAATAAAAATAGTTTATTATTAGCCAATTAGTTTAGGTCTTGTTCCCTCACCTTTGATTGCTAGTACATCCTCGTTCAAGCTTTATGAATCACTTTTAAATCACTTGAAAACCTAACAAGTTGGTAGGTTTTAGTTAGAATTAATTCTCATGTGTTTAGACTACCAGAAACTGAGGGGTCGCAGGTGGGGTAGCACCTGGGGTCTCAGTTTCTGCGACCACAAGGGTAGGGTCGCAGGTAGGGTAGCACTTAGGGTCTTAGTTTTTGCAACCCCAGGGTGTAGGTAGGGTCAGACATACTGTGACCCTACGTGCGACCACACCCTCCCTAGAACTTCCCGAGGGCATGTGGTCGAACATGTGGGTCTCGTAGGGTCGAATATCATGCGACCCTACGTGCGACCACACGTGTCAGGGTCGACCTTTCACTCTTAAGTCCATTCTTTCTTGTTTGAATCCTTTGGCTTATGTTCATAGTCCTTCCTATGATTGTTTTATTGCTCAAAATCACAATTTTATTCACCTTCCATTGTCCACAATGACTTCCTCCATGGATTCTCTTGGAATTTATCCGTGGATGGATGATTTGGGTTTCTCCTAATCGTATCTTCTTCATGAACTATTATAGGCTCTCAAATTAACATAGAAAATAGATTCATACCTTAGGCTTGCTGAGATTCAGAGTTTTCTCTGAGCTTTCCTCTTCCTTGGTCTTCTTCTTAGACTTTCCTTCTCTTCATTCTCTTCATTCTCTTCTCTTTCTCTCACTTTCAATTAGGATTCTAAAGGAGTGAAAGAGGCTAAGGGACGTCCTATTTATAGAGGAAAACCCTCCATAATAACCCCCAATGAGTTTAGGAAAGAACCCCCTTCGGATTAGGAAGGTTTCCTAAATTCGGTTTCAGGCTGTTTCCGTAGGGTCGCAGGTAGGGTCGCAGAATCCGTGACCCTACGTTTTTAAAATGTGTGACGCTACGACCAAAAAGTCATGGGTTGGACTCTTTTGAGGTGGGGTTGGTCACACCTGTTTAGGCATGCGACCACACACTCATATTTGACTGTTTTTGAGTTATTTTCATTTCTGGTCTTGTGGTTTCTTCACGCACTTGGTCCACTTGGCTTGACCATGATAGGTAGACTGGTCACGACACGAGAATGTAAGGTTAGATCGGGTTCGTGGCGTACGGGTCTTACAACTCCACCACCCTTACAAGAAATTTCGTCCTTGAAATTTGAATGTACGGATCTTACAAGTCCCCCATCCTTAAAATAAATTTTGTCCTCAAAATTTGAATTTACTTCGGAGTCAATAGGTGGGAATTTTGTTTCCGCATTGCAGCTTCTTCCTCCCATGCAATCTTTTCCACGTCTTGTCTTCGCCAAGTTACCTTCATATAATAATTATCCCAGCTTTGGAGATGTTGTACCTTCCAACCAGTGAACTGGGCTGATACCACTTCAATAGTTCAATCTTCTATCTAATCTAGTGGATCAGTGGTCAATACCTTTGATATGGATCTCTAACATACTTCTTCAATAGAGACATGCAAAATACGTCATGCTCACTAGACATGGATAGCGGTAACGCTAATTGATATGCAACTTTTATACATCTCTAGAAAATTATAAGGTCCAACACATATATAGGACCCCCACTTTCCCTTTTTGCTGAACTACTTCAAACTACGCATGAGTGATATCTTCAAGAATACTTTGTCACTTATGGCAAACTCGAGGTCTTGGTGTCTCTCCTGACAATCCTAAGCTGTCTTTGACCTTTTCTTTGATCTTGTTTGCCACTCGACAGGTTTTTTCAATAGACTCAGGTCTTAAAATTCTTCATTCACTAACTTTATTCCAAAATAGAGGGGTTTGACATTTCTACCGTACCATGCTTTATAGGTGAAATTTACATGGTAGCTTGGTAGCAACTTCAATTCACGGTAAGTTCTCAATTTCAGCTCCTTGAAATCAATTTCCCAAGCTCGGGGCATATTTCTTAGGATCTGTATAGTCCGCCCTGACTGTCCGTCGGTTTAAGGTAAAATGCGGTACTAAACTTCAACTTTGTCCCCATTGTTTTCTGTAAATCCTCTCAAACTTCGAGATAAAACATGAGCCTCTGATCGACACTAGGCTCTCAGGCATACCATTTAATCTGGCAATATTATCCACATATAGCTTAGTTAACCGCTCCAAAGCATACCGAGGTCGATAGCAATGGAATGAACTATCTTCCTAAGGTGATCAACAATCATCCAAACTGCGTCAACCGATCTAGGAGTCAGTGGCAAATCGGTGACATACTTCATTGTAATGCAGTTTCACTTCCAGACTGGCTCCGATAGTGGTTGTAGTAAGCCATGTTGGTCTTTGTCTTTCAGCCTTTACTAGCTGATAATTCAGTCACTGATACATGCATCTAGCCACAACTACTTCCATTTCCTTCCACCAAAATAATCTCTTCATGTTTTGGTATATTTTGTATTTCTAGGATGTACCCATTACGTAATAGAATGGGCTTTTAGCATTATCTTGTATCTTATGCTCAGCGTTTTTCACTTCAGGTATGCATAACCATCCTTTGTATCTCAGGATCTTTTTCGCATCCGAAGTAAGTCAGGGTCAGGTCTTTCTTTCTCTAAATCTCCTTGCACCGCTTTTATACAGATCTAACAAAATTGCTACTTTTACTTCATCCATCAATTCAGAGATGATTTTTAATGGCACAAGCGTAGCCGATGAACTATTGCCCCATAAATTCATCCATAAGTTCTCGCTCAATTGGATCATCACGAGTTTTTATTAAATGTTACTCTTCTTTCAATCTGAATCTATTGCTGCGAAACATAAGGCAGTATTTATAATGGGTCCTTCATCGGACTTCATAATTCCCTTTTTGCTTAATGCCTTAGATACTATATTAGCCTTGCTCAGGTGACACTGAATATCATAGTCTTAATCCTTTAGCAATTCTAGCCATTTTCTTATCCTTATGTTCAACTCTTTCTGGGTGAAGAGATAAGTAAGACTCTTGCATCTGATTTAATATGAAATTCTTCTCTGTATAGGTAATGTCTCCAAGTTTTGATTGCATAATTCCTCACCAAAAATTTCAAGTCATGAGTAGGGTAACTCTTCTCATGCTCCATCAGTTTTCTTGAAGCATATGCAATCGCTTATTTACCTTGCATCAACCCGCATCCTAGATCCAATCCGAAAGCTTCGATGTATAGGGTAAAAGGTTTCCTTGGTACCAGAACGATCAAAATGGGAGTTGATATCAACCTTGTTTTTAGAGTCTGGAAACATTGTTCACACTTGTCAGTCCAATTAAACTCCTCTCCCTTCCTGGTTAGCTTGGTAAGAGGTTTTGCGATCTTAGAGTGGTCATCCACAAATCATCTGTAATAACCTACTAAACCTAAGAAACTTCTGATCTTCGCAATGTTCTTAGGCGTTTCTCACCATACAATTGCTTCTATCTTAACATGGTCCACTTTAATCCCTTTTTATGATGCTACGTGATCCAAGAAGATCACTTTGTTTAATTAGATCTCATATTTCTTGGACTTGGCATAAAACTTTTCCCTTCTCAGCTGTTGTGAAGCTATTCTAAGATCTGTTGTATGAGTTGCTTCATTCTTAGAATAAATCAAAATATCATCTATGAAAACTATGATCGACGTGTCCAACATGTCATGAATCACCCAGTTCATCAGTTTCATAAAATGTAAGGGCATTGGTTAATCCAAACGTCATAATCGGGAACTCATAATGTCCAATCCTAGTTCTAAAAGATGTCTTCGAGATATAACTGTCTAAATTCTTCAGCTGATGATATCTTGGCTGATGATCAATCTTAGAGAATACTTTTGCTCCTTGCAATGGTTTAAACAAGTCATCGATCTAAGGTAGTAGATATCGATTCTTGATCGTGAGCTTGTTTAGTTCCCAGTAGTCTATACATAATCCGACACTACCGTCATTCTTCACGAATTGTATTGGCGCTTTCCGTGATGCTATACTTAGCCGATTAGGATCTTAGTCTAATAACTCTTTTAGTTGAGTCTCAGTTCCTTCAATTCCATATGAGCTACTTTATAGGTGCCTTTGACACAAGTATTGTCCTTGGTAACAAGTCGATTACCTCGGTCGCATGATCAGATGGCAACCTAGGTAAGTCTCCTAGAAACACATCAGAAAATTTATGCATCACATCAATATCTTCTATCTGTGGTGCTTCTTTGGTAACGTATGCCACAAATACCATATATCCAACTTCTTTCTCTTTAAAGCATCTCTTCGCCTCTAGCATAGAGAGGATCAGCTTTCACTTCTTAGGCAACATGCTTCTAATAATACTAAATTATATTTCGTCTTTATTCTTGAATGATAACCTCTTCTATGCACATAACTTTGTAGAGTATTGAAACAACCAGTCTATTCCCAAGATGACGTCAAAGTTTGCCATCTCAAGTCAATTTAGGTTGCATCCAAATTCTGTCCATGCAAATAATTCAGACATTGTTCATAACACTCACCTAATACAACATCTAGTCTGAAAGGGCTTAAGCTAGCAAAATCCGGTATAACGGTCTTAAGAGCACATCTAGCTCCTTAATCTGTTATGATTTTTCAAGGACTATCGTCAATAATCTCATATTCCAAAAAGCTCATTAGCTTACACCTTCTTTATCATTGTTGTTCTACCATCTCTCTTTCATATACCTTGAAAAATATCTTATGATTGTTTCTTTATATCCCAAGTTTACCTCTAAGCATTAGGGTATATGCTTATAAATTCATTAATTTAGCCAAACTCTTTTGGTCTTTTCTTAATCATCTCAATTGACATTGGGCATAACTCAGTATTACTTGTACTAATCTTAATACTATCAATGCCGTGATTTTTGATTTTATGCTTGTATCCACTCTTGGATATGCTTTTAGAAATCTTCTTCTTTGTAAAAATTCATACCGATATAGCCATCTTTAACTCTACTTGAGTGCTATCTATTTCTTTACTGGCTACTCTTGATAGTTTTCACTTCTTGCTCATGCGCTCTTTTATAGACATGACTCATATCCATCCATTCAGCAATCTCAAAATAGATTCTCCATTACTTCATCTGAGGTTCCTTGGCTATAGAATCTTCCCATAATTCTTTATTAACTAAAGATCTTGAGAGTGTGAAAATCAGAATGTTTATCCAAAAGTAATTCATTTCCTTCTTTTGAATTTAGTATAATGAATGACACTTGTTTTATCTAGTAAACCTAGGTTAAAAGGATCAGGAGTAAATCTATGGTAATCCAACAGGCATCAAAAGATCGTTAAGTTACACGGTGGTCCAAATACATAGAAATAGAGGTTCTACAACTCTTAACCTCAAGGTTATAGGTTCTATCGAGTATATAATGCCCTTGGTCAAGGCACTATAGGAATAAATCTGGAGAAAGTTTTGATACATCAATAAATCAGGTATAAATAAAAAATATGTACGTTTGGAATGATTAAACATTTAACTGTTCATTCAGTTCATATCTCTGTTCAAGTTGTCGATCATGAGAGTGGCTCAGATTGGTATAATCAAGATTAATACTAAAGAACAATATCTATAACTCCAATTGACAGGTTGAATCAAGAAGGTATCCTGTCAAGGTACGAGAATTAGAATCAGGTATGTGCATCATCTGTAATCATAAGAGTAAATCAATAATGCACCGCATCCTATATAACCTATCTAGTTATATGGCCACAATAGATTTGATCCTTTGCTGAAAACGTTTGAGGCTTCATCTTCAGAAAACATTCTTCAATCCTTGTCGGATCATTTTGTCATGATGCAGCTATCCCATACATCGGTGGCTGATAAGGGTAACCACCTTGATACACTGCTTGTTGTGCACCAAGCTTTTGCACTGGAGTGTGCGTTACTGGGACTTGCTATGTGGTAGGCACTGTGTTATAGCTAATAGGTGCTGGGGGTACTTGGTTTGACCCGGAGGTGTTGATGTAGCATTGGCAACTTGGATAGTGATTCACATAGCAACTTGCATAGTCGGTCTCATCTGTTGTTGCTCTTGTATTTTGTCGGGCCAAGTTTATTACAACCGTAGCCAAGGCACTTGGTAGTCCAAGTAGATTGACTGGAGTGGCTTGGTTGTTTACCTCCTTTGATTTGTTTTAATCTGATTATCATTATTTAGCATCTACTCAGATGAGTTTTCATTACCCATTCCCAACCTAGATAGTAGTGGGGTCAAGTTGCAACATTTTCTTAATACTCAGCGGGTAATGGATCAGCTTGCGGTGGATCTCACTTAAAGTTTCTACGTCACCCAAGAGTATAGCTTTATTTTCTTGTAGTTACTCTTATTCTTAATGTATGACCATTATTCTTCTATCTCTGTTGGATTTAGTCCAAGATCTACAGAGATTTAGGCGTCACTAGCCATTTTTCTTCTTCTTTTGCCATACATCGAGTTTCGATTCTTGAGAGTATCAACTTGATATTCCAATTTTTCTACTTTATAGATGCCCCTTCTCGTTACTGTATTATATCCTTTGTATACTTAGATAACTGTCAGACTTATAGATCGTATCATATGTTATTTGTTTATCAGGGTACAATTGGATTTTCTTTTTTTGTCAGTGTTTACATATGGTTCCACCTTCTATATGTACATTATTGTTTTGTTTAAGTTCTGTCTCAGCCAACACAGGCGCTTAAGGTGTGTTTGTATTAAAGCTTTTAATTTATCCTAACTCAGTTCATGGACACTAGTAGAAGTATTCAGGTTTCATGGGCAAGGCCTGAGAGCTCTGATACCAAGTTATTACATCCCAATTCTGCACCAACCAGAATGGTGTGATGAACCGTCAATAAACCAACAATTCATCCAGGATCTCGTATAGGTTATCCCCACTTTGTTAAACCAAAACATATTCCACATTAATCAGAGATAATAAAATAAATAGTGAGAGTCTTATAGATAATGAACTGAGGTCTAGTGATGATAAATAATTAATATTTCATTTATCTCCAAGTAAGCGAAAACATAATTTAATACATATTACAAATATCCAAATACTAAAATTAAACACTAAGCATATCCACAGTTGGAACGCTTGTTTAATGAATCATAATAGTCCTCCACAGCTTGCTCATCATAGCCGCCACATGTTCATATGTTGGCGTGTCGACATAATCTTCAACCGTAATACCTGCAACATCAGAAACTAAAAGATTTGCGCGCGCGCGAGGGTTAGCTCTCCAACTTGAGCTCAATGAGTAAACAAAACAATGCAACAAACATATGCATGCATTTAATTCATATCTTTGGCCTGGTTCATAAGTTTGCAATGTGTTATAGAAAGGTTTGGTGGCCGCCTCACCTCTATAAACAGGGTGTGTAAGCCCACCCAATGGATTAAACACCATTGTCGTCCACATCCACCCCACCATGGAATAAGGATAGAGCTAAAGTGCTTAGGATCGCACCGCATCACACTTCCCCTGATGCCCTACCCATACCAACACGTAAGTCCCTGTTGACGAGGGCTTGCAAACTGGGCTTGCAACTAACCAATCCTAATGTCAAACAGTGTATCCAAAGTCTCACCCCAGCATCCCTCAATACGTCTATAGAGATAGAGGTAAGTCCCCCCGGAAGAGTCAGAGACTACACAGTTCGAGACCACCTCCCCTGATGCCCTACGATGTAATAGTTCTGCTAAAGTAATGGCGATACGATGATGTCAGTGGACAAGACTTGAGTAGAGATAGAGCTAGAGTCTGGTGACCAGGATGAACCACAGTGTCACGTCCTCCCCTGATGCCCCACTCGCATCAAGTACACTAACTACACACAAACATTCACATGCCTATTCTTAGCATCATCATTATCACCATGTTATAAATAAACAAAATTAAATATGCATGAACATTAATAGCAAGAATATTGGATGACATGTGAAATGCACAATACATGCATACAAGCATATAAACATTCATGGCATTGGACTCAATAAACAAAAACAGTTTATTATTAGCCAATTAGTTTAGGTCTTGTTCCCTTACCTTTGATTGCTAGTAGATCCTCGTTCAAGTTTTATGAATCACTTTTAAATCACTTGAAAACCTAACAAGTTGGTAGGTTTTAGCTAGAATTAATTCTCATGTGTTTAGACTAATAGAAGCTGAGGGGTCACAGTTGGGGTAACACCTGGGGTCTCAATTTCTGCGACCGCAGGGGTAGGATCGCAAGTAGGGTAGCACCTGGTGTCTTAGTTTTTACAACCCCAGGGTGTAGGATCGCAGGTAGGGTCAGACATACTGTGACCCTACGTGCGACCACACCCTCCCTGGAACTTCTCGAGGGCATGTGGTCGAATATGTGGGTCTCGTAGGGTCGAATATCATGCGACCCTACGTGCGACCACACGTGTCAGGGTCGACCTTTCCCTCTTAAGTTCATTATTTCATGTTTCAATCCTTTGGCTTATGTTCATAGTCCTTCATATGATTGTTTTATGGCTCAAAATCATAATTTTATTCACCTTCCATTGTCCACAATGACTTCCTCCATGGATTCTCTTGGAATTTATCCGTGGATGGATGATTTGGGATTCTCCTAATCCTATCTTCTTCATGAACTATTCTAGGCTCTCAAATTAATATAGGAAATAGATTCATACCTTAGTCTTGCTGAGATTTAGAGTTTTCTCTGAGCTTTCCTATTTTTTGGTCTTCTTCTTAGACTTTCCTTCTCTTCCTTCTCTTCCTTCTCTTCTCTTTCTCTCACTTTCAATTAGGGTTCTAAAGGAGTGAAAGAGGCTAAGGGACGTTCTATTTATAGAGGAAAACCCTCTATAATAAGCCCCAATGAGTTTAGGAAAGAACCCCCTTCGGATTAGGAAGGTTTCCTAAATTCAGTTTCTGGCTGTTTCCGTAGGGTCGTAGGTAGGGTCGCAGAATCCGTGACCCTACGTTTTTAAAATGTGACCCTACGACCAAAAAGTCATGGGTTAGACTCTTTTGAGGTGGGGTCGGTCACACCTGTTTAGGCATGCGACCACACACTCATATTTGACTGTTTTTGAGTTATTTTCATACCTGGTCTTGTGGTTTCTTCACGCAATTGGTCCACTTGGCTTGACCATGATAGGTAGACTGGTCACGACACGTGAATGTAAGGTTAGACCGGGTTCGTGGTATACGGATCTTACATTGGGCCTCTTTATACCTCTGTTCTGAGCAAAATAACTTTCCCTTTGGCTTGATTCCAGTATTCGAGCAATCTGTACAGCTTTATTATAATTCTTCTTTTCCAGTCCCAATACATACTCACGGATGCTTCCCCTAAGTCCCATTATGAACCTTTGGGTTTTGGTATCTTCTTCCTGCATGCTAGATGGAGCAAAGAAGAATAGCTCCTCATAACGCTATTGATATGCGTCTACAGTCATCTGTCTCTAATACAGACTCAAAAACTCCTTTTTCATTTGATCTCTGAAACTCTTTGGAAAATACTTCTCGAAGAAAACTTCTTTATAAATTACTCATGTCAGTTGGGTGTGCTTTGTTAACAGATAAATTCTAGTCGATTTCCACCAGTGGTGTGCCTCACCTTTCAACATAAATGTGACACATAATACCTTCTCTTCTTCATTTATAGTCATCATCATAAAGTTCCTTTCTATTTCGTCGATCCAATGAGCTGGCCACAATGGATCTGATGGTTTGCCTGTGAATTCCTTTGGCTTCAACTTCAGGAAACGCTCGATCAGTCTGAAGTGATCAATCTGATACTGTGCATATGCCTCATACATAAGCGGTTGGTACTGATAGTTACCTTAGTTGTACCCGCCTTGCGGTGCTTCAGGATTTGGCACTTGGCCTTGTACTACTGGTATTTGCGGTGCTTGGGGTATAGTGTTGCTACCGTCAGGTACCGTACTAGCTTGTCTCGTAGGTAAAGGTGTTGTGTTTGCAACTGAAAAAATAATCCCCATAGTCGCTTGCATGTTGGCTTACATTTGTTGTATATGCTGCATTTGCTGTGCCAAACTCATCACCACCATAGCCAAATCCGTAGGTGGTGCAGGTAAGTTGGTTGGGTTGGCTTGGGTGTGAACATTCTGAGGCGTAGTATGTTGAGTTCCAATATTTTCTTCTTGTCCTTGCTGACCTTCATTGTCATTGATCTCCATAGGTGGTGGAGATGGGTAAACATTCTGTCTCCTTCTATTTACTCTACGACTAGCCATTTCCTATTTTCAGCGGTGGTAGTGTCTGAAAATCAAGGAAACATATGAGGCAAGCATAATATAAGTTAATCTCATGTTAATTTTCAAATAAACAAGGCAAGTTTCAAAATTTTAAAGTCATTCAGTCAAAACGGGGCATTTTCATCGTGGGGTCGATGGGTGGGGTCGATCGTGGGGTCGCATTTTTGGTCGAATTTTGCGACCACATGACACTAAATCAGGTTTTTAAAATCTGATTTTGAGCCATTTTCTTCATTTTCTCTCTTGCCTTTTACTGTTCACAACTCAACTCGCCTCTACTGAGTTCCTACAGTACCGACCACTCACCTTGAGTGAATTTTCCTCGAGCAACCATCAGATTCCTTATCTCCATGGTAAGTTTTACATTCTCATTGCCCTTTTTGTCAATTCATTCTAGGTTTCCATCGCCTATTCCAATCTTTTCCCAATTAAATTTTATTTATCCTTAAAATTTTGATTTTTATTGATGAACCTTGCTATTGGGCACCCAACGGACAAAAGCCCTCTAAGAGATTTAAGTTTCATCGGTCGGTTTGGGTCAATCAATCGAAAACTTACGTTCTGACCTAGAATTTGGGGATTTTTACCATTTCTCAAATTTTCTTCAATTTGTTTTGATTAACAACAAGTTGTTACTAAATTGGTCATTGTGTGATTGCTTATGACGTATGTGAGTCCTCTAGTCCAAGCATTTGGGCAGGAATGAGACTTTTGACCAATCACGCTGTCAGAATGCCAACATTTTAAATTTTTACTATATTTAATATGTTGCTTGTTGGTCTATGCCCTTGCAGACAACATGGCTCGTACTAAAGTCCCCACAGTTCATGATCCTCGTCGCTTCAGGTTCATTGAAATAGAGGCATAGTATCCCTAGTACGAGCGCAAGAAGGTAGAAGGGGGTCGTTGTGTCAACTTGGCCAGCCTAGCCCTATTTGATGTGGAGGGGGCATTTGGTGAAATGGACTGGCTCCTTGTGATTCTGTACGAGGGTTGTACCTGTCCTAAGTTGGTGAAACAGTTTTACTGTAATTTACAGGTGGAGGGTGACTCAGAGGATATAAATAGGGGCTGAGAGCTCAGGATCACAAGTTTAGTTAAAGGGTAGAGGTTTCATTTAACTGCCAAGAGTTGGCTGATATCCTAGGTATCTCAAATGACGGTCCTTTGGTATATTATGCACCCAAGGAACCCTAGTTCCTATCAGTGAGAATGCGCAGAAATTGATAACCAGATTCTTCGGGACGATCGCTGGTAGATGAAAGCAATTGACCTACGTCCAGACCCCCGAGCCCGAGTGTATTGCAAGATCATTCAGGACAACCTGATTCCCCAGAGTGGACACTATGAGAAGGTTTCACAGTTGACCCAGTACCTTCTGTACTGCATCTGCACTAGGCAGCCTATCTGCCTTCCTTATATCATTATTAGGACCATGCATAGTGCCACGATGCCTGGTCTGGTGGGTAACCTACCCTATGGGAGTTTGATCACCACTCTACTCACTCGCCTGCAGGTAGACTTGGTTGATGAAAGGATTCACGAGGACACTTTTTCAACTGACCTTGACTGGGAGGCCATCTGTAGGATGGGGATGCGAGATGTGCAGGTCAGTGACGAGGAGAGAAACGCTATGAGACGTCCTCTCACTCGGGTAGCGTCAGCAGATGCAGAGGCTGCAGCAGCAGCAGATGCAGAGGCTGTAGCAGCAGTAGCAGCAGAGGTAGCAGCAGAGGCACACGAGAGTGATGATGAGGAGGATGATGATCGGATGTACATGGATGTGGATGCCATACCTCCTCCATCACTACAGCATTCCACTGGAGCTGACCCTTCTCGGTCTCCTTTTCACTCAGCTGGTCCTTCATGCCCACCACAGAGGACATGATGGGACTACTACGTGAGATTCGGGAGGTTCAGCGTACAACGGATCAGAGGGTAACGGATTTGACAGCTAGTCTCCAGGTGACCGAGACTCAGGTAGCCTGGCTTACGAGAGTATATACTGAGGACTATGATCGAGATCGTGAGGCACCTCCTCCCCCAGCACCCCCAGCTTCTTGATACCGTTTATTTCTTTTTTCTTTTATATTATAGAGTAACTATCCGGGTTGTGGACCATACTATGATTCGGACGTACATTTTTTTTATATATAAAATTGGTTTCCCATTTACATGTGTATTATTCTCTTTCTTAGTTTATGTCTCAAACAACATAGGTTCTTATGGTGCGTTCTTATTACAGTTTTTAATTTTTATCCTAACTTAGTTCACGACCCTTGTGGTAGTATTTTGGTTTAATAGAGCAAAGCCTGAGAGCTCTGATACCAAGTTGTCACACCCTAATTCTGGACTAACCAGAATAGTGTGATGAACCATCAATAAACCAACGGTTCAACCAAGATCTCGTATAGGCCGTGTCCATTCGATTAAATCAGATACATTCCACAAGTAAAATCAGAGTAAATAAACGATAGCGAAAGTCTTTAATATTAATGAATTGAGTATCTTACAGTGATAGCATAATTAAATACCCAATTATCTCCAATATACCTCAAGATATAAAATAAAGTAAAATAATTAATTACATGTTCCATACTAAACAACTACGCTAATAAAAAACATATGAGTTGCACTCGCACGACGAATCTTGCGCATCTTCTTCAGCTTCTACGTCCATCGTAGCAACGTATCCATACGTCGGTGCATTCATATATTCTTCAACAATATGACCTGCATCAAGAATTAAATATATTCAATGTTGAAAGGGTGAGCATACATCACGGCTCAGTGAGCAAACAAAATAATACAACAAACATATGCATGTATTCAATTCATATATTTGGTCTAGTTTATAAGTTTGCAATGTACTATAGAAAGGTTTGGGGACCGCCGCAGCTATGTACACGAGTGTGTGAATCTGTCCAATGGATCAAACACTATTTCTGTCCCACATGCACCCACCATGGAATAGAGATAGAGCTAAAGTGTCCAGATCAAATATCCCTAACACTTCCCCTGATGCCCTACCCATACCAACACGTAAGCCCCTATTGGCAAGGGCTTGCAAACTGGACTCGCAACTAACCAATCTTAAATGTCATCCAGTGTATCGAAGGCCTCACCCCAACATCTCTTAATACGTCCATAGAGATAGAGCTAAGGCCCCTCGATAGAGTTAAAAACCACACGGTCCGAGACCACCTCCCTTAATGCCCTACAACGTAATAGTTCTACTAAGGTAATGACGATATGACGATGTTAGTGGGCAAGACTTGAGTAGAGATAGAGCTAGAATCTGGCGACGAGGTCAAAAACCACCATGCCACGTCCTCCCCCTGATGCTCCACTAGCATAGACACACAAGCCACACACATACATTCACATGTCTATTTTTAGCATCATCATTATCATCATGTTATAAATAAACATAATTAAATGTGCATGAACAGTAATAGCAGGAATATTGGATGACAAGTGAGATGCACATTACAAGCATACTAGCATAGAATCAATCATGGCATTGGACTCAATAAAGTAAATGGTTTATTATTATCCAATTAGTTTAGGTCTTGTTCCCTCTCCTTTGATCGATGGTTGTTCATCTTCCAAGCATTGTAAATCACTTTTGGACCACTTAGAAATCTAATAAATTTATGGATTTTAAGTTAAAGTTCATATTCATTAATTACAGTCTCATCTAGAATCAATCAAACCTCCAGAAGCTGAGTGGTCGCAGGTGTGGCTGCACCTGTGGTCTCAGTTTCTATGACCATAGGGTGTATGGTCGATACGTGTGGTTGTGTCACACCCCAATTCTACACTATTCAGAATGGTGTGATGTACCGCTAACATTCCAACGGTTCAACCAGGATCTCGAGTAGGCTATATCCATTTTATCTAAACCCCATACATCCATAATCATAAACAGAGTAAATACACAATAGCAGAAGTCTTATAATATAATGAACTGAGAATCTATTGTGATATCAATATTTGAATAACAAATTATTCTGTATCAACCAAGACATAAATAAATAAATATCAAATATATGTCTTTAATAAACTCAAATAGATAAAACAAAAAATCTAATCGAATACACATGAGTTGCACTCGCAAGAGATGTCATGTGTATCCACTTCAGCTTCAGCTACCGTCGCTGCAACGTTCCCGTATTCTGGAGCATTTATATAATCTTCAACGGTTGTACCTGCATCATCAACTAAAAATATTCGACATCGAAGGGTGATCACACATCACGGCTCAGTGAGCAAACAAAACAATGCAACAATACATATGCATGCAATCAATTTATATCTTTGGTCTGGTTTTACGTTTGTACTGTGCTATAGAAAGGATAGGTGGTCATCGTACATCTATGCACGAGAGTGTGGATACGCCCGATAACTCTCACTGTCGCCCACAACACCCATAATGAACGTTGTACAATGAAGGTCACGTTTATCGATGCACAATTCCATACTAACAAATTAACCCCTGATGGCTAGGGCTGCAAACGGGACTCGCTACTAAGCAATCCTAATGTCAACCAATGTATCCAAGGCCTCACCCCAGCATCCCTCAGAGCACTCGTAGAGATAGAGCTAAGGCCCCTCGGTAGAGTATAGGACTCAAGGACCGAGACCCTCCTTGATGCCCTACGTCGCAATAGTTCTGCTAAGGTAACGGTGATACGACGATGCTAATGCACAAGACTTGAGATAGAGATAGAGCTAAAGTGCCCGGATCAAATACCACATAACACCTTCCCTGATGCCCTACTCGCATCAAGCACACTAACCACACACAAACACCCACATGCCTATTCTTAGCATCAATCACCATCACCATGTTATAAATAAACAAAATTAAATATGTATGAGCAATAATAACAGGAATATTGGATGACATGTTGAATGCACACTACAAGCATATTCGCATAGAATCAAGCATGGCATTGGACTCAAGTAAATAAAAGTAGTTTCTTATTAACCAATTAGTTTAGATATTGTTCCCTCACCTTAGCTTGCTAATAGATACTCTTCTAAGCTTTAGAATCACCTTTATATTGCTATTATATTGTTAGAAGACCTAACAAAGTCGATAAAATTTAATTAGAATTTATTTGAATTTTTAACAGGGGGTCGGAGGTAGGGTTTGAGTTATGACCGACCCCTGGTGCGACCCCCCCTAATCTGGACTTCCAGAACCCTGGGGGTCGATACTCAGGGTCACATAGGGTCGGATGGTCATCGACCCCCTGTGCGACCCCCTGTGGGTTTTGGTCAATTTTCCTCCTTTTAGTCCATTCTTCGTGTTTGGGGTCCTATGGATTGCTCCTACAGTCCATTCAACATACATTCCATGGTCTAGAAGCATGAATCATCCACCTATATAGCTTTTATATATTCTCCCATGGTTTTCCATGGAAACCTAACCATGGGTTGATGGTTTGAATTTCTCCGAGATCACACTCTCATCCTTATCTAACCTAAGGTCTGTAGAAATTCATGGAATTAGTATCCATACCTGAGAAGAATACTCCTTCTCTGCAACTCTTCTCCTTTTTGCTTTTTCTTCTCTCCCTTGCTTTTCTTCTCTTTCTCTCAATTCAATTAGGGTTGTAAAAGGAGTGAAAGAGGCTTAGGGACGTCCTATTTATAGGGTGAAAATTCTTAAACTAAGTCCCATTGAGATTTGGAAGGAATCCAATCGAAATTTGAAAACTTTTCTAATTTCAGTTTTTGGCGGCAATTGGGGGTCGATGATCCCGTCGACCCCTGGTTTCCTAAAGTGTCCGACCCCCTCTATAAAACAGGGGGTTTGACTTTCTGTCTTGGGGGGTCCGACCCTCCCTTGCTGGGTATGCGACGCTCCCTTTAAATTAAGTGTTTTTGGGTCAATTTGATACCTGGGATCACGATCTCCTTCACTCCCTTGGTCCATTCATCTCGTCCATGATGGGTAAACCTGATTCAAGGTGGTAAGACCGGATTAGTTTGATACGGGTCTTATAACTCCCCCTACTTATAAAAATTTCGTCCCCGAAATTGTACGTACCTTCTGAATCAAATAAGTGAGGGTATTGCTTTCGCATAGCATTCTCTTCCTCCCAAGTAATTTCTTCCATGTCTCTACTTTTCCAAGTGACCTTAACATAATAGATATCTCGGTTGCGTAGTCGTTGAACCTTTCGGCTGGTGATTTCTGTTGGTGTTACCTTCAAATGTCAAATCATCAGTCAAATCCGGTAAATCTATTGTCATAACGTGCGTTGGATCCTTGACATACTTCTTCAATAGGGAAATATGAAATACGTCATGCACACTTGACATAGATGGTGGTAGTGCTAACTGATAAGTCACTTTTCCACGCTTAGCTAGAATCTCATATGGCCCGACATATCTTGGACTGAGTTTCCCTTTCTGTCTGAACCGTTTCAATCCTCGCATAGGCGATACCTTCAATAATATTTTATCACCTACAACGAACTCAAGATCTCTGCGTCGAGTATCTGCATATTGCTTCTGACGGTTCTGAGCTGGTTTTACCCTTTCCTTGATAATGTCTACCACTTGACAAGTCTCTTCAACAAATTCTGGCCCAACAATACTACGTTCTCCAACTTCATTCCAAAACAACGGAGTTCGACACTTTCTGCCATACAGTGCTTCATATGGTGACATCTGTATAGTAGCCTGATAGCTATTGTTATAAGCGAACTCGATCAGTGGTAACTTTTCATCCCATGATCCTTTGAAATCAATTACACATGCGCGTAGCATATCTTCTAGAATCTGGACTGTACGCTCTGACTGTCCATCTGTCTGTGGGTGGAATGCGGTACTGAACTTCAATGTTGTACCCATAGCCTTTTGCAATCCCTCCCAAAACTTGGATGTAAATCGGGGATCTCTATCGGATACAATGCTCTCTGGTACACCGTGTAACCGAACAATATTATCCACATACAGCTTTGCTAACCTTTCTAGTGTATACTGAGGTCGTATCGGTATGAAGCGAGTTGTCTTAGTCAGACGGTCTACAATCACCCAAACTGCGTCAACTACTCGAGGAGTCAGTGGTAATCCCGTGACGAAGTCCATAGTGATGCAGTCCCATTTCCATGCTGGTTCCGGTAACAGCTGTAACAGTCCTGTGGGTCTTTGTCGTTTAGCCTTTACTTTCTGACAATTTAGGCATTGAGACACGAACTTAGCTACATCTGCTTTCATTCCTCTCCACCAATATATTTTCTTTAGATCATGATACATTTTTGTGCTTCCAGGATTTATCGAATAAATGGTGGTATGGGCTTCTTTCATCAGTCGGTGTCTAATTTCCACATTTTCTATTTCGGGTACACATATTCTTCCTTTGTACTTCAGTACTTTCTCTTCGTCCAAGGTGAACTCAGGGTTAGTCTTACCTTTTTCGATATCTTCTTGTACTGTTCTTAGATAAGGATCTGATTTGATAGTTGTATTCACTTCATCCATTATATCCGGTATAATCTTCAATGCCGCAAACATATTTGAAAACCGATGAATAAACCCTTGGTTGGCTGATCCATCCGTTGTATCTATCACATATTGTTCATTGCCATGATTGAATACCATTCCAGTAGTACATATAGCTGTAGTTGTACTAACCTCCCCTTGAGATTTTATCATCGCCTTTCTGCTCAACGCATCCGCTACTACATTAGCTTTCCCCTGATGATACTGGATATCACAATCATAGTATTTCAATAGTTCCAACCATCTTCTTTGTCTCATATTCAATTCCTTCTGATTATATAAATAAGTAAGACTTTTATGGTCCGACTTAATCTGGAACTTCTCTCCGTATAGGTAATGTCTCCATATCTTGACAGCATGTACTACTGCCGCTAACTCCAAATCATGAGTGGGATAATTTTTCTCATGTATCTTTAACTGTCTCGAGGCATAAGCAATTACTTGTTCCCCTTGCATAAGAACGCATCCTAATCTCAGTCTTGACGCATCAGTGTATAGGGTAAATGACTGTCCTGGAACATGAATAGTCAAAATCAGAGCGGATATCAACCTGGTCTTCAATGTCTGAAAACTCTTCTTACATTTATCCGTCCACACGAACTTTTCACCTTTCTTAGTCAAACTGGTGAGGTACGGAAATCCATGAATAGTCTTCTACAAATCTCCAATAATAACCAGCGAGACCCAGAAAACTTCTTATTTCTGCAACGCTTGTTGGTGCTTTCCACTTTACAATAGCCTCGATCTTGCTGGGGTCCACTTTATTTCCTTTAGCGGATACCACATGGCCTAGGAAGGCGACTTCACTTAGCCAAAACTCACACTTGAAAATTTTGCATACAGCTTCTCTTTCCTTAAACGCTGTAGAGCGGCGTTTAGATTCTTAACGTGGGTTTCCTTGTCCTTGGAATATACCAATATATCATAAATAAATACTATAACCGACGTATCCAACATGTCGTGGAAAACTGGGTTCATAAGTTCCATGAAAGTTGCTGGTGTGTTTGTTAATCCAAAAGACATGACTAAGAATTCATAATGTCCATATCTGGTCCTGAAAGCTGTCTTAGGAATATCACCCTCTTTAATCTTCAGCTGATGATAACCTGACCGAAGGTCGATCTTAGAAAATACTTTCGCTCCTTGCAACTGATCGAACAAGTCATCGATCCGATGTAGTGGATATCGATTCTTGATTGTCAGTTTGTTCAGCTCCCGATAGTCGATACATAATCGAACGCTACCGTCCTTCTTCTTTACGAATAATACCGGTGCTCCCCATAGTGATATACTGGGTCGAATATAACCCTTGTCCAGTAGTTCTTGTAGTTGCACTTTCAATTCCTTCAGTTCAGTAGGAGCCATTCTATAAGGTGCTTTTGATACTGGTGCGGCTCCAGGTATAAGGTCTATCACAAACTCTGTGGCTCTATCGGGTGGTAATCCTGGTAGTTCCTCCGAAAATACGTCGGGATAGTCCTGCACGACATCAATATCTTCCATTCGTGGTGCTTCCTTGGTTAGGTCGACCACTGATACTAGATACCCGACTGCCCCCTTCTCAAGGCACTTCTTAGCCTTTAGTGCTGAGAGTATGAGCTTGCGTTTACGGGGCAGTTTGGTTCCCGCAAAACTGAATTCTGCTTCTTCTTTGTCTTTAAATGTTAGCTTCTTTTCGGCGCATAATAGGTTTGCAGAATGCCGAACTAACCAGTCCATTCCCAAGATGACATCAAAGTCTGCCATCCCAAGTTGGATCAAGGTTGCATCTAAGGTTTTCTCGCCAATGAGAACTGGACATGACCCATAACCTTTCTTTAATTCCACTTCTAACCCCATCGGTGACTGTACAAGTAGTTTGTAGTTCAATGTTTTGATGGGTAAGTTCAGCTTCCTTCCAAACGACACAGATATAAAGGAATGAGTAGCTCCTGAATCAGAGTACTCTGGCGGGTATGCCATTTATAGGTACGATACCTGTGATTTGTTTAAACTTAGTCTACATGCTTACACATTGTAATACAACTTAAAGGTTTAGGTCATACCTGTGACCACATCGGGTGATGCGGCAGCTTCCTCAGACGTAACAGCATAAACTCGTCCTTGATGTTGTTGCTTCCTGGGTTTGGGACACTCTCTCATCATATGTACCACTTGATTGTAGTTATAACATCTTGGACTTTCAGTATTTGGCTTTGGTTGCTGCTGAGCTGCTTGAGTGGTCTTGGGTGCAGCGGTAAAATTCTGAGTACGGAAAGGATTGTATGTCTTGTTATTACCTCCGTTGTAAGAATTACCAACTGGCCTTTTCACACATCTGTTTTGCATAAAATAGCTTTCCTTCTGGCTCGACTCAATAACTCGAGCAATTTGCACGGCTTCATTATAAATCTTGTTCTCTAAACCCAGGATGTGCTCTCTGATGCTTCCTCTGAGTCCTGTGACAAACCTACGGGTTTTGGTGTCCTCTTCTTGCATACTAAGTGGTGCAAAGAAAAACAGCTCTTCATAGCACTGTTGATACGCATCCACGGACATCTGGCCCTGATATAAACTCAAGAACTCCTTCTCCATAGCATCTCTGAAGCTTCGGGGAAAATACTTCTCAAAGAACGCTTCTTTATAAATAGCCCAAGTCAATAGGGCGTGCTTGGTCAGTAGATATGCCCTGGTAGATTTTCACCAATGATGTGCATCGCGTTTCAGCATGAAGGTGGCACATAACACCTTTTCTTCTTCAGTAATGGTCATCATGAGAAAGTTTCTCTCCATCTCGTTGATCAAATGTGCTGGCCATAACGGATCTGACGGTTTACCGTTAAATTCCTTGGGCTTCATCTTCAGAAATCTCTCAACCAGTCGAGAGTGATCCATCTGATTTTGGGGGTACGCCCCAAACATAGGTTGTTGATACTGATACTGAACCTGAGCTGCTTCTGGATCAGGTACTGGGATCTATGCAGCTGGTGGTTGAGGTGTTTGAGGTGCTGGGTGGTTATCCTCCGGTGCTGCACTGGCTTGTCCAGTCTGCATGGGTGTAGCATGTGCGGCTTAGAACATAATCCCCATTGCAACTTGCATTTGAGCCTGTGCATGTTGCATCTGTTGCAACTGTTGTGCTAGATTCATTACCACGGTTGCTAACTCCGGTGGTGGAGGTGGCAAGTTGGTAGGATTTGCCTGATCTGGATTTCCTGGGGGTGCAACCTGTGGATTTCCCTGTGCATATATATTCTCCTGGCTAGTTTCCTTCACAGGTGGTGGTGGAACTGCATTTCGACTCTGCCTGGTTACTCTACGTCCAGACATGTTTTCTTCTGAGATTGGTGGTGCCTGAAAATCATCAAAATAGGTGAGTCAATCATTTATACTGCATGTAGACACGTTAACCGATGTAAAATTCCAAAAATTTTAGCTCATTTTATGAAAAATACTGCCTTTTCTATGCAAGGTCGATGGTGGGGGTCGATGGTATGTCCGACCCTCAGTATCCGACCCTGGGAATGACCTGTTCTTCCCGAGAGCTGGGGGTCGATGTGGGGGTCGATGGGTATCCGACCCCCCTGTCCGACCCCTGGTTCCCTGCCAAGTTCCCGAGAACTGGGGGTCGATGGATGTCTAACCCCCTGGTCCGACCCTTGGTTTTCTGTCAGATTCCCGAGAGCTGGGGGTCAATCTAGGGGTCGATCCGGGGGTCGATGATCCTGGTCGAATTGTCCGACCCCCAGACCAAAAATCAGACCTTTAAGATCCGATTTTGGGTTCATTCCCCATCATTTCTCTCCCGTTTCGACTCGTCTCCCATCTCTGAGTTGCTACAGTGCCACTCCGCTATTTTGGTCAGTTTGGATCCGTGTTTCGACCTCCACATCATCCCTACAGGTATGCTTTCTCATTTTTACCTGTTTTTAGGTTTCAATTTTTAGGTTTTTGTCCATTTAACTTGTATTTTTCAAATTAAACTTTTTTCAACCATAAAAATTCGATTTTTATTGGGGGCTTTTGTTACTGGTGTCTCGAGGAACGAAAGCCCTCAAAAATTTTTGAGTTTCATCGGTTGGTTATCGAGAAACTTGGATTTTTGCTCTTTTTGTCCTAATTTGTCGAAATTTTTGATTTCTCGTAATTTCTTCAAATTGGACTTCATTAGCTAGAATTTTCTACTGTCTGAGTGTTGTAGGACATGTTGGAACCTACGTAAGTCCTCCTGCCCACATGTCTGGGTGACAAGTGAGGCTTTTGGCCAACTTACGTCGTTATAATGTCAAAATTTCAGATTTTCTATCCTATTAACATATTATCTGTTTTTCTTTCTTATTTGCAGATACCATGGCTCGTACCAAGGTACCCAGAGTTCGTGATCCTTTTCGCTTCCGTTCCAACGAAGCCGAGGCACAATATGCCCACTTTGTTCGTAAGAAAGTGGAGGGAGGTCGTATGGTGAACTTGGCTGAGTTAGCCTTGTTCAACGTGGAGAGAGCCTTTGGTGGTATGGGGTGGCTCCCTGTCATTACCTACGATGCTTGCACACGCCCGGATTTAGTGCGACAGTTTTATTGTAATCTCCAGGTGGTGGGGAATTACAATGACGTCGAGAGGGGTTAGGAGTTGCGTATCACTAGTTACGTCAAAGGGGTGAACATCTCTTTTGATTATTGGCAACTGGCCGACCTACTAGGCATTCCCTATGATGGCCCCATGATTTACTGTGCTCCTGGAGAGCCCCAGTTCGTCTCCACAGAGATGAGGGTTGAGATTGATAGTCAGTTGCTACGACCTGATCGCTGGCAGATGAGGGCTTGCTATATGCGTCCGGCTCCATGGGTCTTTTGCAAGATTATCCAGCGTAACCTACTCCCGCAGAGTGGTCACTACGAGAGGGTTTCCCAGCTGACCCAATATCTACTATACAGTATCTACACTAGACAGTCCGTCTGCCTGCCGTACACCATCATGCGGACTATGATCACTGCTACATTGCGCAGCCATACTGGAAACCTCCCGTACGGACGTATGATCACTATGTTGCTGACCCGCTTGGGAGTTGATTTAGTGGATGAGAAGACTCAGGAGAAAACCTTCTCGTCGGCTCTAGATTGAGAGGCTATCTGCAAGATGGGCTTGCGGGATGCCAAAGTCAGTGACGAGGAGAGGAATGAGATGGTGCGCCCTCACACTCGCATCGAGATCGCTGACGCTGAGGCAGCTGCTACCGCCGCTAGAGTTCATGCGGATCCTACCGATGACGATGACCGCATGTACATGGATATAGACTCGATACCACCGCCTTCACCCACGCATGCGGCTGGAGCTGGTACTTCATCTGCGGTGGGTCCTGCACCTGAGACTGGTCCTTCTCATGCGACTGGTCCTTCACACCCACCTTCTGATATGATGGAGATGTTGCATGAGATCAGAGAGGCTCAGCGCAGATCTGATCTGAGGATGGAGGAGTTACTAGACGCTCAGTGTGTGAGAGTGGATGAGCTCATAGACGCCCAGCGTACATCAGACATGAGGATGGGAGAGTTACTAGACGCTCAGCGGGTGAGAGTGGATGAGCTACTAGACTCCCAGCGGACATCAGCCATGAGGATGGGAGAGCTCATGGAGGCTCAGCACTGGACTGATCAGCGGGTAGCCGATCTTACAGCTAGTCTGCAGACGACCCAGACTCAGATAGCCTGGTTGACTAGAGTCTACGCCGAGGACTATGACAGAGATCGTGAGGCGCCGCCTCCTCCTTCACCTCCGGCTTCATGAGTGTATCTTTTCCTTCTTCTTGTACTACAGAGTAACTATCTGGGTTGTGGACTGTACTCTGTTTTAGTTATGTATATACGTTTGTTTCTTTCACATTGTATTAAAATTGTTTTCCCTTTAATAGATGCATTATTTTCTTTTCAAATTTGGTTTCAAACATCACTTGTGTTTATAATGTGTTAATATTACTATTTTTACTTTTATCCTATCTCAGTTCACAATTGTCTTGAATGTATGCTAGTTCAACGGACAAGGCCTGAGATGCTCTTATACCAAGTTGTCACACCCCAATTCTGCACTATTCAGAACGGTATGATGAACCTCTAACAAACCAACGGTTTAACCAAGATCTCGAGTAGGCTATATCCGTTTTATCTAAACCCCATACATCCATAATCATAATCAGAGTAAATACACAATAGCAGAAGTCTTATAATATAATGAACTGAGAATCTATTGTGATATCAATATTTGAATAATAAATTATTCTGTATCAACTAAGACATAAATAAATAAATATCAAATACATGTCTTTAATAAATCCAAATAGATAAAACTAAAAATCTAATCGAATACACATGAGTTGCACTTGCAAGAGATATCATGTGTATCCACTTCAGCTTCAGTTACCATCGTTGCAACGTTCTCGTATTCTGGAGCATTTATATAATCTTCAATGGTTGTACCTGCATCATCAACTAAAAATATTCGACGTCGAAGGGTGAGCACACATCACGGCTCAGTGAACAAACAAAATAATGCAACAATAAATATGCATGCAATCAATTCATATCTTTGGTCTGATTTTACGTTTGCACTGTGCTATAGAAAGGATAGGTGGTCACCGCACCTCTATGCACGAGAGTGTGGATACGCCCGATGACTCTCACCGTCGCCCACAACACCCATAATGAACATTGTACAATGAAGGTCATGTTTATCGATGCACAATTTCATACCAACAAATTAACCCCTGATGGCTAGGGCTGCAAACGGGGCTCGCTACTAATCAATCCTAATGTCAACCAATGTATCTAAGGCCTCACCCCAGCATCCCTAAGAGCACCCGTAGAGATAGAGCTAAGGCCCCTCGGTAGAGTATAGGACTCAAGGACCGAGACCCTCCTTGATGCCCTACGTCGCAATAGTTTTGCTAAGGTAACGACGATACGACGATGCTAATGCACAAGACTTGAGATAGAGATAGAGCTAAAGTGCCCGGATCAAACACCGCATAACACCTTCCCTGATGCCCTACTCGCATCAAGCACACTAACCACATACAAACACCAACATGCCTATTCCTAGCATCAATCACCATCACCATGTTATAAATAAACAAAATTAAATATGCATGAGCAATAATAACAGGAATATTGGATGACATGTTGAATGCACATTACAAGCATATTCGCATAGAATCAAGCATGGCATTGGACTCAAGTAAATAAAAGTAGTTTCTTATTAACCAATTAGTTTAGGTCTTGTTCTCTCACCTTAGCTTGCTAATAGATACTCTTCTAAGCTTTAGAATCACCTTTATATTGCTATTATATTGCTAGAAGACCTAACAAAGTCGATAAAATTTAATTAAAATTTATTTGAATTTTTAAAACCATTCTGTTAACTGGGGGTCGGAGGTAGGGTCTGAGTTATGACCGACCCCTGGTGCGACCCCCCCTAATCTGGACTTCCAGAACCCTGAGGGTCGATACTCAGGGTCACATAGGGTCGGATGGTCATCGACCCCCTGTGCGACCCCCTGTGGGTTTTGGTCAATTTTTCTCCTTTTAGTCCATTCTTCGTGTTTGGGGTCCTATGGATTGCTCCTACAGTCCATTCAACATACATTCCATGGTCTAGAACCATGAATATCCACCTATATAGCTTTTATGTATTCTCCCATGATTTTTCATGGAAACCTAACCATGGGTTGATGGTTTGGGTTTCTCCGAGATCACTCTCATCCTTATCTAACCTAAGGTCTGTAGAAATTCATGGAATTAGTATCCATATCTGAGAAGAATACTCCTTCTCTGCAACTCTTCTCCTTTTTGCTTTTTCTTCTCTCCCTTGCTTCTCTTCTTCTTCTCTTCCTTCTCTTATCTTTCTCTCAATTCAATTAGGGTTGTAAAAGGAGTGAAAGAGGCTTAGGGACGTCCTATTTTTAGGGTGGAAACTTCTAAACTAAGTCCCATTGAGATTTGGAAGGAATCCAATCGAAATTTGAAAACTTTCCTAATTTTAGTTTCTGGCGGCAACTGGGGGTCAATGAGGGGGTCGATGATCCCGTCGACCCTGGTTTTCTAAAGTGTCCGACCCCCTTTGTAAAACAGGGGGTCTGACTTTCTGTCTTGGGGGGTCCGACCCTCCCTTGCTGGGTATGCGACCCTCCCTTTAAATTAAGTGTTTTTGGGTCGATTTGATACCTGGGATCACGATCTCCTTCACGCCCTTGGTCCATTCATTTTATCCATGATGGGTAAGCCTGGTTCAAGGTGGTAAGACCGGGTTAGTTTGATACGGGTCTTACAGGTTGCATATCATACGACCACTCACATTCGACCACACCCTCCCTGGAAACTTCCCGAGGGCATGTGGTCGATACATGTGCCTCGTGTGGTCGACCATAGCTGCGACCACACGAGTGTTTGGTCGACTTTCATTCTAAGTTTAACCCTTCATGATTCGATTCCTTGAACTATCACTAAGGTCCTTTCTATGATTGATCTATGGCCTTAATTTCATATTTTTCACAATTATCTACTCTAACCTACTGTTCATGGATTTCTTTTGAGTTTTCGTCTATGGGTCTCATGGTTGAGATCCTACTTTGAATCGATACTTCCTCCATGATCTATTCTAGGCATTCAACTAATGTAGGGGATGTTTTCATACCTTAAACTTGCTGAAGAATCAGAGCTCTCTCTGAAATTCCTTCTCTTAGTCTTCCTCTTCAATTCTCTTTCTCTTCCTCCTCCTCTCTTTCTCTCTCTTTCAATTTGAGTTCTAAAAGAATGAAAGAGGCTAAGGGACATCCTATATATAGAGGGAAACATCCAAATAAAGTCCCACTTTGATTAGGAAAGAACCCCCTTTCAGATTAGGAAGGTTTCATAATTTCGGAATCAATTATACCATCGTGTGGTCGCACATGGGGTCGCAGGATCCGTCTACCACACGTCTCTAAACTACGTCCACACGTCTCAGATTTGAGTGGTCTCAACATTCTGAGGTGTGGTCGATCACACCTATTTAGGTATGCAACCACATGTCTCAATTAGATGATATATGGTTTGAATTACTTGTGGTTTCTTCATGCATTTGGTCCGCTTAGTCTGACCATGATAGGAAGACCTGGTACAAGGTGGTAAGACCGGGTTAGTATGATACGGGTCATACAGACGTGGCATTGTGGTCTCTGACCTAGTCACCAGACTCTAGCACTATCTTAAGTCTTGCCCACTAACATGGTCGTATCACCATTACCTTAGCAGAACTATTACATCATAGGGCATCAAGGGAGGTGGTCTCAGACAGTGTAGTCTTTAACTTTTTCGGGGGGCCTTAGCTCTATCTCTATGGATGTATTAAGGGATGCTGGGGTAAGGCTTTGGATACACTGGATGATATTTAGGACTGGTTAGTTGCGAGCCCAGTTTGCAAGCCCTCGCCAATAGGGGCTTATGTGTTGGTATGGGTAGGCCATCAAGGGAAGTGTTGGCGGTGTTTGATCTGGATACTTTAACTCTATCTCTATTCCATGGTGGGTGTATGTGGGAGGAAATTAGTGTTTGATCCATTAGACGAATTCACACACTCGTGTATAGAGGTGCGGAGGCCGCCAATCCCTTTTATAATATATTGCAAACTTAAAAACTAGACCAAAGATATGATTGAATGCATGTATATGTTTGTTGCATTGTTTTGTTTTGCCACTAAGCAGTGATGTTTGCTCACCCTTCAAATATTTTTAGTTGATGATGCAGGTCCTACTGTAGAAGAGTGTGTGAATGCGTCGACATAAGGACACATGGCGGCCATGGATTTTGGAGCTGTAGAAGATACGCATGATCCTTCATGCAAGTGCAATCAGTGTATTTTTTATTAATTTAGCTATATTTGATTATTAGAATACGTAATGGATTAATTACTTTTATGTCTTGAGTTTTGAAGATAATTGGATTAAATAACTATTTATCATGGTTAGATGCGTAGTTCATTATTTATAAAGACTTCTGCTTATTTGTTTATTATCTCATATTATTACTGTGGAATGTGTGTGTGGTTGATATGATGGGTACTATCTAACGGAGATCCAGGTTGAACCGTTGGTTTATTGACAGTTCATCACACTGTTCTAGTTAATCCAGAATTAGGGTGTGACAATCTATACCGAGATTGTAGTAGAATACGTATGGATATGATTACGTATTAGACCCGCGCCATTCTTTTGTTGACGTTATGGCTGACGTGATTCCATCATCTCGGCCTAGAACCTGACTGTTATTTTTCTATCCTTCCATCATGTTATCAATGTTTATGTCACCAATGGTAACGAAGGAGTACGAAGATCCATTTGGTGATCCTTGGATTGGGGAACTTTGGGAGTCGATATTAATATTACTGTCCCAATAATTCCATTTGTACTTTTCTTCATTTTGATCGAGCAATTTGGTAATGGCCAGACTGACATTAATTTGGTTATTGTTCAGTGCTTGTGTCACACCTCAATTCTGCACTATTCAGAATGGTGTGATGAACCGTCAATAAATCAACGGTTCAACCAGGATCTCAAAATAGACTATCCCACATATGATAAATCAAAACACATTCCACATTAATCAGAGGTAATAAAGTAAATAGCGGAAGCCTTATAGTAAATGAACTGAGAATCTAACTGTGATAACCATAAATAAATATCAAATTATTGATAAATCAACTGAGATATAATTAAATAAATACCAATTACATGTCTTTAATAAAATTAAACAAAATCTAATCGAATACGCATGAGTTGCACTCGCATGAGGAGTCATGCATATCCACTAAGTCTTCAGCTTCCATTGTCGCCACATGCCCGTGCACAGGAGCGTTCATATAATATTCGACGGTGGTACCTGCATCATCAACTAAAAGTATTCGAATTCGAAAGGGTGAGCACACATCACGGCTCAGTGAGCAAACAAAACAATGCAACAATACATATGCACGCAATCAATTCATATCTTTGGTCTGGTTTAAAGTTTGCAATGTGCTATAGAAAGGATAGGTGGCCGCCGCATCTATACACGAGTGTGTGGAAACGCCCAATGAAAACGGCACTGTCGCCCCACATGCACCCACCATGGACAATATACACCCCATGAAAACGGCATGGCTGCACCGGTTGCCCATACCAACACGTAAGCCCCTGTTGGCGAGGGCTTGCAAACTGGGCTCGCAACTAACCAACCCTAATGTCAAACAATGTGTCCAAGGCCTCACCCCAGCATCCCTCAATACATCCATAGAGATAGAGCTAGGGTCTGGTGACCAGGCTGAACCACAATGCCACGTCCCCCCCCCTAATGCCCTACGACATATTAGTTCCGCTAAGGTAATGGCGATACGACGATGTTAGTGGACAATACTTGAGTAAAGATAGAGCTACAGTCTGGTGACCAGGCTAAACCACAATGTCACGTCCTCCCCCTGATGCTCTACTCGCATCAAACACACTAACACTTGCTTAGTGGACATGACTTGAATAGACCATGGCACAATATACCCCGATGAAAACGGCATCGAAGTACCGGTTGATACCATCCCTACCCGCACCATGTACACCAACCAAACACAAACATTCACATGTCTATTCCTACCATCATCAACATCATCATGTTATAATCAATAAATTTAAATATGCATGAACATTAATAATAGAAATATTGGATGACATGTTGAATGCACATTACAAGCATACACGCATATCACAATCATGTTATTGGACTCAAGAAATAAAAATAGTTTGTTATTAACCAATTAGTTTAGGTCTTGTTCCTTCTCCTTAGCTTGTTAATAGATCATCTTCCAAGCTTTAGAATCACCTTTATAATGTTATTATATTGCTAGAAGACCTAACAAAGTCGATAGAATTTAATTAGAATTAATTCTAAATTTAAAAACCATGCTGTTAACTGAGGGTCGGAGGTAGGGTCGGAGTCATGATCGACCTTGGGTGCGATCCTCTCCTAATCTGGACTTCCAGAACCCTGAGGGTCGATATTCAGGTCACATAGGGTCGGATGGTCATCGACCTTCTATGCGACCCTCGGTGGGTTTTGGTCAATTTTTCTCCTTTTAGTCCATTCTTCGTGTTTGTGGTCCTATGGCTTGCTCCTACAGTCCATTCAACATGCATTCCATGGTCTAAAACCATGAATCATCCATCTATATAGTTTTTATGTATTCTCCCATGGTTTTTCATGGAAACCTAACCATGGGTTGATGGTTTGAGTTTCTCCGAGATCACACTCTCATCATTATCTAACCTAAGGCCTGTAGAAACTCATGGAATTAGTATCCATACCTGAGAAGAATACTCCTTCTCTGCAACTCTTCTTCTTCCTTAGCCTTTTCTTCAAGTTTTCCTTCCATTCTTCTCTTCCTTCTCTTATCTTTCTCTCAATCCAATTAGGATTGTAAAAGGAGTGAAAGAGGTTTAGGGACGTCCTATTTATAGAGTAAAACCTTTCAAAATAAGTCCCATTGAGTTTAGGAAATGTTCCAATCGAAATTAGAAAGGTTTCTCAATTTTCGGTTCGTGCTGTTTTTCTCGAATACCGAGGGTCGATGGGAGGGTCGGACAACTCATAGACCCTGCGACCCATGGTTGAGGGTCGATGGTAAGGGTCGATGGGAGGGTCAGACCTGCCTGTTAAAACCTGCGACCCTACCCTAATTTTGACTATTTTTGGGTAAATTTTCATATTGGATCTTGATTTTTCTTCACACATTTGGTCCACTTGGCTCGACCATGATATGTAGACGGGTCCTGACACAAAATATAAGGATAGGTCGGGTTCGTGGCGTGCGGGTCTTACAACTCCACCACCCTTAAAAGAAATTCCGTCCTCAAAATTTGAATTTACTTCGAAGTCAATAGGTGGGAATTCTATTTCCGCATTGCATCTTCTTACTCCTATGCACTCTTCTCCACGTATTGTCTTTGCCAGGTTACCTGCCTATAATAATTATCCCTACTTTGGAAATATTGTACCTTTCCACTAGTGAACTAGGCTGGTACCACTTCAATAGTTAAACATTCTATCTATTCCAGTGATTCCGTGGTCAATACCTTTGATATGAATCTCCAATGTACTTTTGTTCAATAGAGACACACGAAATACATCATGCACACTAGACATGGATAGCGGTAACGCTAATTGATATGTAACTTTTCCACGTCTCTCCAAAGTTTATAAGATCCAACACATATATAAAATATGACTTTCCCTTCTTGTCTAATCATTTCAAACTATACATAAGTGATATCTTCCAAAAACACTTTGTCACTTATGGCGAACTCAAGGTCTTGGTGTCTATTCTGACAATCCTAAGCTATCCTGCCCCTTTTCTTTGATCTTGTCTGTCACTCGATAGTTTTCTTCATTAGACTTAGGTTTCCAAAATTCTTCATTCACCAACTTTATTCCAAAATAAAGGAATTTGACATTTCTACCGTACCATGCTTGATAGATGACATTTACATGGTAGCTTAATAGCAACTTCAATTCACGGTAACTTTTCAACTCAAGTTCCTTGAAATCAATTTCATAAACTCGGGGCATATCTCTTAGGATTTGTATAGTCCGCCCCGACTGTCCCTCGGTTTAAGGTAAAATACGGTATTAAACTTCAACTTTGTCCCCATTATTTTTGTAGATCTTTCCAAAACTTTGAGATAAGGCATAAGCCTCTGACCGACACTAAGCTCTCATGCATTCCATTCAATCTGGCAATATTATCCACATATAGCTTATTTAGCCACTCCAAAGCATACTGAGGTCGTATAGCAATGGAATGAGCTATTTTCATAAGACAATCAACAACCACCCAACCATGTCAACCGATTTGGGAGTCAGTGGCAAATCATTGACATAGTTCACGATACTGCAGTTCCATTCCCAAAACAAAAGTCAGGGTTTGGTCTTCCTTTTTCTAAGTCTGCTTACACTGTTCCTATATACAGACCTAACAACATTACTACTTCTACTTCATCTATCAATTCAGAGATGATCTTTAATGCCACAAGCACAACCATCGAACTATTGCTCCATAAATTCATCCATAAATTCTTGCTTAATTGGATCATCACGAGTTTCTATTATATGTTACTCTCCTTCTAAATCTGAATCTATTGCTGCAAAACATAAGGTAGCATTTATACTGGGTCCTTCCTTGGACTTCATAATTCCCATCGGCGATCGTATAAGCAGTTTGAAATCTAAAGACTTAAGGGGTATATTTAGTTTCTTTCCAAATGACACAGATATAAAAGGATGAGTAGTTCCATAATCAAAGAGCACTCTGGCAGGAATGCCATTACTAGGTACGATACCTGTGATTTGTTTTAATTTAGTCTATATGCTCATGCAATGTAACATAAAGTGACAGGTTCAGGTCATACCTGTGACCACGTCAGACGATGCGGCAGCATCCTTGGCTGAAACAGCGTAAACTCTTCCTTGCTGTAGTTGTTTTCTGGGCTTAGTACACTCTCTTGAGACATGCCCTACTTGGTTGCGGTTAAAACACCCGATCCCCTCACCATTTTGCTTTGGTTGCCGTGGAGTTGCTGAAATGGTTTTGGTTGCAAAGATTGAAGCCCTGGGTACGGAAGGGTTGGAATACCTTGGTGTTCCCTCCGTTGTAAAAATTTTCATTTGGCCTTTTGATTCCCCTATTTTGAGTAAAATAGCTCTCTTTCTGGCTCGACTCTATCACTCGAGCTATTTGTACAGCTTCATTATAGATTTTCTTCTCCAGTCCTAAAACATGTTCGCGTATGCTTCCCCTAAGTCCCATGACGAACCTTCGGGTTTTCGTATCCTCCTCTTGCATACTGACTGGTGCAAAGAAAAACAGCTCCTCATAACGCTGTTGATATGCGTCGACAGTCATCCGCCCCGATATAAACTCAGGAACTCTCTCTCCATAGAATCTCTAAAACTTCTAGGGAAGTATTTCTCAAAGAATGCCTCTTTGTATATATCCCAGGTCAAGTGGGTGTGTTTGGTTAATAGATATGTCCTGGTAGACTTCCACCAATGGTGTGCATCGTTCTTGAGCATAAATGTGGCACACAACACTTTCTCCTCCTCATTTACGGTCATCATCATAAAATTTCTTTCCATTTCGTCAATCCAGTGTGCCGACCACAAAGGATCTGCTGGCTTACCATCGAATTCTTTGGGCTTCATCTTAAGAAAATGCCCGACCAGTCTGGAGCAGTCAAGCTGATACGGAGCATAGGCCCCATACATAGGTGGTTGGTACTGATAACCACCTTGAGCTATCTCAGGGTTCTGCACTGGAGCTTGCATGACTGGTGTTTGAGGTGCATGGGGTACTGCATTATTTCCCCCTGGTATTGTGCTTGCCTGTCCTACTGGCATCTATGTCGTATGTGCAGCTGGAAAAACCACGCCTATGACAGCCTGCATATTAGTTTGAACCTGTTGTATTTGTTGTAGTTGTTGTGCCAAGTTCATTACGACTGTAACTAAATCTATAGGTGGGGCTGGCAAGTTGTAGGATTTGCCTAACCATTAGCTCCTGGCGGTGCCACGTTTAGATTCTCTGGTACTTCAGGAATTTCATGACGGGTTTCATCTACCGATGGTGGTGGTGGGATTTGGTTACTTTCGCGTCTGTTTCCTCTTCGCCCGGCCATTTCCTATTCTGGTGGTTTAGTGTCTGAAAAGTCATAGAATACACGAGGCAATCAATATATTCTTCATTCTCATATTTGGATACACTAACCAATGGTATTTTCAAATTTTTTAGATCATTTAGTGAAAAATATTGTCTTTTCTATGCAGGGTCGATGGGTATCCGACCCCTGGGAAATCATCCATTTTTCCCGAGTATATAATGCCATTGGTCAAGGCACTACAACAGTAAATCTGGAAAAGCTTTCATACATTAGTAAATCAGGTATAAATCAGGAGAAAGATTTCGTACATCAGGTATAAATCAGAAGATGTACGCTCAACATGATTAAACATTTAACTATTCATTCAGTTCATATCTCTGATCATGTTGTCGATCATGAGAATGGTTCAGATGGGTATAATCAGGACTAATACTAAAAAAACAATATCTATAACTCCAATTGACAAGTTAAATCAAGAAGATATCTTGTCAAGGTACGAGAATTTAAAATCTGGTATGTGCATCCTCTATAATCATAAGAGTAAATCAATAATGCACCGCATCCTATATAAACATATCCATTTATATGGCCACAATTAGATTTGATCCTCTACTGAAAACGTTTAATGCTTCGCATTCAGAAAATATTCTTCAATCCTTGTCGGATCATTCTGCCATGATGCAACTATCCCATACATCGGTGGCTGATAAGGTTAACCACCTTGATACACTGTTTGTTGTGCACCAAACTTCTGCACTGGGGTGTGCATTACTGGGACTTGCTGTGTGTTAGGCACTGTGTTATCACTAACAGGTGTTGGGGTACAATGATGCTACCAATTGGTACCATACTTGGTTTGACCCGGAGGTGTTGATGTAGCATCAGCAACTTGGGTAGTGATTTACATAGCAACTTCCATAGTCGGTCCCATCTGTTGTTGCTCTTGTATTTTATTGGGTCAAGTTTATGACAATCGTGACCAAGGTAATTGGTAGTCCAGGTGGTTGGCTGGAGTGGCCTGGTTGTTCATTTCCTCTTATTTGCTCTAATCTGATTACCAACTCAGATGACTTTTCATTACCCGTTCTCGACCCTGATAGTGGTGGGGTCAAGTTGCAACATCCTCTTCTTGCTTGGTGGGCAATGGATCAGCTTGTGGTGGATCTCACTCTGAGTCTCCATGTCGCCCAAAATATAGATTATCTCCTTTTAGTTACTCTTATTCTTAATGTATGGCCATTATTTTCTTATCTCTGTTGGATTTAGCTTGAGATCTTTTCCTTTATCTCTACAGGGGTTTGGCATTACTAGCCATTTTTCTTCTCTCTCTGTCATACATCGAGTTTCACATCTTGTGAAGTACCAACTCAGTATTCCAATCTCTTTGTTGTACAGATGCTTCCTTCATGCTACTGTACTATATCCTTGTATACTTGGATAGCTACCCAACTTATAGATAATACCCTATATTGTTTGTTTATTCGGATAATTTTTTTTTTTGGTCTTCTCTTTCTGTGTGAGTGTATATATATGGTTCCACCTTTTATATGTACATTATCGTCTTGTTTAATTTATGTCTCAACCAACACAGGTGCTTATGGTTTGTTTCTATTAAAGCTTTTAATTTATCCTAACTCAGTTCATGGACTCCAGTGGTAGTATTCAGGTTTAATGGATAAGGCCTACGAGAGCTTGATACCAAGTTGTCACACCCTAATTTCGTACTATTCAGAATGGTGTGATGAACCGTCAATAAACCAACGGTTCAACCAGGATCTCAAAATAGGCTATCCCACATATGATAAACCAAAACACATTCTACATTAATCAGAGGTAATAAAGTAAATAGCGGAAGCCTTATAGTAAATGAACTGAGAATCTAACTGTGATAACCATAAATAAATATCAAATTATTGATAAATCAACTGAGATATAATTAAATAAATACCAATTACATGTCTTTAATAAAATTAAACAAAATCTAATCGAATACGCATGAGTTGCACTCGCATGAGGAGTCATGCATATCCACTAAGTCTTCAGCTTCCATTGTCGCCACATGCCCGTGCACAGGAGCGTTCATATAATATTCGACGGTGGTACCTGCATCATCAACTAAAAGTATTCGAATTCGAAAGGGTGAGCACACATCACGGCTCAGTGAGCAAACAAAACAATGCAACAATACATATGCACGCAATCAATTCATATCTTTGGTCTGGTTTAAAGTTTGTAATGTGCTATAGAAAGGATAGGTAGCCGTCGCACCTCTATACACGAGTGTGTGAAAACGCCCAATGAAAACGACACTGTCGCCCCACATGCACCCACCATGGACAATATACACCCCATGAAAACGGCATGGCTGCACCGGTTGCCCATACCAACACGTAAGCCCCTGTTGGCGAGGGCTTGCAAACTGGGCTCGCAACTAACCAACCCTAATGTCAAACAATGTGTCCAAGGCCTCACCCCAGCATCCCTCAATACATCCATAGAGATAGAGCTAGGGTCTGGTGACCAGGCTGAACCACAATGCCACGTCCCCCCCTGATGCCCTACGACATATTAGTTCCGCTAAGGTAATGGCGATACGACGATGTTAGTGGACAATACTTGAGTAAAGATAGAGCTAGAGTCTGGTGACCAGGCTGAACCACAATGTCACGTCCTCCCCCTGATGCTCTACTCGCATCAAGCACACTAACACTTGCTTAGTGGACATGACTTGAATAGACCATGGCACAATATACCCCGATGAGAACGGCATCGAAGTATCGATTGATACCATCCCTACCCACACCATGTACACCAACCAAACACAAACATTCACATGCCTATTCCTACCATCATCAACATCATCATGTTATAATCAATAAATTTAAATATGCATGAACATTAATAATAGAAATATTGGATGACATGTTGAATGCACATTACAAGCATACACGCATATCACAATCATGGTATTGGACTGAAGAAATAAAAATAGTTTGTTATTAACCAATTAGTTTAGGTCTTGTTCCCTCACCTTAGCTTTTTAATAGATCCTCTTCCAAGGTTTAGAATGTTATTATATTGCTAGAAGACTTAACAAAGTCGATAGAATTTAATTATAATTAATTCTAAATTTAAAAATCATGTTGTTAACTGAGGGTCGGAGGTAGGGTCGGAGTCATGATCGACCCTGGGTGCGACCCTCTCCTAATCTGGACTTCCAGAACCCTGAGGGTCGATATTCAGGTCACATAGGGTCGGATGGTCATCAACCCTCTATGCGACCCTCGGTGGGTTTTGATCAATTTTTCTCCTTTTAGTCCATTCTTCGTGTTTGGGGTCCTATGGCTTGCTCCTACAGTCCATTCAACATGCATTCCATGGTCTAAAACCATGAATCATCCATTTATATAGTTTTTATGTATTTTTCCATGGTTTTTCATGGAAACCTAACCATGGGTTGATGGTTTGGGTTTCTCCGAGATCACACTCTCATCATTATCTAACCTAAGGCCTGTAGAAACTCATGGAATTAGTATCCATACCTGAGAAGAATACTCCTTCTCTGCAACTCTTCTTCTTCCTTAACATTTTCTTCAAGTTTTCCTTCCATTCTTCTCTTCCTTCTCTTCTCTTTCTCTCAATCCAATTAGGGTTGTAAAAGGAGTAAAAGAGGCTTAGGGATGTCCTATTTATGGAGTAAAACCTCCCAAAATAAGTCCCATTGAGTTTAAGAAAGGTTCCAATCGAAATTAGGAAGGTTTCTCAATTTTTGGTTCATGCTGTTTTTCCCGAATACCGAGGGTCGATGGGAGGGTCGGACAACTCATAGACCTTGCGACCCATGGTTGAGGGTCAATGGTGAGGGTCGATGGGAGGGTCGGACCTGCCTGTTAAAACCTGCGACCCTTCCCTCATTTTGACTGTTTTTGGGTAAATTTTCATATTGGATCTTGATTTTTCTTCACACATTTGGTCCACTTGGCTCGACCATGATATGTAGACGGGTCCCGACACAAAATATAAGATTAGGCCGGGTTCGTGGCGTGCGGGTCTTACAGCTTGTGCTAGCTGAGTCTTTTTTGGCATTTTGCTTGGACATGTGATGATCGTCCTTTGTCCTTTTGCAATGACTTGTCCTTTGCAAGGAATAATTTGGTTTGAAAAATTATAGATGTTTGCTGTTCAAATCTCTTTGAGATCAGTTTTGGCCAAAGGATGTGTAATTACTGGTAACACATCATCTGATTGAGGAATGATGCGAATGAACATAATTGTTGGGATGAATTCTTGATACTGCTCCTCTTTGATCTATTCGGGAGGAATGACAATGAATTTGAGACGAATAGGGCTATCAAGAAAATCGAACCCTTTGATTGCATTTGTCAGGATATCTGGTAATCTACATAGGTCATGTAGACCATGTGTCCATAAGTTTTTGAGGAAGCTTTGTTCATAAAGCCATAATTTGGAATGTTGGGGATGATTTGCAATAACATTGCATTAATAAAATTCAGGTACACACTAGATGGTGCAGGAGTGATAGTTGGGGCCCAGCTAATATTTAGGTTTGCTAATTTTTTATGAAAATCAAGCCAAGATTCTTCGGTCAGGGTATGATGAGGAATATGGCAGGATTGGTATTCCAAGGACATATTTGGCTAGGAAAAGATTTTGGCAACTTGGTGCATAGTGGCTATGAACCCTGCTTTGTTGGATTGTTGGAAGTGATGCAATAATTGATCCAGGAGATGGTGATGATCTGGTTCAAGTTGGTGGTTGGTCCAGAAAACCAAAATTTGGATTGTGGTCTTTTTGGCAAAGACTCCAGTCATAACGGATTTGATTTGTCTTTATCACGAGTCATTTGCTGTGGACTAGCCAAAACTTTAACCGAGTTTTGGTCCATTTTGTTACCATTAGAGATTGGAGAAATTTGCTAATGCGATGTTGTTGATGTTGGATTATCCATTAGATTATCCATCCCTATTAAGAAAAAGGAAAACAACGTCTTGACCATAGAGGTTAGTTGTAATTTCTGAATCAGTAACAGAAAATGGTTTGATAGCATTTAAAAAATGTTGACCAGGAATAACCTCGGTGTTGAGATTTTGGACCAAGAAAAACGTTTCATTTATTTGAAAATTTTGATTGTAGATTTTGACATTTGTTTATTTGTATTGGACATGCAATCTTGAACCATTAGCTCTAGAGAGCCAATGAGAAGTTGGTTCAAAAAATTATTTTGGGATAAGGTGTTCATGAATGCAATTTAATTGCGCACCTGTATCAACAAGAGCAGTTGATTGCAAAATAAAACTATTTAAAATAATTAAATATATATAAATACCAAGGAATGCTTTTAACAGTATCAACAAAATGATTAAAATTTTGACATAAAATATTTGTATCAAAATTTACTGTTTTGATTTGATTTTTGATATTAGCTATTTCTTGATAAATATGCTCAATAATATTTTGGAGATGTTGAGTAATTAACTCAAGATGTTATATTTGAGAATGTGGTAGATTTTCTTTGTAAATCTTTGATAAATTTGTCTTAAATCATAATTTGAGATTGGAATAAACTTCCTTTAGGGATTTTGAATTTGATTAAAAGTATTTCGAAGAGACTCTAGGTATTGTTGCTTTGTTTCAATAGAATCCATCTGATCAAGATTATCAGAAAGATAATTTGGGATTTTTTGTCGAATCATGTCAATAGTTGCTTCTGAAGTGGAATCTTCAGAATTAGTTTCCTGACAATCATGACAAAATAAATCATCTGCACAAGTGCAGGTATTGATTTTGGATTTTGAAAACTCAGAAGAATCTAAATCAGTTTCTGTTAAAATAGCCAGAAGTTGAGTTTTGATATCATCTGGCATAATTAAAGAATTAATCCTTTTGTTCATTTACAATATTTTACTGAGTGGTCTGTTTTCCCACAACTAAAACATTTAGAATTTTTGTATGGGTTGTCAGGTTTGTATTTGGTTGGTTCGATAGTTTGAGAAGACTGATCTGGCTTGATTTTGTTCTTTTGAGATGAATATTTATTTTTGGATTTGAACTTTTGGAATTTTTATGATGTTTTGGAGATCGGATAGGTTCGAACCCAAACTGGGAACAGAAACCACCAAGATCTTTTTTGTAAGATTTATTTTCGTGATGGATTTGCTTATGAAGTCCAATATCCATACAGAGGGCAAGGCCTTCTTTATGAATGATATTAATTAGATTTCCATAAGGAATATTCTTTTCATGTTCATCTCGAAGTTTTTGTTTTATTTTCTCAAAGAATAACATGGGTAATCCTGTGAGAAATTTTTCTTTCCAACAAGAAAGATTGGCATCCTCTCTTGTTAGAACTTTGGTCATGAAGGTATCATCTTTATACCATTTGAAGTCATCCATCTTTTTGCATTTGAGATTTGATAATTATTCAGAAGATCGATCCTTTAATCTAGCTGGATCTCCTAAAAAGAATTTAGTTATATTGAATATTAGTGTGTTGACAGCATCGCCAACTGGTTCACCAATCTCATCAAGAGTTAGGTCACCATTTTGATAGAGCTGAATGGCCGAAAGGATATCAGTATTTTGATTTGAGGTGATGGTGTAATCCCACCAACCTTTGAGATGACCAGAGAAACCAGAGACAATTACCTCTGCAATAGCTCTGTCAGTATATTCTTTGAGACGATATGCATTGACCATCGTCATTTCTTGAGTTTATTGGTCAGATTGTAATCTGAGATTCCATCAATGTTCCATTCATAAATGGTTCTACTGGTATATGTGGCTTGGGAGTGGTGACCTCGTTTTTCTATTTGAAGGTTAGGAAAATTGGACGAGGATAATAATTTTGAATATTTTGTAATTGGTCTTAACTTGAGAGACAGTTTTGGCTTCAATTTGATCTTTTGATTTACCAATTTGATTATTTGATTCACCAGAGGTTTGTGAATAATTTAAAAGTGATTCCGTGTCAGTAGTGTTTAAATTATGACTTTTGGCATCATCAATTTGTTCAGGATTAACCTGTTTGGGGGGTGGTGTGTCAGGAACAACAAATGATTTGAGTTTTTGATCAATGTATTTTAAAAGCTCATTTTTATCTATTTGGTTGAGCAATTTCATTTGACTAAATTCCTTAAGAGATTTTTTGGATGAAGAAAATGATGTAAATAATGGTTTGAAATTTGTTACCTTTTTTAATGGTTTGATAGATGTACTGGGGACATCTATAGGTATATTTTGAAGAGTATTTTTCAATTGGCTTAATTGGGAATCTATGGTTTGGAAATATTGATTTATGTTGTAAAATTTGTAAAATCTTGATTTGAATTTAGATTTATGTAAAATTTCTTTATATCTTTGATATTTTCAATTCCTGGATACGGATTTTAGTTTGTTTGGATGTTTATATCTTTTAGATTTTGAATTCTAATATGTATTTTATGAAATGATTTTGTATTCTTCTTATTTTGGGAAAAATCATATTTTGATTTTTTAATGTGGATGAGAAATCTAGAAATGGGACTAATGTAAATCAGGTGGAATAGTTGGTTTAGGATAATCAATTTTGTGTTTTGACTTGTCATTCTGTTTATCCAGTATGTGGGATAAATCAGCGACTATTTTGGTATTAGGATTATCATCTGGAGGATCTTCAGGTTTGGAAGATAGATCAGAGATAATTGCTGCAGTATGACTAGCAGACTCCCAACTATGATTTTGTATACTTAAATTTTTTTTGAGGATTTGAGTTGACAAGTTATTTATGTATTTGATTTAAAAATTCTATTTGGTCAAGATCTTTGATTATTTTGTAAATGAGAGGATATAATGGAAATTTTTTGAAATGGATAATGGAGATTATGAATTTGAGTATACTTATCTAAATAAACATAAATTGAAATATTCATTTCTAGTTTATTCATACAATCATACCATTTTTGTTTTATGTTTTGTTGATATTTTAATGAGAAATAGTTAAAAAAAAATCATTCTTGTTTGATCTGATGTTGGGGAAGGTCAAAATCTATTCTAAGTTTGGGTTTATCTATTTCAAAATGAGATGGTGTGCATAAGTTTTGATAATCGTAATCACAACTTGATGTACTAGGTCCTTAATCAAAAATAGGAATAGAAGACATCATTCTGAAAGATAAACAGAAATTAGGAATAGTGTATTATATTTTGAAAAAGTGTTGTTCTTACCTACTATGCTTCAGATAATAACCAGGTTTAGACAAAATAAAGGCTCATCGTGACTTCGGAACTTCCACTCTCTTTTGTCCTCCACGATCTTTTGCCAACATTGTCTATTCTTCGTACGCTACCGAGGTGGGATTTAAACAAGACTAAAATAAAATATAAACATACACTAATACCATAAGTAATTCAGGATCTAAAACAATCATAGAGTAATAAATGCAAAAATTAAATTTGAAAATAAAATAGACCATGAAGGCGTTATATGCAAAAAATTAAACACAAATAAAATGCAAACCAGCCATGAAGGAGGTATATAAATAAAAGTATTTAAATGAATTTGAAATATGATAAATTGAAAGTAAAATGCTGCAACAGATTACAATCAGGAATTTGGATACAATATGCAGAGTGGAAGCTTGAAAGGATATACCCATGATGGCATATTTGGGTATCATAAGTAGGGTTTTGATCAGTCGTAAAAACTGAGGTTTTGATAATACCTAAATTTTTTGGTAATTTTTTATCTTGGTTATTTGGAACAGAAATAATCCTAGATTCTAATATTTGGTCTGTAGAATCTTTGAGATTAATTTTGAGAGAATAATTTAGATTAAAAATTTGTGGTGGTTTAAGAGGAATAATTTGTTCCAAATAACTAGATTTTTTTATAGACATTATTTTAGGTATTTGCCTCAAAATGTGCTTTTTTAGAATGCTCATTGATTTCGTAAGCAAATCCATCTCGAAAATAAATCTTACAAAAAAGAGTTGGGTGGTTTCTATTCCCAGTTTGGGTTCGAACCTATCCGATCTCCAAAACATCATAAAAATTCTAAAAGTTTCAAATATTGGAAATCCAAAAATAAATATTCATCTCAAAAGAACAAAATCAAAATAGATTAGTCTTCTCAGACTATCGAACCAACCAAATACAAACCTGGCAACCTATATAAAAATACCAAATGTTTTAGTTGTGGGAAAACAGGCCACTCAGTAAAATATTGTAAAAAAAACAAAAGGATTAATTCCTTAATTATGCCTGATGATACCAAAACCCAACTTCTGGCTATTTTAATAGAAACTGATTCAGATTCTTTTGAGTCTTCAAAACCTAAAATTAATACCTACACTTGTGCAGATGGTTTATTTTATCATGATTGTTAGGAAACTGATTTTGAAGATTCAACTTAAGAAGCAACTATTGACATGATTCGACAAGAAATCCCAAATTATCTTTCTGATATTCTTGATCAGATGGATTCTATTGAAACAAAGCAACAATACCTAGAGTCTCTTCGGAATACTCTTAATCAAACTCAAATCTCCCAAAGGAAGTTTATTTCAACCCCAAATTATGACTTAAGTCAAATTTATCAAAGATTTACAAAGAAAATTTATCTGACAAATTCTCAAATACAACATCTTGAATTAATTACTCAACATCTCCAAAATAATATTGAGCATATTTATCAAGAAATAGCTAATATCAAAAATTAAATCAAAACAATAAATTCTGATACAAATATTTATATCAAAATCTTAATCATTTTGTTGATACTATCAAAAACATTCCTTGGTATATTTATACAAATTTAATTATTTTAAATAGTTTTATTTTGTAATCAACCGCTCTTGTTGATACAGGTGCGTAGTTAAATTGCATTCAAGAACACCTTATCTCAAAATAATTTTTTGAACCAACTTCTCATCGACTCTCTGGAGCTAATGGTTCAAGATTGCATGTTCAATACAAAAAGACGGGTATTGGGTGCATGTTTACATTTTATTTTAGTCTTGTTTAAATCCTACCTTGGTAGTGTACGAGGATTAGACGTTGTTGGCAAAAGATCATGGAGGGCTAAAGAAAGTATAAGTCCCGAAGTCATGATGAACCTTTGTTTTGTCTAAACCTGGTTGTTATCCGAAGCATAGTGGGTAAGAGTAACACTTTTTCAAAATATAATACACTATTCTTAATTTCTATTTATCTTTTAGAATGATGTCTTCTAGTCCTATTTCTGATGAAGGACCTAGTAAATCAGGTCATGATTGCGGTTATTAAAACCCATGCACACCATCTCATTTTCAAATAGATAAATCCAAACTTAGAATAGATTTTAACCTTCCCCAACATCAGATAAAACGATAATGATTTTTTAAACTATTTTTCATTAAAAGATCAACAAAACATAAAATAAAATGGTATGATTGTATGAATAACTAGAAATGAATATTTCATTTTATGTTTATTTAGATAATTATACTCAAATCCATAATCTCCATTATCTATTTCAATATTTTTCATTATATCCTCTTATTTACAAAATAATCAAAGATCTTGATCAAATAAAGTTTTTAAATCAAATACATAAAAAACTTGTCAACTCAAATCCTCAAAAAACATAAAATATACAAAATCATAGTCGGAGCCTGCTAGTTATACTCTGATCTATCTTCCAAACCTGAAGATCTTCCAGATAATAATCTTGATACCAAAATAGTCGCTTATTTATCCCACATACCGGATAAACAAAATAACAAGTCAAAATACAAAATTGATTATCCTAATCTAACTATTCTACCTGATTTACAGATAGTTGAAAGATTTTTTGTCACACCAAATTATAATCAAAATTCAGTAAACCTTGAGTTTACTACAAATCATAATTCAAAATTAGTAGACTCTAGGTCTTACCATAGATCTACTCTTGATCAAAACTCAAACGAACAAATCAAGATCCCTGACAAAGAATCCATCAAACCAAGGCTTCTTATTTATGAAGTTTCCTTACAAAAATTTTCAGAACATAATGAGTATTCTAAAATAGCATATTTTTGAGGTAAATACCCAAAATAATATGTCTACAAAGAAATCTGATTGTTTTGAACAAATTATCCCTCCTAAACCACCATAAATTTCTAATCCAAATCATTCTCTCAAAATTAATCTCAAAGATTCTACAGACCAAATATTTGAATCTAGGATTATTCCTGTTCCAAAACCAAGATAACAAATTACCAAAAAATTTAGGTATTATCAAAACCCCAGTTTTTAAAACTGATCAAAACCCTACTTATGATACCCAAATATGCCATCATGAGTATACATTCAAATTACTTATAATCAAATTAAATCAAAATGACCCAAGGATACTAAGTCCCATTTCTAGATTTTTCGTCCACATTAAAAAACCAAAATATGATTTTTTCCAAAATAAGAAGAATACAAAATCATTTCATAAAATACATATTAGAATCAAAATTTCATAATCTAAAAGATATAAACATCCAAACAAACTAAAATCTGTATCCAAAAATTAGAAATATCAAAGATATAATGAAATTTTACATAAATCTAAATTCAAATCAAGATTTTATAAATTTTATAACACAAATCAATATCTCCAAACCATAGGTTCCCAATTAAATCGATTGGAAAATACTATTTAAAATATTGCTACAGATGTCCCCAGTACGTCTATTAAACCATTAGAAAAGGTAACAAATTCCAAAACATTATTCACACATTTTTTTTATCCAAAAAATCCCTTAGGGAATTTAGCCAAATGAAATCGTTCAACCAAATAGATAAAAATGAGTTTTTAAAACACATTGATAAAAAACTCAATTCACTTGTAGTTTCTGATACATCACCCCCCAAACAGGTTAATCCTGAACAAATTGATGATGCTGAAAGTCATAATTTAAACATTGTTGACACAGAATCACTTTCAAATTATTCACAAACCTTTGGTGATTCAAATGATCAAATTGGAAAATCAAACGATCAAATTGAACCCAAAACTGTCTCTCAAGTTAAGACCAATTACCATAATATTTAAAATTATTACCCTTGTCTAACTTTTCCTGACCTTCAAATAGAAGAACGAGGTCACCACTCCCAAGCCACATATACCAGTGGAACCATTTATGAATGGAACATTGATGAAATGTTCGATTATAATCTGACCAACAAACTCCAAAAAATGATGATGGTCAGTAATGCGTATTGTCTCAAAGAATATACTGACAGAGCTATTGCAGAGATAATTGTCTCTAGATTCTATGGTCAACTCAAAGGTTGGTGGGATTACACCCTCACCTCAAATCAAAAAACTGATATCCTTTCGGCCATTCAGCTCGATCAAAATGGTGTCCCAACTCTTGATGAGATTGGTGAACCAGTTGGCGATGTTGTCAACACACTAATATTCAATATAACCAAATTCCTTTTAGGAGATCCAGCTAGATTAAATGACCGATCTTCTGAACAATTATCAAATCTCAAATGCAAAAAGATGCATGACTTCAAATGGTATAAAGATACCTTCATGACCAAAGTTCTAACAATAGAAGTTGTCAACCTTCCTTGTTGGAAAGAAAAATTTCTCACAGGATTACTTACGTTATTCTCTGAGAAAATAAAACAAAAACTCTGAGATGAACATGAAAGGAATATTCCTTATGAGAGTTTAATTAATATCATTCATAAAGAAGGCCTTGCCCTCTGTATGGATATTAAACTTCGTAAGCAAATCCGTAACAAAAATAAATCTTACAAAAAAGAGTTTGGTGGTTTCTGTTCCAGTTTTGGTTCTAACCAATCTGATCTCCAAAACATCATAAAAATTCCAAAAGTTCTAAATATTAGAAATCCAAAAATAAATATTCATCTCAAAAGAACAAAATCAAGCCAGATCAGTCTTCTCAGACTATCGAACCAACCAAATACAAACCTGGCAACCCATACAAAAATTCTAAATGTTTTAGTTGTGGGAAAACAGACCACTCATTAAAATATTGTAAATGAACAAAAGGATTAATTCCTTAATTATGCCAGATGATATCAAAACTCAACTTCTGGCTGTTTTAACAGAAACTGATTCAGATTCTTCTGAGTTTTCAAAATCGAAAATCAATACCTACACTTGTGCAGATGATTTATTTTGTCATGATTGTCAGGAAACTGATTCTGAAGATTCCACTTCAGAAGCAACTATTGACATGATTCAACAAGAAATCCCAAATTATCTTTCTGATAATCTTGGTCAGATGGATTCTATTGAAACAAAGCAACAATACCTAGAGTCTCTTCGAAATACTTTTAATCAAATTCAAAATCCCTAAAGGAAGTTTATTCCAATCTCAAATTATGATTTAAGACAAATTTATCAAAGATTTACAAAGAAAATTTATCTACCAAATTCTCAAATATAACATCTTGAGTTAATTACTCAACATCTCCAAAATATTATTGAGCATATTTATCAAGAAATAGCTAATATCAAAAATCAAATCAAAACAGTAAATTCTGATACAAATATTTTATATCAAAATCTTAATCATTTTATTGATAATGTTAAAAGCATTCCTTGGTATATTTATACAAATTTAATTATTTTAAATAGTTTTATTTTGCAATCAACTGCTCTTGTTGATACAGGTGCGCAGTTAAATTACATTCATGAACACCTTATCCCAAAATAATTTTTTGAACCAACTTCTCATTGGCTCTCTAGAGCTAATGGTTCAAGATTGCATGTCCAATACAAATAAACAAATGTCAAAATCTACAATCAAAATTTTCAAATAAATCAAACATTTTTCTTGGTCCAAAATCTCAGCACCGAGGTTATTCCTGGTCAAAATTTTTTAAATGCTATCAAACCATTTTCTGTTACTGATTCAGGAATTACAACTAACCTCTATGGTCAAGACGTTGTTTTCCTTTTCTTAATAGGGATGGATAATCTAATGGATAATCTAACATCAACAACATCACATTAGCAAATTTCTTCAATCTCTGATGGTAATAAAATGGCCAAAACTCGGTTAAAGTTTTGGCTAGTCCACAGTAAATGACTCGTGATAAAGACAAATCAAATCCGTTATGACTGGAGTTTTTGCCAAAAAGACCACAATCCAAATTTTGGTTTTCTGGACCAACCACCAACTTGAACCAGATCATCACCATCTCCTGGATCAATTATTGCATCACTTCCAACAATCCAACAAAGCAGGCTTCATAGCCACTATGCACCAAGTTTCCAAAATCTTTTTCTAGCCAAATATGTCCTTGGAATACCAATCCTGCCATATTCCTCATCATACCCTGACCGAAGAATCTTGGCTTGATTTTCATAAAAAATTAGCAAACCTAAATATTAGCTGGGCCCCAACTATCACTCCTGCACCATCTAGTGTGTACCTGAATTTTATTAATGCAATGTTATTGCAAATCATCCCCAACATTCCAAATTATGGTTTTATGAACTTCCTCAAAAACTTAAGGACACATGGTCCACATGACCTATGTAGATTACCAGATATCCTAACAAATGCAATCAAAGGGTTCGATTTTCTTGGTGGCCCTATTCGTCTCAAATTCATTGTCATTCCTCCCGAATAGATCAAAGAGGAGCAGTATCAAGAATTCATCCCAATAATTATGTTCATTCGCATCATTTCTCAATCAGATGATGTGTTACCAGTAATTACACATCCTTTGGCCAAAACTGATCTCAAAGAGATTTAAACAGCAAGCATCTATAATTTTCAAACCAAATTATTCCTTGCAAAGGACAAGTCATTGCAAAAAGACAAGGGACGGTCATCACATGTCCAAACAAAATGCCAAAAGAGACTCAGCTAGCACTGATTCAGGAATTACAACTAACCTCTTTGGTCAAGACGTTGTTTTCCGTTTTTTCTACAGGGATGGATAATCCAATGGATAATCCAACATCATCAACATCGCATCAGTAAATTTCTCTCATCTCTGATGATAGCAAAAAGGACCAAAACCTAGTTAAAGTATTGGCTAGTCCACAGCAAACGGCTTGTGATAAAGGCAAATCAAATCCGTTATGGCTGGAGTCTTTGCCAAAAAGATCACAATCCAAATTTTTGGTTTTCCGGAGCAACCACCAACTTGAACCAGATCAACACCATCTCCTGGATCAATTATTGCATCACTTCCAACAATCCAACAAAGTAGGCTTCATAGCCACTGTCACACCCCAATTCTGATCCAACGAGAATGGTGTGAGTGAACTGTCATTGAACCAACGGTTCACACCAGGATCTTGAATAGACCATGTCCACTCATACAAACCATTACACATAACCACAATCAGAATATAAATAATACAGCGGAAGTCTTTAAATGAAATGAACTGAGAATCTATTGATAAATTTAAATAATATATCTAATTATTCAAATTCAAACATAAAATATAATATCCTTACATCCACTTAATCCAACTGAAAATAACTGAAAATAAATAAAAATCAAATCAAAGGTACACGCAGAAAGGGCACTCGCATGAAGCATCATGCTCGTCCTCTCCTGCCTGTACACCCAGAGCAGCAACATCACCATATGCCGGAGTGTTCACATACTCGTCCACTGTGTAACCTGCATCAACATCTAAAAACATGTATACATACAAAGGGTGAGCTCACAACTTAGCTCAGTAAGACAATCAAACAGTTTCACAATATTATGCATGAGTAACAATCATTTTTATGCTGTGGTCTAGTTTAAATTTACAATGTGCTATAGAAAGGTTTGGTGGCCCCCGCACCTCTATACACGAGTGTGTGACACCTCATGGATCACACCCCCATTGGCCCACATGCACCCATCATGGAATAGAGATAAAGCTAAGATACCCCCGTACCTCCCCTGATACTCTACCCATATCAGTACCTAAGCCCTTACTGGCCATGGCTCGCAACTAACCAATCCTATATGTCATCAATGTACGCTCTATCCCAGTACAGCCGTCTACGACATAGAGATAGAGCTAAGGCATCCCCGTACCTCCCCTGATGCCCTATCCGCAACTAACCCACTAGGATAGAAACATAATGTAGGTAGACCCTATCCCAACATAACTCCCTACGACATAGAGATAGAACTAAAGCATCGTGGACAAGCCAGCGTCGACCTCGGAGACCACAGTGCCACATAACCATGGCTAGGCCAGCATCAACATCGGAGACCACCGTACCACGACCTTCCCCTGATGCCCCACCCGTACCAAGCATGTTAAGATAGAATACTACAAAAAGTGTCAGTGTGAGGAATGATCCCAAGCCCATGCCCACTCCACACACTAACGAAAACAATCACATGCGTAACAATCACATCCTATCAATGCATGAACAATAATAATAACTGAAAATAAAGGATGGCATGTGAATATGCACAAACATCACATCATATATATTCGGGTTATTAACAACGATTTACTGTCAATTAATTATTAGGGTTTAGGTCAGATTCCCTTACCTGACGCTCGTTTGTTAGCTTGCTCCACGTCGCAAGATCCAAACATGCTTTCACAAAGTCCTACAATATTATTAGGGTTTCATTAGAATATTTTCCTTAAGGTTTCATGTTGGTCGGAAATCGACAAGGTTACAAAATACCCTCACAGAGCTGACCGGTGGCATGTACCGGTCGCAGCTCTGTGGGGAAGACTGGCGACCGGTATGGTCAGTCGGTCCCCACAGACCAGCCCCCCGGAAGGTACCGGTGGCAACATACCGGCCGCACAGTGTGCAACCAGTATAATCGACCGGTATGTCTCCGAAAGACCATACTTGAGTTTTTCGACTATCGTCGATCAATCTCTATGGATTTCTAGGGTTTTTCCTATCCATTCTAAGTCTGAGCTTTGAGTTAGAGTTATCTCCAACTCATTCAAGTCTTATTTAGATGAGTATCATCTCGAAACTTGAATCTAGGGTTTGACGACAACTTAGGGTTTTAAGGTCCAGTTAGGGTTTTAGATCAATACCTACTTTGCATGGTATTGATCTACCCTTATAACTATCCTGAAGTCATAGGATAAGAAGAGTAGTTAAAACACTTACCGTTGACTGGCGTAAAGTGAGCGTCATCGAACGGCAATGGCGGCACCTCCTTCTTCTTCCTAGCTCCTTCTCCTTTCCAACCTCTTTCTCTTCTCTAGGGTTTGTGAGAAACAATGGAAAGGATTTGAGGAGGTTTAAGGGTGTTTATATAGGCTAGAATTAGGGTTTAGTAACCCTATTAGGATTAGGAAAGTCTTAGGATTTGAAATCAGGAAAATGAGACCCTCAGAAGTCAATTTTTGGATCTCCGCACTCAGTTGCACAGAGCTGACTGGTCGACCGGTACCAAGACCGGTACCATCGACCGGTCAACATAAAATCATGTTGATTTGATCGTCTTTGGTACGATTTCGTACCTATTTGTCATCCGCTCGTCCCGTCTGGCCCGGTGATGATCGGAAGACCTGCTATGACACAAAACCAAGGTTTAGACCGGCTTTACGGAGTACGGGTCTTATAGCCACTATGCACTAAGTTTCCAAAACCTTTTCCCAGCCAAATATGCCCTTGGAATACGAATCCTACAATATTCCTCATCATATCCTGACCGAAGACTCTTGGCTTGATTTTCATCAAAAATTTACAAACCCAAATATTTGTTGGGCCCCAACTATCACTCATACACCATCCAGTGTACCTGGATTTTATCAATGTAATGTTACTACAAATCATCTCCAACATTCAAAATTATGGCTTTATGAACAAGGCTTCCTCAAAAACTTATGGACACATGATCCGCATGACCTGTGTGGATTACCGGATATCCTGACAAATGCAATCAAAGTGTTTGATTTTCTTGATGGCCCCATTGTCTCAAATTCATTACCATTCCTCCCGAATGGATCAAAGAGGAGCAGTATCAAGAATTCATCCCAACGACTATGTTCATTCACATCATTCCACAATCAGATGATGTGTTACCAGTGATTACACATCCTTTGGCCAAAACCCATCTCAAAGAGATTCGAACAACAAGCATCTACAATTTTCAAACCAAATTATTCTCTTCCAAAGGACAAGTCATTGTCGAAGGACAAAGGATGGTCATCACATGTCCAAACAAAATGCCAAAAGAGTCTCAGCTGGCACAAGCACTGAACAACAACCAAATTAATGCCAATCTGGCCATCATCAAATTGCTCGATCAAAATGAAGAAAAGTAAAAATGGAATTATTGGGATAGTGATATTGATCTCGACTCCCAAAGTTCCCTAATCCAAGGATCACTAATTGGATCTTCCTACTCCTTCGCTACCATTGGTGACATGAACATCGACAACATGATGGAAGGATAGAAAAATAACGGTCAGGTTCCAGGCCGAGATGATGGAATCACGTCAGCCATGACGTCAACAAAAGAATGGCGCTGGTCTAATACATAATCATATCCATACATATTCTACTACTATCTCAGTATAGATAGATGGGTTTAATACGTAATCGTATCCATACGTATTTTGTCACTATCTCAGTTTAGATAGTCAAGTTACTACCGGACCCATACTAATACGGTATAAATTTTGAATCAAACCAATGGGAAAAACAGTGTCTTAGGACATGTAGAATGTCTCGTTAAGGTTCTAGAAGATTCTCAAATTTCACTCCCGTGATTCACGACAGACAAAATTTCAAAAGAAGACATAAAGCAAAGTGATGGAGTTGATTCCAAAGCAGTCAAAAGAAATATCATTTCTCTTTTACTTTTCCCAAAGCATATCAATTATCAAAAGAAAAGCAAGGCAAAGCATCTTAGGCTCTCCAACATTACAAATAGAGCATCGTTCTTCTTCCTTCGGGGAGGCCAATTCAGATGGCAAAACCAAGAGTTAGAGAAGAACTCACCTTAGAGGCCAAGGTGCTCCATCAAGAGTTTTCCTTCCTTCTTCAAACCTTACCCTTCTGTCTTAAAATAGCCTTAGCAAAACCAAATTAGGTTCAACCTTCATTGAAGCTTGTAACCTTCAAAGCATTGTATCAAAGTGTTTCTCCAAAGCGTCCTGTAAATTATTCATAGTTCCTTACAGTTCCTTTCAAAATTCCATTTTGCATATTGTATCTAAATTCCTGATTGTAATCTGTTGCAGTATTTTACTTTCAGTTTATCATATTTTAAATTCATTTAAATATTTTTGTTTACATACCGCCTTCATGGCTGGTTTGCATTTCATTTGTGTTTAATTTATTAAATATACCGCCTTCATGGTCGATTTTACATATATATATATATATATATATATATATATATATATATATATATATATGTATATATATATATATATATGTAATGTTGTAAACCCTAATCAGCTAATCTTACCTCCCTGACTCCTCCCCCCATTCATTTTTCTTTCTCCTAGCCTTAACCGCATAGATCCACTCAGCATCTCAGCCCCATCGTGAGTCACTGAGTCCCGGTGACATTTTCTTCTCTTCTTTGTCGATGGCCATTAGCCAGGGGCCAGGTAGACTCCTCTTCTTCTTCTCCTTCTTCTTTTTCTTCTTCTTCTTCTTCTTCTTCTTCTTCTTCTTCTTCTTCTTCTTCTCTCTCTCTCTCTCTCTCTCTCTCTCTCTCTCTCTCTCTCTCTCTATTTCCCATTCTGTTTTTTTTTTTCTTTAAGTGGGTTTTTGCCTGTTAAATCTCTGCCGAACAGGGCATCAATCATCTTTAAATGTATGCCCTTATTGTTACTGTAGAATCAAAGGCGGGTGGGGTTGGAGGTTATCACTAGGGTTGGTCGGAATCTGCTAGTTAAACACCCCTTCAAAAACCTCCTCTAGCGTTGTAATCGTCCCCAACTGATCCTCGCCATGGCTATGCAGGTCAGTATCCCAACCAATGCTATATAGAAACCAGTCCAAAAGACCAAGCTAATACAACTGCAAAGAAACAAACGGAACAAATCCAAATGAAGCCAAAACTTGAAGTCAATTTCAAAAACCCAAATTGAGCAGAAGAGGAATTTTTTAAAGCTCTGAAGCTAAGCAGAAACCTAGCCAAATCCATAACTTTGAAGAATAATCAGTAAGCTCTGTTTGGTGATATCTTCTATTTTTCCCCATTTCTATTCAATATGCTTTATGAGTTTTAATTAGTTTCTGCTTGTAGTATAATGTCTTTGCTAAGCTGTACTTTGATCAGACATAAGTGATTAGTTTGTTCTAATCTATTATTACTTCTTCTCAAGCAAAATCAGATCGTTTCAGAGCTGTTTTTATCATTGGCTTTGTCCAATATGCATTCGGTTTTCTCCCTGGCCCTAGCTGACCTTGTTCTTTGAGTTCAGGGTAAATCAGGGTAAACCCGACCTTGATTCAGGGTCAATCAAGGTAAACCTGACCCGGCCTGGTCCAATCAGGGTAGGGTAGGGTTTGGTAGTATCCTACCAGGGTAGGGTAAGGGTTGAAGTTATGTTTTACCCTGACAGGGTAGGATAAAATTTAGATTAGCATAAAAAAATCTTGTGGAGGGTAGAATTTGTGGATACCAGGCCCAACCCAACTCTGTTTCACCCCTAATCGGACATCAGAATGACTCTAAAGTCAAAAACCTGGCCTCCTGTCTTTTTTCCTTGTCGTCCACAAATAAGTCCACTTAGGCAGGTCTCAACAAATTTGAACGGTAACATGAATACTCAACCTTTAACTTCATCTCCACCAATGACTTAGAAAAGATATAAAAATTCCCTTATCTTGGAATCATTTGTTATTTGTGCTTTTTCTATTTTCTTGCTTTTGGGAGGGTCAAAAGTCTAAGCACTAAAAAGTTCCAACAGCGAATCTTTAAAAAGTAAATCTCAAGTCAGGCCCAAACGCTCCTTTTTACTTCTATTTTTTTATAACAGAAAAAAAAAAAGTGAAAAAGAGTGAACCATATTCTACGGCTATCAGCTGTCTTACCAACCAAACAACCAACCAAAATGTATAAACAAACCAAAAAATAAAAATAAAAACACCCTTAAGTCCTAAGCTGCCAATCCTACCTAACCCTTTTAGTAAGTATCAAGTCCAAGTTGAGTTCTTTTGATTATTCAAAGGCAATCTTTTTAATGCAACCTCAATTCCATTAAAGTGAAGTCCATCTTAGTCATGATCAAGAGGTTAATTAAATTTCTATTACTCATCTAAAATAATAGAAAATAGGATCTAAGAGGCACCTTTTATTGGAGGGTCTTTACACCAGTTAATGCTAATATTCTTGACACTTATTCCTTTTAGTGCATATTTATTGGGCCATCACAAAAATCATAATCTATAGGAATGGTTTTGATATTTTAGACGGGGTGGGAGGTTTTATGAGATTCACATCGTCTCCTCCCAATGGTTCTGGGAGGATGTGGTAGCCTTACCCGATTGTCGATACATGGCTCTCGGGTGAATCCGAGACGCACGTCTGAGCCGACCTCCCTATCGGTTCGGCTTGTCGGCTGGATGTTGGCTCGGACGTGAGTTTTGGATTCACCGAGAGCCACATGTCGGCCATTCGAATCAGGCTACTGCTGCCCTCCCAGAACCACTGGGAGGAGAGGATGCAGATCCGATTTTATGTCCATCCAACAGACATCGATCGTCTGTGTCAAACAGGCGTTAAAGTAAAAAAAATCCCTTTATTGGATTGTCAAAAAGCATGGCTTTGCATAAGCTTGCACAAGGGGAAAGCTGCCAATGCTAAAAGCAAGTCAAGATAACTTAGACATGTATCCTCTCCCCGTAAGGGTACTCTTCATTAAGTCCCACACTTTTAAGATATGTCCCACACTTCATGAATTGTGATGGTCCTTGGAGGGTGCCTGTACGGAGATGATCCCAAGCGGTGTCACCGTCTTAGTGGTAACTAAGCCAACTGTGCCGGCACTTAGTCGCTCATAAGCCTTTGTGTTGCTCTAAGTTAGCCTTGAACATTTGCTAGGAAAGAAGAGAGCACAGGAGATCTTGGAATGAAAGAACTCTATTGCAAAGAGAACTCTTCTTACAATAGTTGCTTAGTTGTTTGATTGTAGAGTGTCTTGGTCAAATGAGACTAGCCATATTTATAGGTACCAATGAATATAACGAATGGTTATAATTTATACACATATCTTCTATCTAACGGTTAAGAACATTCTAGTAAGGGGTCTAGAACATTTTCACCTCCTTAGTAGAGAACTCTAAAGAACTTTTATGTAGAAGTAGATATAGAAGATTTCTACACCCTTCCTTGTATAGAGAGTTCCAATGGACCTTTCTTAGTCCAATGGGCCAACCTATGTGCTAGACCATAGATCACGTAGACATAATCCTTGTAGTGGGTCGAGGATCATGACAACGGACTTTGATAACTAGTGGGGTTAAAAAAGATGTTGCATTCAATAATCTATTTAAATATCTCAAATTTCACATTTCACGCACCTCTGTTGTATTTTGTCTTGAAAGCACCTAACCCCCCGAGTTCGTGATTAATTACAACTGCACCCAACACTATTAACTTCACTAACATAAAATGTTAAAGGACCCAATTGCCCTCCCATTTAAATTGACTAACAAATAATACTTTTGCCCTTCCATTATTTTTCATTTTCATTTGGGTATGACAACAATTTTTTTTTTTTTTTTTTTTTACTTCATCTTCATCTTCCTTCCTAAAGTAAAATACCATCAATTAGTGCTGCCACTGTTCTTGTGACGAGAAGTATCGCCAGAGAGGAGTATCAATAGTTGCAGAGGATTGCTGATATAGCGGATCTCAAATAGCATGATTACGAGCACATATGGCGCCTCAATAGAAGAGCGATTCCAGAGGTTTGTCGTCGATATATTGCCGCGATGAAATCCCAAATATAAACATCCACGAACATATTTCGAAGGCTGTAGGAATATGCAAATTGAAAAGATTGAGGTGGTGCCGGATTTACCAAATTGAAGTGAAGCAATTTGCCACAGAAGATGGAAAACAAAGAAATTTTTTGAAGTTAAACTCACCACCTGAATAATTCGAACATAGTCAAAGCTCTAAAGTAAAAATCACCACTAAAATTCATCGGAGAATCAGAGATCTTTGCAGCAAAACAAACAGAGATCACTGAACCTTAGCTTTTTCCTCTCCCTTCTCCTCGCCTCCGGGGTCAATTGTTCCTCATCGTCAATGATCTGGAAGAAATTTCTTCTGAAATCCCTCCCGACTGAAACTCCCTTCTCTTTTTCCATCGTTTTCTTCTCCTTCTTTTCTGCGCTTTTGATTGAAATCCCAACTTGAGCAACCTAGAAGCACTTCAATGTGAGTTGAGAGATGATTTTTTTTTTTGGGGGGGGGGAATGAAAAGGACAACAATTGAAAATTTCTGAAAGTTGCATTCATGGTGGCAGGAAAAGGAGCAGTGAAATCGACCCTATGTATACCGATGATCTTAAATTTTGTCTAATGAAGAGTGATGGTCAATAATTGAAGGGCGTATATTTATAGATCAAGCGGTTTATCATCTTGCTATGAGCTGGCATACGTGGCCATCAAAACGAGAATGTTGTTGCAGAGGGTCTTCATCTGTGTGAGTTCATGAAGATGCAAGATCATGGAAAACAGAAACACAGACGCCGACGACGATGATGAAGACGAACAACACGATTGCTCTTGCCTCCCCCTTCTTCCGTTGTGAGAAACGTTGATGAAGCCCAGATCCCTCAGGAAACAAGCTCAGAAATCTTTGCGTGTGCTTTCTCATATTCCAATAGTTAAGACACCTCAGTCACCATTTCTCTCTGGTGGAAGCGTGGAGCTGAAGTTGACTACTTCAGTCTGTAGCTCTGAAGTTACTTGGGAAGAATTTCTTCAGATTCTTCAGAAAGAATCAGGCTCTCTTCCAAGGCAAGCTCTTTCACTCCTCTTCGTATATTGTAAATGGTAAATTAAGAGTTTGGGTAAGGGTAAGATAGTAACTTAATACATGTAAAAGATAGTTTTGGCATTTAAAAATTATAGATGAGGCCACGTCATCAATAAACATACTTGTCATAATGGATAGGGTCCGTCTGTCTAATACATAGTTAACAAATTAGGGGAGGTGTTTGTAATTAATCACGAACTCAGAGATTGGATGCCTTTAAGGCGAAGTATAAGGGAGGTGCATGAAATTTTTCCCTTTTTTAACAAGATTAATCTTCAAATATCTTTATTCGCCCTACTATTTGACAAGTCTGGATCTCATAAACACATTTTTTTATACTCACTCTACAATACACCTAGCAATAATGAACGACCATTTGACGGTTTTCATGCCCTCCAAAGGGCATGAAACCAGAATTGGTTGAAACGTATCATCAGTACTTAAGGTACTAATTAGGGTTATTGAAGAGAGATTAAAAGGAAAACATATTTTTGTGTATTGGGGATTTTTCTTCACCCCACAAGGCTCTATCAATTTCGACTTCAATATTCGAATTCGATATCAAATTGATACCTTACACACTTTGTGCCATGTCCTTCCCTCCAACTTTTAAAAAGATCAAACAAAAGGTGAAATATCACATTCATTAGGTGTATTGATCCAAATTCTTACATCATAAGAGAATGACAAAGACAACCAAACCCATTTGATATGTGATGCCTACCAATTATATGTGACATTCCTCTTATTGAAATGAAAGTTTCTAACTCGAAATTTAAAGCCCATGAGTAAGACTGAGGTTGGGTTTGTAGAGTCCATAGCCATTACATTAAGTAATATTAGCATTCCTCATCAAGGATGTATATACTTTCATGTTACTTTTTGGGAACATATTCTATATTCCTCTACAGCACTCATATAAGCATATAAGGAAGGCCCACTAATCATAATAAGAGAAGGAATCAAAGAACATATGAAGGATGTTTGAATGAATATGATTTCAGGGAAGTACATGTTTTTTTTTTTTTGAAGAAGGGGGGGGGGGGGGCGAAATAAGGGAAGTACATGTTCCTTTCAATTTATGCTTCTCTTTTAGTGGAGTATGTTTTCGATGTTTCCATTATTAAAAAAAAAAGAAAAAAGAAAAAAAAAAAGAGGGATATAATACTTTATGTCCATCAGTCCATTCCTTTTACATAAGTCTATATGTATTATTATTTGTAATGGATATTTTATGTCCATGAATCCATCTAATTGTGTCAAGTATGACTCTACATACATAGTTAGTAAATACACATAGCGTATTTTTAAACAATTTTTTCCATATATTACCAAATATATGTAGAGATATGCATATAATGTTTTTTTATATGATGAATCGTATTAGACACTTATAATCACGTATGCCATATTAAACGTGTATAATCTATTAACAATTATTTAAAAAAACCATTAAAAACATAAAAGACTTTATCGTCCAAGGTCTTGTTCCCCAAACTAAAACAAAACCCTAAACCCTCAATTTGTTCCCCAAATCCCTTCCCCCTCAACTTGTTCCCCAAATTCCTTCTACCGGAGAACATATAAGCCTATTTTCATGAGCCTACCATGTAGTTCATCTTCATATGAAAGAAATTGGAGTGCTTTGAGGCAGTGCAAACAAAGAAGAGAAACAAATTATCTCTCGAGATGAAGGATGATTTGGTTTACATAAAGATGAACTCCTTTATGAAAAATAAATCAAAGGAAATTGAGAAATTTGATAAGCACTCACTCAAGTTTGATAACCTTGTTGAACTTCTAGTCATTGAGGATGAAGAAGTTGATGTTGCAGATGAAGAGGATGCTGAAAACGAAGATGATGTGGCATTGCTTAATAGAGAACTTGGGATTGAATCTACATTTGGATTTAGAGTTTTGACACTCCAATTTATAGTGGCATTCTAAGTCAACTACACCGTATATTTGATTCTAAGACATCAGCACCTTCTAAGATGACACAGGCACCTCACCTTGATGTTGATGATTTGAAACCATTAATTTTTTTTTTTTGGGGAGGCGAGGGGGAATTTCATGAATTGATGATGATATTTTAATTTTTATGTTTGATAGGATGATTAAATTTTAGTTTTTATGTTTGATGGGATGATGATTTTTCACTTTATATGTTTGTTGGGATGATAATTTTGTGTGGGGATTGATGATAAAATTTTAATTTTTATGTCTGATGGGATGATAATTTTGTATGGATTTCATGGGTTAGAAGCTTTTTTATTTATAAATTCTATTTATATGTTATTGAATGTTATAGATGTTTATTGCATAGTAAATATATGCCCATATTTTTTGTCATAAATTTTTTTTTACAGGCTACCATATTAAACACGTACTGTATTAATGTTTGTATCAAAGTCTAGCTTTGTTTAACATCTGTGCATATGCGTATTTTTTTGCCATACCTGAACTTACTAACTATGTCTACATATGCACGGTCATGCATTTATACTTTTTCATGCATGTTTCTCTCAAGGGTCTCATTTTTTTTTTTTAATGAAAGTCACAAAATTTTCTTGAAAGTAGAAAGTCGACGCCTCCCAAGCCTCAATACACCTTAAATTATTTACCAAAAATAAAAAATAAAAAAACCTTATATTATAGTGCTCAAAATATTTCTCTCAAAGTATAATATTTCTTGAATCATTAAATAGGAGTATGAAGATAAACATTGAATAGTAATTTATCTTAAAAATTGTAGGCCTTTTCCACCAAAACCAAGAATTTCGTCTAAACGGTTGTTTTATCCAAATCCCATGTTCGAGGTCTTTGCTGCTGACTCAACCTGCAAGAGGCAAAATAGGGCAGGGAGGCTGGGCTTATGGCCCCGGGTCCACTCCAAAGCCTAAGTAAGGGATCTGTGAACAGACAAGAAGGGTAAGCATTTGAGCCTTCCATTTTTATGTGTTTTATAAGGTAAGTGAGAGATTCTCAATCCAAGACGTCAGAGCGATAATTCCTAGGAAATGAGATTATACATTGAATGAGACTTACCTAAAAGTTGGGATTCCTTGGCTATTTATAGTTAACAGTAACCCTCCGTAAAGTCGCTTTTACCCTTATCTTAGGCGGGAATAAACGGAAATGGCCTTCAGGATTACTGAAAAGATGTTCTTGCCCTTGTCTTTAGGCTGAAATTATGGGAATGTCCATCAAATCCGTTTGAGGGCGTTGACATGGAATAGGGTTTTCTAGATGTCGCCATCCTATTGGCTGGCTAGTAAATTTACCTAATAAATTTTTTATTTAGGCTCTCTTTGGCTGTATTATAGAATTAATTATATAATACACTATGGCATAAGTAGTTATTTAGTATGATTTATGGTACTTATTTATATTTAAAATAAATTGATATAATCTATTTTGCATGGTCTTTTCGGTCCCGATTCCTCCCCTTCTACGGGCACCCTTGCTTGCTCTAACCTTCTACAAATAAGTTAGAAAGTATTTATCATTATTATGATAATCTATTATTACTTCTTTATGTCTAGTGATATTAAACAATTATTTTATTTTTTCTTTCATTTATTCTCTGCCTTGCATATCAAGGCTTGGATTTACAGAAAGCATAGTACCAAAGCTTGCATCTTATCAAGGCTTGGATTTACAGAAAGCAATTTCCTAAGAAATTATTTGGGTGTGGACATCTTCAAAGGTAAGGCAAAAAAATCATATTTTTTACCACTTATGGATAGATTGAAAAAGAAGTTCACAGTGTAGTATGGAAGGCTTCTGTCTATGGCTGGCCGAATACAGTTAGTGAAGTTGGTTCTTTCTAGCTCTCTTATACACTCTTTCTTTGTGTATTTGTGGTCTACATCTCTAGTGAAGGAGGCAGAAAGATGGATGAGAAACTTCTTATGGAGTGGTGATCCATTTAAACAAAAAGGGGTAACAGTAAAATGGGAGCTTGCTGTAGGATTTCTAATCTTAATAAACTTATACCAATCAATCTCATATGGAGAATAAAACACATTGAGCAATAACATAATCAAATAAAATAAATGGGACATACCTTTTCCTAGAAGATTAATTTCTGTCATTGTCTTTTAATTGATTTCCAGTAGAGATCTTCTATAGTCTCCTCTCCCTTGGGTATGGGTCCCTTGGATTTCACGCAGAGAGAGACTATAGGGACCCTGCTTATATTTATAATAACTACATATCAAATCTATTCAAATCCCATAATAGAATAGATTTGATTTATAATAGATAAGGGATAATCAATCAATCCTTGATTGGTAAAAGACAAGTAAGATAATGTTGCCTATAATAATAAAATAAAAAGATTTTACAATCTCCCACTTAGGCTACATTATTCCACAAGATTGTTATAAACTAGTGTGCACATGGAAATCATTAATTAAAACTGGATTATCCCAAAACCCTCTTCCTTCCAACAAGCAGACTAATGTTGAACAACAGCAGAAGATACACCTCAATCATATGGTATACAACTTTATATTATCATAGACAGAAGTCTCCTTGATAATATTTGACCCTAGCTTGTCGCCTTTTGAAACTTGGCTTAATATTGCCTTTATGTTTTGGCTTAATACTGCCTTTTGAGACTTGACTTAATACTGCCTTTTGGGTCCTGGCTTAATACTGTCTTTTGAGACTTGGCTTAATACTGCCTTTTGGGACCTAACTTAATACCGTTTTTTGGGTCCTGGCTTCATATTTCCTTTTGTGTTCTAGCTTAATGCTATCTTTTGTGTTCTGACTTAATACTACCTTTTTTGTTCTAACTTAATATTGTCTTTTGTGTTCTGGCTTAATATTTCCTTTTGTGTACTGGCTTAATACTGCATTTTGTGTCATGACATGTTAATTAAATAAAACTTTCATTCAGACTAGCAAGAGTGTAAATGCTAAATCATAAAAAGAAACAATTGTATTCATCACTATGTCCATAAAACCACAGACAGAACAATACAATCAAGTATCAATGTAAATATATGATTTTTTTTTATAAAATTACATCAAAAGACTCGACTATGCCCATGCTAGAAACATGATCCTTGAAGACTCCCACTGGTAGGGCTTTTGTCAAGTGATCAACAACCATATCTACCGTCGAGATCTTTTCTACAATGATGTGATTATCATCAACTTTTTTCTTTACTAATAGATATTTGATATCAATGTGCTTTGAAACACCAGTCCTCTGGTTATTCTTAGAGAAAGATATAGCTGACTGATTATCACAATACACTAATAATGGTCTGGAGATGATCTCCACAGTATTCAAACTAGAAATGAAATTCCTTAGCCAGATTGCCTGTTTTGTGGCCTCGAACAATGCTACGACCTCTGCCTCCATTGTAAAAGATGCAAAAAAAATTTGCTTCACACTCTTCTAGAAAATAGCTCCTCCAGCCATCATGAAGATGTATCCTGATGTGATTTTCTGTCATCAGGGCATCCTCTGTAATCTGCATCAGAATAACCTACAATCTCAAGGGAATCATTATTGCCATAGGTAAGCATATAATCTTTCGTCCTCTGTAAATATCGCAAGACTTTCTTCATAGCTGTCCAGTGAGCCAAACATGTATTTGACTGAAAACGTCCCAACACACTTACTGCAAAAGCGATATCAGGGCGAGTGCAAACCTGTGCATACATAAGGCTCCCTACTGCAGATTTGTAAGGCTTATCAGTCATAGACCTTCTTTCAATCTCATTCCTAGGGCACTGGGTTTTGTTTAACTTGTCTCCCTTGCTAATGGGTACCTCACCAGCCGAACAGTTTGACGTATTGAATCTCTTGAGTATACGATCAATATAGGCCCTTTAAGACAATCCCAATAGTCTACGCCTTCTGTCACGACTGATTTCAATACCCAGGACAAAAGAACCCTCACCCATATCTTTCATTTCAAAGCTCTCTAACAGAAAAGGCTTGGTCAAGCAAACCCAAATCACTATTGGCAAGCAAAATGTCATCTACATACAACACCAGAAAGATAAACTTGCTCTCACTGATTTTGTAGTAAATGCATTGATCAATAGCACTCTCATCAAAACCAAAAGAGGATATAATCTGGTGAAACTTTAGATACCATTGTCTAAAAGCTTGTTTGAGACCATAAATGGATTTGTTGAGCGTACAAACCATTCCTACCTTGCCTTGTACCTCAAAACCTTCTAATTGGTGCATGTAAACTTCCTCAATCAAGTCTCCATTCAAAAAGACTGGTTTTACATCCATCTGATGTAATTCCATATCATAATGAGCCACAAGCACCATAATAACTCTGAAGGAATCCTTCGAGGAGACTGGAGAAAATGTCTCCTTGAAGTCAACTCCCTCCCTCTGTGTGAATCCCTTAGCTACTAGCCTGGCCTTGTAGCACTCAATTCTTCCCCTAGAGTCACACTTAGTCTTGAAAATCCATTTGGAGCCTATGGGTTTACAAGAATCAGGTAAATCTACAAGCGTCCAAACACCGTTGTTGGCCATGGATAACAATTCATCTTTCATAGCTTCTAACCATTGTGGTGCATTAGAGCTATTCATGGCATCCTCAAAACTAGAGGGATCTATTGCTTGACCAATGTCAAAATCTCCATCAGTCAAGTATAGAATATAGTCATAGGAGATAGCACTCTTGCGTTGCTTAGTGGATCTCCTGACCACCTCTTCAGGTTCTGTAATCAACACTGGTGCCACAGGTTATTCAGGTACCTTAGTCCCCACAAATTCCTCTATCATTGGTGGGACCATGGGATGCATAACAGAAGGCACAATAATGCTAGGACTTCATCAAACTCCAAGCTTCTTGGTTCTACTAATTCACATGAGTTTTCAATGAACTTGGCATGAGCAGTCTCAACTAACGGTTTTGGTGGAACTGGGACAATAAAATCTAAACCCCTTGGATCTATCAGGATAGCCAACAAAATGACAACTGATTGTCCTTGAATCCATAATCTTTTCATGAGGATTATATAATCTGACTTCTGCTCTACATCCCCAAACATGTAGATGATTCAAGCTTGGTTTTTTGCTAGTCCATAGTTCAAAAGGTGTTTTGGGAATAGATTTACTTGACACCCTATTGAGTATGTAAGTGGTAGTTTTTAAAGCTTTCCCCCACAGAAAATCTGGAAGATTGGTGTTACTAATCATACTTTTCATCATATCTTTTAGAGTGTTATTCCTTCTTTCAGTAAATATTGAGCAATGATGCCATGCTCTTGTAAGAACTTGGCAAAAGGACCAAGGTGTTGACTAGAATCACCTGGCTTACCATAATATTCACCTTTTCGATCTGATCAAACAACTTTTATCCTTCTTGACGAAAAATTCTCCACTTCTGTCTTGTAAATCTTAAAGACATCTAGCGAACTAGATTTGTCAGCCAATAGGTAGACATAACTATATCTTGAATAATCATCAATGAAAGTAATAAAATATCGATGACCTCCAATGGAGGGAGAGGGAAAAGGACCACTGATGTCACACCCCAATTCCGCACTGTTCAGAATGGTGTAATGAACCACTAGCAAACCAACGGTTCAACCAGGATCTCGAGTAGGATATATCCGTTTTATCTAAACTTCCACACATCCATAATCATAATCAGAGTAAATACACAATAGTGGAAATCTTATAAATAAATGAACTGAGAATCTAATGTGATATAAATATTAAATAGTAAATTATTCTGTATCAACTGAGACATAAATAATTATCAAATACATGTCTTTATTAAATTCAAATAAAGAAACCTAAGAAAAATATCTAATCGAATACACATGAGTTGCACTCGCAAGAGGAGTCATGTGTATCCCCTTCAGCTTCAGCTTCTATCGCCGCCACGTTCCCATACACTGGAACATTCATGTAATCTTCAACTGTATAACCTGCATCATCAACTAAAAATATTCGATGTCGAGGGGGTGAGCACACATCACGGCTCAGTGAGTAGACAAAACAATGCAACAATACATATGCATGCAATCAATTCATATCTTTGGTCTGGTTTATAGTTTGCAATGCGCAATAGAAAGGTTGGGTGGTCAAAGGTTAACGTTTATTGACCCCGCCTCTATACACAGGGTGTGGAAGTCCGCCCGAAGGTTAACGTTTATCGTCGTCCCCATCCACCCTAATCATGACATTATACAACAAAGGTTAACGTTTATTGCTATATAATACCATACTAACACGTAAGCCCCTGTTAGCGAGGGCTTGCAAACTGGGCTCGCAACTAACCAATCCTAATGCCAAACAGTGTATCCAAGGCCTCACCCTAGCATCCCTCAGAATGTCCATAGAGATAGAGCTAAGGCCCCCTGGTAGAGTCAGAGACTACAAGGACCGAGACCACCTCCCCTGATACTCTACGACATAATAGTTCTGCTAAAGTAATGGCGATACGATGATGCTAATGCACAAGACTTGAGTTAGAGATAGAGCTAAAGTGCTGAAACTCGTCAAAGGTTAACGTTTATTGACGTTCCCATCACACCTCCCCTGATACTCGCTCGCATCAAGTACACCAACCACATACATACAATCACATGCCTATTCCTATCATCATCATCCTGTTATAAACAATAAAGTAAATATGCATGAACAAGTAATAGAAATATTGGATGACATGTTGTATGCACATTACTAACATATTCGCATAGAATCAACATGGCATTGGACTCAAGAAAATGAAAAACAGTTTGTTATTAACCAATTAGTTTAGAGTTCTGTTTCCTCACCTTAGCTTGCTAATAGATACTTTTCCAAGCTTTAGAATCACCTTTATATTGTTATTATATTGCTAGAAGACCTAACAAAGTCGATAGAATTTAATTAGAATTAAATCTAAATTTAAAAACCATTCTGTCAACTGAGGGTCGGAGGTAGGGTCGGAGTCATGATCGACCCTGGGTGCGACCCTCCCCAAACTCTGAACTTCCTGAACACTGAGGGTCGATGGTCAGGATCACCTAGGGTCGGATGGTCATCGACCCTCGGTGCGACCCTCGGTGCACTTTGATCCAATTCCCTCTTTTAGTCCATTCTTCGTGCTTGGGATCCTATGGCTTGCTCCTACATTCCATTCTACTTTCATTCCATGGTTTGAAACCATGTATAATCCACCTAGATAGCTTTTATACATTCTCCTATGGTTTCCCATGAAAACCTAACCATGGGTTGATGGTTTGGGTTTCTCCGATATCACATTCTCACCAATATCTAACCTAAGGTCTGTAGAAACTCATGGAATTAGTATCCATACCTGAGAAGAATACTCCTTCTCTGCAACTCTTCTCTTTTGGCTAAATTCTCTTCCTTGCTTCTCTTCTTCCTCTTTTCCTTCTCTTCTCTTTCTCTCAATTCAATTAGGGCTGTGAAAAGGAGTGAAGGAGGCTTAAGGACGTTCTTTAAATAGAGTAGGAACATCCTAAATAAGTCCCATTGAGATTAGGAAAGAATCCCAATCGAAAATTAGAAAATTTCCTAATTTCTATTTCTTACGGTAACTGAGGGTCGATGGGAGGGTCAATGATCCAGTCGACCCTAGGATTTAAGATGTCCAACCCTCCCTTCAAAATTGAGGGTCTGACTTTCTGCTTTGGGAGGTCCGACCTAGCTTAGCTGGGTATGCGACCCTTCCTTCAAATTAAGTGTTTTTGGGTCGATTTGATACCTGGGATCTTGATCTTCTTCACGCCCTTGGTCCATTTGACTCGACCATGATGGGTAAACCTGGTTCAAGGTGGTAAGACCGGGTTAGATTGACACGGGTCTTACAACTGATGTCAGTGTGAATCAGTTGCAACAACGCATTGCTGTGAACCGCCTTCTTCTTCCTGTTTCTGGTCATTTTTCCCTTGATACAGTCCACACAGACAGGCATATCATCAAATTATAAAGGTTTTAGAATTCCATCAACAATAAGTCTCTTCATACGCTCCACTAAAATATGTCCTAAGCGCCTATGCCAAAGAGTAGAGGATGACTCATCCAACATAGGACGTTTAGAAGACACATTCAAAACCATAGAATGTGCTAAATTCAATTGATATAAACCATTCACTACCACGCCACATTCAAAACCATAGAATGTGCTAAATTCAATTGATATAAACCATTCACTACCACGCCATTTCCAATTATAGATGAATCCAAACATTAATCAAAACCATTCTTATTAAAACTCAAACTATATCCATTATTTACAAGTCTCAATACAGAAATCAAAATTTTCTTCATTGAGGGAACATATACAGTGTCTTCCAAATCTACAAAGATTTCTGAAGTCAGAAACAGTCTAACAACTTCAATGGCCTCCACTGCAACTCTCACACCGTTCCCCACGAATACATTAACCTCATCTCCCTCGGTGCTCTCTGGCTTAGAAACCCCTACAAGGAATAGGTAACATGAATGGATGATTCAGAGTTAATCCACCAGGAATGTAAGACCCGCACTCCATGAACCTGATCTAAACCTTGAATTCATGTCGTAACAGGTCTTCCAATCATCACCGGGCCAGACGGGACGAGCGGATGACAAATAGGAACGAAACGGACCATTTAAGTATCAATTTTATTCATACCGGTCGATGGTACTGGTCTTGGTACCGGTCGACTGGTATAGCCTGTACGACAGACTACGAAGATCCAGAATCGAATCTTTGTAGGTCCCACTTTTCAAATTTTGAATCCTAGGACTTTCTTATTCCTAGGAGGCTTCCTAAACCTAAACCTAGCCTATATAAACCCCTCTAAACCTCCTAGAATCCCTTCCATTGATCCTCACAAACCCTAGAAAAAGAAAGAGGCTGAAGAAGAAGGAGAAGCTAGGAAGGAAAGGGAAGAGCCGATATTGTCGTTCGACGAAGAACACCTTACCGCCAGTCGACGATGAGTGCTTAAACCTTCTTTTACATTATGACTCTAAGATGGTTAGTTTGCTTTGATCAATACCATGCAAAGCAGGTATTGATCTAAAACCCTGTTTTTGCCGACAAACCCTAATTTAGTCGATAAACCCTATATTCGAGTTCTACGTTGAGATCATCGAAACTAGGACTTGAATGGAGTTAAAAACAACTCTAACTCAGTATTTAGACCTAGAATGTGTAGGAGAACCCTAGGATCAATAGGGGATGATCGACGACAGTCAAGAACCGAACGTATGGTCTTCTAGAGACATACCGGTCGACCATTCCGGTCGCACCCTATGCGACCGGTATTGCGACCGGTACCTTCCAGGGACTGGTCTGTTGGGACCGGCTGACCATACTGGTAGCAGGTTTTCCCCACAGTGCTGTGACCGGTACTTGTGACCGATCAGCCTTGTGGGAAGTTTTGTAATCTTGTTGGTTTTTCGACCAACGTAAACCTATTCTAACTAAACCCTAATATCGTATAGGACCTTGTGATAACACATTTGGACCTTGTGATGCGGAGCGAACTATCAATCAAGCGTCAGGTAAGGGAATCGGACCTAAACCCTAATAATTTAATAACAGTAAACCGTTGTTAATAATTATGGTTCTGTGGATTGATGTTTGTGCATTCTCGCATGTCATCCTTTACTTTCAGTTATTATTATTGTTAATGCATACTTGCTATGCTAGATTGTGACAGTTAGGCATGTGATTGTTTTCATTGGTGTGTGGAATGGGAAGGGCCTGGGGTCTGGGATCATTCCTCACATTAGCACCTTTCGTATCATTCTGTCTTAGCATGCTTGGTGTGGGTAGGGTATCAGGGGGAGGACGTGGCACTGTGGTCTCCGGTCTGGCCACCAGACTCTAGCTCTATCTCTATGTCGTAGGGAACTGTGCTGGGATAGGGCCTACTATGATGACATATAGGATTGGTTAGTTGCGAGCCCAGTTTGCAAGCCCTCGCCAATAGGGGCTTACGTGTTGGTATGGGTGGAGTATCAGGGGAGGTATTGGCGGTGCTTGATCCAAACGCCTTAGCTCTATCTCTATTCCATGGTGGGTGCATGTGGGACGGCAGTAGTGTTTGATCCATTGGGCGGCTTCACACACTCGTGTATAGAGGTGCGGTGGTCGCCAATCCTTTCTATAGTACATTGCAAACTTAAAACCAGACAATAATGTGAATGTTACTCATGCATATGTTTATGCAATTGTCTGATTGTCTTACTGAGCTAAGTTGTGAGCTCACCCTGTATATATATACATGTTTTTAGATGTTGATGCAGGTTACATGGTGGATGATTACATGAACGTGCCTGCATACGGAGGCGTGGCTACCTTGGATGTGCAGACAGGAGAGGACGAGCATGACGCTTCATGCGAGTGCCCTTTCTGCGTGTATCTCTAGGACTTGGGTTTTATTTATTTTAATTATTTTCAGTTGAGATGAAGTTGATGTAAAGATATTTATTTAAGTTTTGGTTATTTGAATAATTAAATATTTTATTTAAATTTATCAATAGATTACTCAGTTCATTCTATTTAAGACTTTCGCTGTCTTTATTATTATTCTGATTGTGGTTATGTGCAATGGTTTGTATGAGTGGACACGGTCTTATTGAGATCCTGGTGTGAACCATTGGTTCAGTGATGGTTCACTCACACTTTTGGTTTAGTCAAAATTGGGGTGTGACAACTTGGTATCAGAGCACTTAGGCTTTGTCCAATAGACCATATTTGTACATAACTGAATCGATAAACTGAGTTAGGAAGAATTTAAAAATCTTAATAAAAATACACCCTAAGTACTTGTTTGATGCCTGAGACTAAATACAAAAGAGCATAATGTACTATACTAAAGGTGGAATTAATAAACAGTCATGCTCTAGATAGGAACCATAATGACAGGTGAGAAAAATCATAAACTTCCACCAAATTGAAAAATGAAACTGTATAAAGAGTAGAATATAGAACATCCAAAGAGCTATATAGGTTTATATAGGATGCGGTGCATTATTGACTTACTCTTATGATTATAGAGGATGCACATACCTGATTCTAATTCTCGTACCTTGACAGAATACCTTCTTGATTCAACCTGTTAATTGGAGTTATAGATGTTATTTCCTTAGAATTAGTCCTGATTATACCAATTTAAGCTACTCCCATGATTGACTCCATGAATAAAGATATGAACCGAATGAACATTTAAAGGTTTAATCATTCCGAATGTACATCTTTTCGATTTTATACCTGATTTATTGATGTACCAAAACTTCTACAGATTTACTCCTGTAGTGCCTTGACCAATGACACTATATACTCGATAGAACCTATAACCATGAGGTTAAGAACTGTAAAATCTCTACTTCCATGTATTTGGACCACTGTACAACTTAACGACATTTGGATGATGGTTGGATTACCATAGATTTACTCCTGATCCTTTAAACCTAAGTTCACTAGATAAAACAAGTGTTCGTCATTATATTGAATTCGAAAAAAGGAAATGAATCACTGTTGGATGAGCAAAACCTGAACTATGAAGGTGTAGAAGGGTAGATTCCCAAAGCACCAACAAATTTATCAGGACCTCCTCACACAAACTCTGAAATAATTGTGACGAATCTGATTTTTCAGATGGAAGAAAACATCCCTGAACGAGATGTTGAAGATGTTCAGGCCACCAGGATATATTCCTACAGAAGGTACGCCTGAGTCTGGAAGAAATAACACCACACTGCCAATGGATGGTAGTACTGGGCCGATGGACCAAGGACAAAATCTACAACCACCACACCAATTTACATCGTCGTCTACCTACCAAGGAGTCTATCCGTACCCACTACCATGGTACGGAATGAATACACAGGGGCAGAATGACCTAAGCCGAGCAGTAGATAGGTTCTTGAAGCTGAAACCCCCTACTTTCATAGGAAAACCAGGAAAACCACTGTGGCATGCACAGTAGGTGTCTGAAATAGAGAAGAACTTCCATTTGATGACTTGTATGGAAGATGAGAAGGTGTTATTTGCTACGCACATGCTTAAGGAAGATGCAAATGCTTGGTGGAATTCTATCCGATCATACCTAGAGGTAAAGCACACTCAGATCGATTGGCAACATTCAAAGGAGCTTTCTTCGATAAATACTTTTCGAAGAGCTTTAGAGATCAAATGGAGAAGGAATTTCTCAATCTGCAACAATCTCAGTCAACTGTTGATGCTTACCAGCAAAGGTATGAAGAACTGTTCTTCTTCACTCTGGCAAGCATGCAAGAAGAAGAAACCAAGACCCGTAGGTTCACCATGGGATTGCGAGGAAGTATTCGAGAGCACGTCTTAGGTTTGGAAAAGAAGATATATAATGAGGCTGTGCAGATTGCTAGGGTAATCGAATCCAGTCAAAGAGACAGCTTTTTGCTCAGAACAGGGGACTGAAGAGGCCTGCTACTGAGACTTCAGGTAGAGGCAATACTAGACCATTCCGTCCATACAGGGCTCAGTCCACTGTGGTGCCTGCAAGGAACACTACTGCACCACCACCGTCATAGTTCGTTGGACAAAACCAGAACGTTAAATGTTTCAACTGTCAGCAACTGGGTCATTATGCAAGGACCAGCACTCTACACAAGAAGCAACCGCCACAGCGAGGAAAGGTATTCGCAGTCACCACTGAAGAGGCAGCCGCATCACCTGATGTGGTTACTGGTATGATCACATCCCTCACTATTTGACTTACTATTTGTTGTGTTTGAGCATGTAGAACTAAGGGATAATTAAATTTCAGGGACTATAAATATAGCTGGTATACCTGCCAGAATACTCTTTGACTCTGGGGCCACGTACTCTTTCATTTCAATTTCTTTTGGGAAGTGAATGGAATTATCTGTCAAGTGTTTGAACCCAAGCTTGATAGTTTGTTCTCCGTTGGGAGTCGAAGTAGCGTTGAATGAATACTATGGTCCGAGTACAGTTAGTATTGAGGGCCGAAACCTAGAAGCAAATCTAGTTCTACTCGAGATGGCAGACTTTGACGTCATCTTGGGAATGGATTGGCTAGGCCATCATTCGACAAGCTTATTATGTGGTGAAAGGAAACTTGTGCTTAAAGATGAGAAAGGGAAAGAGTTTAGCTTCACTGGAACCAAGTTACCTAGGAAGCGGAAGCTGATTCTCTCCGCCCTAAAAGCTAAGAGATGCTTAGAGAAGGGAGGAGTGGGGTATTTAGTGTCTGTGGTTGACGTAATTGCCGAGGTGCCAAAGATGGAAGATCTAGAGGTGGTACGAGAGTTTCCAGATGTATTTCCAAAAGATCTCCTAGGTCTACCTCCAGACAGGGCTACAGAGTTCGTGATAGACCTTATGCCAGGGTCGACGCCGGTGTCTAAAGCACCATACAGGATGGCCCCTACCGAATTAAAAGAGTTGAAGACCCAATTACAAGAACTACTGGATAAGGGCTTCATACGACCAAGCATATCGCCATGGGGAGTACCTGTATTGTTCTTCAAGAAGAAGACGGTAGTGTACGACTATGTATTGACTATCGAGAGTTGAACAAGTTAACCATTAAGAATCGATATCCTTTGCCTAGGATTGATGATCTATTCGATCAGTTGTAGGGTGCAAAGGTTTTCTCGAAGATTGATCTTAGATCAGGGTATCACCAATTGAAGATCAAGGCAGGAGATATTCCAAAGACTGCTTTCAGGACAAGGTATGGGCATTATGAGTTCCTTATAATGTCATTTGGGTTGACTAACGCTCCAGCATTGCTCATGGAGCTGATGAACCGAGTGTTTCATGACATGTTGGACACTTCGGTCATCGTATTCATTGACGACATATTGGTATACTCACAAGACAGGGAGACTCATGCGACACATTTGAGAGCAGCCCTACAACGGTTGAGAAGAGAAAAGCTTTATGCCAAGTACAAGAAATGTGAATTTTGGCTGAAGGAAGTGGCCTTCTTGGGTCACGTAGTATCTGCAGATGGTATCAAGGTAGATCCAAGCAAGATTGCAGCTATAGTAGGATGGGACGCACCGAAATCAGTTGCGGAGATTCATAGTTTCCTTGGATTGGCTGGTTACTATAGAAGATTCATGGAAGACTACTCAAGGATCGCCGTTCCACTTACCAGACTAACCAAGAAAGGGGAAAAGTTCATATGGACAGATGAGTGTGAGAAGTGCTTTCAGAATTTAAAGTCAAGACTAGTCTCTACACCTATCTTGACTATCCCAGCACCAGGCTTGCCGTTTACCTTATATACGAATGCCTCAAGGTTAGGTCTTGGATGTGTATTAATGCAAGGAGAATAGGTGATTGCCTACGCATCAAGACAGTTGAAAGAGCATGAGAAGAACTATCTTACGCATGATTTGGAGTTAGCAGCGGTTATTCACGCAATCAAGACTTGGAGACACTACCTTTACGATGAAAAGTTTCAGATTAAGTCAGATCACAAGAGCTTAACTTACCTTTTCACTCAGAAGGACCTGAATATGAGACAGAGGAGATGGCTGGAACTATTAAAAGATTATGATTATGACATCCAGTACCATCCGAGTAAGGCAAATGTTGTGGCTGATGCCTTAAGCCGAAAGTAGGCATTAAAACCTGAGGCAGGACCTAGTACAAATGCTACATTGTGTGCTGCAACCTCAAGCTTAATAGAGACCGATGAAGAGTATATATTAGAAACTACAGGAGATCCAGTGGAACAGGCCTTAATTCATAAGTTCACATTAATGTTCGCAGCCTTGAAAATCTCATCGGATCTAATAGATGAGGTCAAAGTAGCAATCTGTCAGCACCCAGATTTTGCCACTGCGGGGATCCCCGCTCTCATTGGGGTACCATACGCAATGAGAGGGGTGTATAAAAAATTTAAAAAAATAATAATAATTATAATAAAAAAGGGGGAAAAGGTAATGAAAAAAAAAAGAAGACTATCTGATCCCCAAAAGAGGGGATCAGAGACCGAAAAAAAAAGGACTGTCTGATCCACAAAAAGGGGATCAGAGACCCAAAAAAAAAAAAATAAACAAAAAATAAAATATATAAAAAATAAGGACTGTCTGATCCCCAAAAGAGGGGATCAGAGATCACCAAAAAAAACCCAAAAAAAGAGAGAAGAAGAGAGGGAGAACGGAGAAAAGAGAGGGCGGTATGGGAGTGAGTTGCAGGGGAAGAGGGGAGGTCGACACCTTGACCCTCCTCCCCGAAATTCCTCCCCAAGACCCGCCGGTCTCCCAGCCTCAACCCCCTTGGTGGGTATAAGAAGGAGCAGCAGCTGCTGCTGCTCCAGAAGGAAGAAAAAAAATCGAAGCAAGAAGAAAAAAGGGGAAAAACTAGGAGAAGGGAGAAGAAAGAAGAGAAGGGAGAAGAAAGAAGAGAAGGGAGAAGAAAGAAGGGAGAGGAGAAGAAGAAAGAAGAGAGGGGAGAAGAAAAAAGAGAGGAAGAAGAAGAAAACGGCAGCAGAGCCGCCACTGCCGTGAAGGAAGAAGGAGCAGCAACTCTGCTGCTGGTCCAAAGAGTGAAAAAAAACAGAAGAGGAAGAAGAAGAAGGCGGCAGCACAGCCGCCGCCGTCGTCGAAGAGGAAGAAGGAGCAGCTCTGCTGCTGCTCCAAAGAAAGGCAAAAAAAAAAGGGCAGAGAAAGGAGAAGAAAGCAGCGGCAGCAGAGCCGCCGCCGTCGAAGAAGAAGAAGGAGCAGCTCTGCTGCTGCTCCAAAGAAAAAAAAAAAGCAGAAGAAGGAGAAGAAGGCAGTGGCACTACCGCCACTACCGTGGAGGAAAGAGGGGGCAGCTTCACTGTTGCTGCTCCAAGGAGTGAAGAAAAAAAAAATCCAGAAAGAAGAAGAAGAAGAAGGCAGCGGCACTACCGCCGCTGCCATGGAGGAAAGAGGGAGCAGCTTCACTGTTGCTGCTCCAAGGAGTGAAGAAGAAAAAATCCAGCAAGAAGAAGAAGAAGAAGGCGACAGCACAGCCGCCACCGCCGTGGAGGCGACAACACAGCCCCCGCTACCGTGAAGGAAGGAGCAGCTCCCCCCCCCCTTTGCCGGCGATCTCGGTTGATAGGTATATATATATATATATATATATATATATATATATATATATATATATATATATATATATATTATTATTTTTTATTCTATCTCTACTGAGGTTTATTGATCATGTTTTGGTTCACATTCTGGTTTACTCTTGATTATTTTTCTTTTACATGATTAGTCTCCCTGTTAGTTTTGAGTGTAAGCTTCCCCGTCTTTCATTTTTGTGCTTGGATTGAAACTCACCCAAGTTGGGTTTGTTTTATTTTAATGGTCATATTTGCTTTCTCCAGGTTTAGGTTTATTTGTCACACCCCAATTCTGCACCATTCAGAACGGTGTGATGAACCGCTATAAACCAATAGTTCAACCAGGATCTCTAATAGGTTGTATCCATTAAAAATAAAATCATGCACATCCACGACCATAATCAGAATAAATACACAATAGGGAAAGTCTTATAGTAAATGAACTGAGAACTCTAACTGTAATAATCATAATTAAAATATCAAGTTATGGTTGTAACAACTAAGACATAAATAAATAAAATACCAATTACATCCTTTTATAAATTCAAATAAAATTCCAATAGAATACGCATGAGTTACACTCGCATGAGGGGTCATGCGTATCCTCTAAGTCTTCAGCTTCCATCACAGCAACATGCCCGTACACTGGAGCATTCATGTAATCTTCAACAGTGGTACCTGCATCATCAACTAAAAATATTCGACGTCGAGAGGGTGAGCACACATCCTGGCTCAGTGAGCAAACAAAACAATGTAACAAACATATGCATGCATTAAATTCATATCTTTGGTCTGGTAAATAAGTTTGCAATGTGCTATAGAAACGATAGGTGGCCAAAGATCATGTTTATTGACGCCGCACCTCTATACACGAGTGTGTGAAGCCGTCCAAAGGTAACGTTTATTGTCGACCCACATGCACCCACCATGGACAATGTACACGCAAAGGTCGCATTTATTGTTGTACCCGTTGCCCACACCAACACGTAAGCCCCTGCTGGCGAGGGCTCGTAAACTGGGCTCGTAACTAACCAATCCTAATGCCAATCAGTGTATCCAAGGCCTCACCCCAGCATCCTTCAATACGTCTATAGAGATAGGGCTAAGGCCCCCCGGAGAGTCAGAGACTACATGGTCCGAGACCACCTCCCCTCATACCCTACGATGTAATAGTTCTGCTAAGGTAATGGCGATACGACGATGTCAATGAACAAGACATGAGTTAAAGATAGAGCTAGAGTGCTGAGGCCCCGCCTATGACACCTCCCCCTGATACTCGCTCGCATCAAGCACACCAACCATACACATACATTCACATGCCTATTCCTATCATCATCATCATCATCATGTTATAAATAATAAATAAATATGCATGAACAGTAATAATAGAAATATTGGATGACATGTTGAATGCACATAACAATCATACACGCATAAAATCAATCATGGCATTGGACTCAAGAGTAAAACAGTTTATTATTAGCCAATTAGTTCAGGTCTTGTTCCCTCACCTTTACTTGATCGTAGATCCTCTTTCAAGCTTTAAGAATCAACTAAATATCAATATTATATCACTAGAAGACCTAATCAAGTCGATAGAATTTAATTAGAATTAATCCTGACTTTAAAAAAAGCATGTTGTTAACTGGGGGTCGATGCCAGGGTCAGATGTTCCATCGACCCTGGGTGCTACCACCCAGATTCTGGACTTCCCGAATACTGGGGGTCGATTGTCAGGGTCTGGTAGGGTCGATTGGCCATCGACCCCCGTGCGACCCCCTGTGGGTTTAGTCATTTTTCATCCTACAGTCCATTCCTTCATGTTTGGGTCCTATGACTTGCTTCTACAATCCATTACATACATGTTCTATGGCTTAGAACCATAGTTCATTCACCTATATGGTTTTAATGATCTCCTCCATGGTTTTTCACTGAAACCTAACCATGAATGGATGATTTAGGTTTCTCCTAGATCATATCCTCTTCACTATCTATTCTAAGGTCTGTAGAATTACATGGAGATAGTATCCATACCTGAGAATTAGGCTTGTCTCTCTGAAGCCTTCTCTTTGATCTTCTTCTCCACTTTCCTTCTCTTCTCTTTCTCTTCTCCTTCTCTTCTCTTTCTCTCAATCCAATTAGGGTTCTAAAAGGAGTGAAAGAGGCTTAGGGACGTCCTATTTATAGAGTAGGAACTCCCAAAATAAATCCCATTGAGATTAGGAAATAATCCCATTGAAATTTGGAAAGTTCCTAATTCACGGTTTCTGTCGGCAGACTAGGGGTCGATGAGGGGGTCAGAGATCCCGTCGACCCCTAGTTCTAAAATGTCCGACCCCCGGTTAAAAACTCAGGGTCTGACTTTTTATCTTGGGGGGTCCGACCCTGCCTAGCTGGTGTGCGACCCTCCCCCTATTTTTAATGTTTTTGGGTCAGTTTAATACTTGGGATCGTGATCTCCCTCACACACTTGATCCATTTGCCTCGACAATGATGGGTAGACCTGGTTCAAGGTGGTAGGACCGGGTTAGTTCAATACGGGTCTTACAACTCCCCCCTACTTATAAAAAATTTGTCCCTGGAATTGTACATACCTTTCGAGTCAAATAAATGAGGATATTGCTTTCGCATAGCATTCTCTTCTTCCCATGTAATTTCTTCCATATATTTACTTTTTTAGGTGAACTTAACATAATAGATATCACGGTTGCGTAGTCGTTAAACCTTCCGACTGGTGATTTCAGTTGGTGCTACTTCAAATGTCAAATCTTCAGTCAAATCAGGTAAGTCTATTGTCAAGACGTGTGTCGGATCCTTGACATACTTCTTCAATAAGGAAATGTGAAATACGTCATGCACACTTGACATGGATTGTGGTAGTGCTAACTGGTAAGCCACTTTTCCACGCTTAGCTAGAATCTCATATGGCCCGACATATTTGGGAGTTAATTTCCCTTTCTGTCCAAACCGTTTCAATCCTCGCATATGCGATACTTTTAAGAATACTTTATCAACCACGATGAACTCAAGGTCTCGGCGTCAGGTATCGGCATATTGCTTCTGACGATTCTGAGCTGTTCTCACTCTTTCTTTGATAATGTCGACCACTCGACAAGTCTCTTCAATAAATTCTGGTCCAACAATACAACGTTCCCCAACTTCATTCTAAAACAAAGGAATTTGACACTTTCTTCCATACAGTGCTTCATAGGGTGACATCTGTATAGTAGCCTGATAGCTATTATTATAAGCGAACTCAATCAGTGATAACTTTTCATCCCATGACCCTTTAAAATCAATTACACATGCTCAAAGCATATCTTCTAGAATCTGAATTGTACGCTCTGACTGTCCATCTGTCTGTGGGTGGAATGCAGTACTAAACTTCAATGTTGTACCCATAGTCTTTTGCAATCCCTTCCAAAATTTTGAAGTAAATCATGAATCTCTATTGGACACAATGCTTTTAGGTACACCGTGTAATCACACAATGTTATCCACATACAGCTTAGCTAACCTTTCTAGTGTATACTGAGGTCGTATAGGTATAAAGCGTGCTATTTTATTCAGGCGGTCTACAATCACCCAAACTGCGTCAACTACTCGAGGAGTCAATGGTAATCCTGTGAAGAAGTCCATAGTGATGCAGTCCCATTTCCATGCTGGTTTCGATAACGGCTGTAACAGTCCTGTCGATCTTTGTCGTTCAGCCTTTACTTTCTGACAATTTAGGCATTGAGACACGTACTTAGCTACATCTGCTTTCATTCCTCTCCACCAATATAATTTCTTTAGATCATGATACATTTTTGTACTTCCAGGATGTATCGAATAGATGGTGGTTTGGGCTTCTTTCATCAATCGGTGTCTAATGTCCAAGCTTTCTATTTCAGGTACACATATTCTTCCCTTGTACTTCAGTACCTTCTCTTCGTCCAAGGTAAACTCAGGGTTAGTCCTACCTTTTTCGATGTCCTCTTGTACCGTTCTTAGGTAAGGATTTGATTTGTTAGCTGTCTTCACTTCATCAACTATATCCGGTATAATCTTCAATGCGACAAACATATTTGAAAACCAATAAATAAATCCTTGGTTGGCTGATCCTTCTGGTGCATCTATCACAATCTGCTCATTACCGTGCTTGAATACCTTTCCTATAGTACACATTGCGACAGTTGTGCTAACCTCTCCTTAAGATTTTATCATTGCCTTTCTACTCAACGCATCGGCTACTACATTAGCTTTCCCCGGATGATACTGGATATCACAATCATAGTCTTTCAATAGTTCCAGCCATCTTCTTTGTCTCATATTCAGCTCCTTCTGATTAAATAGATAAGTAAGTCTTTTATGGTCTGATTTAATCTGAAACTTCTCCCCATACAGATAATGTCTCCATATTTTGACAGCATGTACTACTGCCGCTAGTTCCAAATCTTGTGTAGGATAGTTCTTCTCATGTGTCTTCAATTGTCTTGAGGCATAAGCAATTACCTTGTTCTCCTTGCATGAGTACACATCCTAATCCCAGTCCTGACGCATCGGTGTACAAGATAAATGGTTGTCCTGGAATCGGGATGGTCAAGATTGGGGCTGATATCAATCTAGCCTTCAAGGTTTGGAAACTCTTCTCGCATTTGTCCGTCCAAAAAAACTTCTCGCCCTTCTTAGTCAAACTGGTAAGGGGTACGGCAATTCGGGAATAGTCTTCCACAAATCATCGATAATACCCAGCTAGACCCAGAAAACTTCTAATTTTTGCAACGCTCTTCGGTGCTTCCCACTTTACAATAGCCTCGATCTTGCTAGGATCTACTTTGATTCCATCAGCGGATACTACATGGCCTAGAAATGCAACTTCCTTTAGCCAAAACTCACACTTTGTAAATTTGGCATTGAGCTTTTCCTTCTGTAGTCGCTGCAGAGCGGCGTTTAGATTCTTAACAAGAGTTTCCTCGTCTTTGGAGTAGACTAATATATCATCAATGAATACAATAACCAACGTATCCAACATGTCGTGGAAAATCCAGTTCATAAGTTCCATAAAGGTTGCTGGTGCGTTTGTCAATCTGAAAGACATGACCAAAAATTCATAATGTCCATATCTGGTCCTGAATGCTGTCTTGGGAATATCACCATCCTTAATCTTCAACTGATGGTAGCCTGACCGAAGATCGATCTTGGAGAACACTTTGGCACCTTGCAACTGATCGAACAGGTCATCGATCCAAGGCAATGGATACCGATTCTTGATTGTCAGTTTATTCAATTCTCGGTAGTCTATACACAAGCGAACGCTACCGTCCTTCTTCTTCACGAATAATACTGGCGCTCCCCATGGTGATATACTAGGAAAAATGTAACCCTTGTCCAACAGTTCTTGTAGTTGTACTTTCAATTCCTTCAGTTCAGTAGGAGCCATTCGATAAGGTGCTTTCAATACTGGTAAGGCTCCAGGCATAAGATCTATAACAAACTATGTAGCTCGATCGGGTGGTAATCCTGGTAGTTCTTCAGGAAATACGTCTGGATAATCACGCACGACATCAATATCTTCCATTTGTGGTGCTTCCTTGGTAAGGTCGACCACAGATACTAAATACCCAACTGCTCCTTTCTCAAGGCACTTTTTAGCCTTTAGCGCCGAGAGTATGAGCTTTCGTTTACGGGGAAGTTTGGTTCCCAAAAAACTAAACTCTGCTCCTTCCTTGTCTTTAAATGTCAGCTTCTTTTCGGCACACAATAGGTTTGCAGAATGCCGAGCTAACCAGTCCATTCCCAAGATGACGTCAAAGTTTACCATCTCAAGTTGGATCAAGGTCACATCCAAGGTCTTTTTACCAATAAGAACTGGACATGGTCCATAACCTTTTTCTAACTCCACTTCTAATCCCATAGGTGATCGTACAAGTAGTTTGCAGTCTAAGGATTTAAGGGGTAGATTTAACTTCTTTCCAAACGTCACAAATATAAAGGAATGAGTAGCTCCGGAATCAATGAGTACTCTGGCAGGAATGCCAGTAATAGGTACAATTCCTGTGATTTATTTTGGTTTAGTCTACATGCTCATACAATGTAATATAACTAACTAAAAATTTAAGTCATACCTGTGACCACATCAGGCGATGCGACAGCATCCTCCGATGTAACCGCGTAAACTCATCCTTGATGTAGCTGCTTCTTGGGCTTAGGACATTCCCTTGCTATATGTCCCACTTGGTTGCAATTAAAACATTTTATCCCTTCAGTAATTGGCTTCTGTTGCTGTTGAGCTACGGGAGTAGTCTTGGTTGCAACGATAAAGCCTTGAGCACGGAAGGGTTTGAATGTCTTATTATTTCCTCCATTATAAGAATTCCCAGCTGGCCTTTTGATACCTCTGTTTTGCATGAAATAACTCTCATTCTGGCTTGATTCTATAACTCGAGCAATTTGTGCCGCTTCATTATAAATTTTCTTTTCATGTCCCAAAACATGCTCGCGGATGCTTCCCCTAAGTCCCATGACGAACCTTCGGGTCTTTGTGTTTTCCTCTTGCATACTAGTGGGTGCAAAGAAGAACAGCTCTTCATAACGTTGTTGATATGCATCCATGGTCATCTGCCCCTGATATAAACTCAGGAACTCTCTTTCCATAGAATCTCTGAAACTTCTCGGAAAGTACTTCTCAAAGAACGCCTCTTTATAAATATCCCAAGTCAATTGGGCGTGCTTTGTAAGTAAATACGTCCTAGTAGACCTCCACCAATGGTGTGCAACTCCTTTCAGCATAAATGTGGCACACAACACTTTTTCTTCTTAATTTAATGTCATCATCATGAAGTTTCTTTCCATTTCGTCAACCCAGTGTGCCGGCCATAAAGGATCTGCTGGCTTGCCATTAAACTCTCTGGGCTTCAGTTTCAGAAAGCACTCCACCAGTCTTGAGTAATCTAGTGGCTGCGGGACATACGCTCCATACATAGGTGGTTGGTATTGATATCCACCTTGAGCTATCTCAGGATTCGGTACTTGAGCCTGCATGATAGGAGTCTGAAGTGGGTGGGGTACTGTGTTACTCCCCCCTGGTGCTGTGCTTGCCTGTCCAGCTGGCATTGGAGGTGGTTGTGCAGCTGGAAGAGTTATGCCTATGGCAGCTTGGATGGTAGCTTGTGCCTGTTGCATCTGTTGCAGCTGTTGGGCAAAGTGCATTACGACTGTGTCCAAGTCTGTAGGTGGAGCTGGCAGATTGGTAGGATTTGCCTACCCATTTATGATGGACGGTGCCGTGTTCATATTTCCCTGTGTTTTCAGGTGTGTCTGGTTATCTTTCCCCACAGGCGGTGGTGGTGGGATAGAGTTACGGCTCTGTCTGGTTGCTCTGCGTCCCACCATTAATTAATCTGATAGTGGGATTGCCTGAAATCATTGAACACGAGAGACAATCATTAAATACTTCATTCTCATATTTTAAAACCACTAACAATTTTAAATTTCAAATTTTTCAGATCATTCTGTCGAAAATGCTGTGTTTTCACTGCAGGGTCGATGGTGGGGGTCGATGGGTGTCCGACCCTCAGTCTACGACCCTGGAAAATCACCCATTCTTCCCGAGAGCCGGGGGTTGATGGGGGGGGGGTCGGAGGATGTCCGACCCAGGGTGCGACCCCTGGTTCTCTGTCAGATTCCCAAGAGTTGAGGGTCGATGCGGGGGTCGATGCGGGGGTCGATTGTTTTAATCGAATTTTCCTACCCCCGGACTAAAAATCTGATTTTTAAGTTTCGATTCAAAGTCCATTTCTCATTCTTTCTTCTCTGCTTTGACTCAACTCGTCCCTCTGAGTTGCTACAGTGCCAACTCGGACTCCTTGGTGCTATTTGCTTCTTATTTCGACGTCCACACCTCGTCTACAGGTATGTTCTCTACATTTTCATGTTTTTAGGTTTTCTTAGCTAGGTTTTTACCCGTTTAACTCGTTTTTCTTCAAATTAAACTTTTTTCAATCGTAAAAATTTGATTTTTATTGGGAGCTTTTGTTGTTGGTGACTCGAGAAACAAAATCCCTAAAAAATATTTGAGTTTCATCGGTTGGTTATCGAGAAACTCAAAATTTACTCTTTTGCCCTAATTTTGTCGAGAATTTCTTGAAATTTCTTCCAATTCAATCTAATTAATTGAAATTTCTGACTGTATGAGTCTCACAGGATAGTTTAGGATCTATGTAAGTCCTCCTTCCCACGTGTATGGGTGAGAAGTGAGGCTTTTGACCAATTTACGTTGTTATTATGTCGAAATTTTGGGTTTTTCCTCTCTACTAAGCCATTATCTATTTTTCTTTCTTATTTGCAAATACTATGGCCCATATCAAGGTACCCAGTATTCGCGACCGTCTTCGCTTCCATTCCATTGAAGCCGAGACACAGTATGCCCGCTACGCTCGGAAGAAAGTAGAAGGAGGCCGCAAAGTGGACTTGGCTAGCTTGGCCTTGTTCAATGTGGAGGAGGCCTTTGGTGCTATGGGATGGCTCCCCGTCATCACCTATGACGCGTGTACCCGCCCTGACTTGGTACACCAGTTCTACTGTAATCTCCAGGTGGTGGGAGATTACAATGATGTTGAGAGAGGTGGTGAGCTTCGGATCACTAGTTACGTCAAGGGGGTTGATGTTTCATTCGATTATCGACAGCTGGCCGACTTGTTGGGCATTTCCTATGCTGGCCCCTAGGTGTTTTGTGCTCCTGGAGAGCACCAGTTCTTTTCTCTACAGATGAGGCTGAGATCGATCGTCAGCTCATCAGACCTGATCGTTGGGAGATGAAAGCGAGTTATCTGCGTTCAGAACCACGGGTATACTGCAAGATCATTCAGCATAACCTGATACCGTAGAGTGGTCATTACGAGAGGGTCTCCCTGTTGACCCAGTATCTGTTGTACTGCATATGCACTAGGCAGCCCGTTTGTCTTCCCTACATCATCATGCGTACGATGATGAGTGCCACATTGCCTAGTCACACTGGCAACCTTCCTTATGGACGCATGGTCACTACCTTGCTTACCCGCCTGGGGGTTGATTTATTGGATGAGAAGATTCAGGAAAAATCCTTCTCATCGCCTCTAGATTGGGAGGCTATTTGCAAGATGGGCATGCGGGATGCCCAGGTCAGCGATGAGGAGAGGAACGCGATGGTGTGCCCTCGCACTCGAGTGAAGATGGCCGACGCTGAGGCAGCAGCAGCAGCCGTTGGAGCAAGGGTTCATGGGGATGATGACGATCGGCTATACATGGATGTCGATGCCATACCTCCTCCATCACCTACTCATGCTACTAGAGCTGGTCCATCTTCTTCAGCTGGTCCTTCGCATGCAGCTGGTCCTTCGTATTCTCCATCTGATGACATGACGAGGATATTGCACGAGATACGAGAGGCTCAGCGTATGTTTGACCTGAGGATGGGAGAGCTTCTAGAGGCTCAGTGCTCATTCGATCAGCGGGTGGGAGAGCTTCTAGCTGCTCAGCATGTATCGGATCAGCGGATGGGATAGCTGAGGGATGCCCAGCATGTGATTGACCAGCGGGTGGCTGATCTCATAGCTAGTCTCCAGACGACCCAGACTCAGATAGCTTGGTTGACTAGAGTCTACGCTGAGGATTATGATAGAGACCGTGAGGCACCGCCTCCCCCATCACCTCCAGCTTCTTGATGTAATTCTTTTATCTTTCTTTTTATACTTCAGAGTAACTGTCCGGACTGTGGACTGTACTCTGCTTTAATCATATATATATAAACATTTGTTCTTCCTTTTGGTTGTATATAAATTTGTTTCTCATTTAATAGATGTATTATTCTCTTTCAGTTTAGTCTCAACCAACACAGATGCTTATGGTGTGTTATTATTATATCTTTTAAATTTTTATCCTATCTCAGTTCACGACCTTTTGTAGAAGTATACGGTTTCACCGACAAGGCCTGAGATGCTCTGATACCAAGTTGCCACACCCTAATTCTGCACCATTCAGAACGGTGTGATGAACCACTATAAACCAACGGTTCAACCAGGATCTCTAATAGGCGGTATCCATTAAAACTAAAACCATGCTCATCCACAACCATAATCAGAATAAATACACAATAGCGGAAGTTTTATAGTAAATGAATTGAGAACTCTAACTGTAATAATCATAATTAAAATATCAAGTTATGATTGTAACAACTAAGACATAAATAAATAAAATATCAATTACATCCTTTTATAAATTCAAATAAAATTCTAATAGAATACGCATAAGTTACACTCGCATGAGGGGTCATGCGTATCCTCTAAGTCTTCAGATTCCATCGCAGCAATACGCCCGTACACTGGAGCATTCATGTAATCTTCAACAGTGGTACCTGCATCATCAACTAAAAATATTCGACGTCGAGAGGGTGAGCACACATCATGGCTCAGTGAGCAAACAAAACAATGCAACAAACATATGGATGCATTCAATTCATATCTTTGGTCTGGTAAATAAGTTTGCAATGTGCTATAGAAACGATAGGTGGCCAAAGATCACGTTTATTGACGCAGCACCTCTATACACGAGTGTGTGAAGCCGTCCAAAGGTAACATTTATTGTCGACCCACATGCACCCACCATGGACAATGTACACGCAGAGGTCACATTTATTGTTGTACCCGTTGCCTACACCAACACGTAAGCCCCTGCTGGCGAGGGCTCGTAAACTGGGCTCGTAACTAACCAATCCTAATGCCAATCAGTGTATCCAAGGCCTCACCCCAGCATCCCTCAATACGTCTATAGAGATAGGGCTAAGGCCCCCTAGCAGAGTCAGAGACTATATGGTCCGAGACCACCTCCCCTCATACCCTTAGATGTAATAGTTCTGCTAAGGTAATGGCGATATGACGATGTCAATGAACAAGACATGAGTTAAAGATAGAGCTAGAGTGCTGAGGCCCCGCCTATGACACCTCCCCCTGATACTCGCTCGCATCAAGCACACCAACCACACACATACATTCACATGCCTATTCCTATCATCATCATCATCATCATGTTATAAACAATAAATAAATATGCATGAACAGTAATAATAGAAATATTGGATGACATGTTGAATGCACATAACAATCATACACGCATAAAATCAATCATGGCATTGGACTCAAGAGTAAAACAGTTTATTATTAGCCAATTAGTTTAGGTCTTGTTCCCTCACCTTTACTTGATCGTAGATCCTCTTTCAAGCTTTAAGAATCAACTAAATATCAATATTATATCACTAGAAGACCTAATCAAGTCGATAGAATTTAATTAGAATTAATCCTGACTTTAAAAAAAGCATGTTGTTAACTGGGGGTCGATGCCAGGGTCGGATGTTCCATCGACCCTGGGTGCTACCACCCAGATTCTGGACTTCCCGAATACTGGGGGTCGATTGTCAGGGTCTGGTAGGGTCGATTGGCCATCGACCCTCGTGCGACCCCCTGTGGGTTTAGTCATTTTTCATCCTACAGTCCATTCCTTCATGTTTGGGTCCTATGACTTGCTTCTACAATCCATTACATACATGTTCTATGGCTTAGAACCATAGTTCATTCACCTATATGGTTTTAATGATCTCCTCCATGGTTTTTCATTGAAACCTAACCATGGATGGATGATTTAGGTTTCTCCTAGATCATATCCTCTTCACTATCTATTCTAAGGTCTGTAGAATTACATGGAGATAGTATCCATACCTGAGAATTAGGTTTGTTTCTCTGAAGCCTTATCTTTGATCTTCTTCTCCACTTTCCTTCTCTTCTCTTTCTCTTCTCCTTTTCTTCTCTTTCTCTCAATCCAATTAGGGTTCTAAAAGGAGTGAAAGAGGCTTAAGGACGTCCTATTTATATAGTAGAAACTCCCAATATAAGTCCCATTAGGAAAGAATCCCATTGAAATTTGGAAAATTCCTAATTCACAGTTTCTGTCGGCAGACTGGGGGTCGATGAGGGGGTCGGGGATCTCGTCGACCCCTGGTTCTAAAATGTTCGACCCCCGGTTAAAAACTCAGGGTCTGACTTTCTATCTTGTGGGGTCCGACCCTGCCTAGCTGGGTGTGCGACCCTCCCCCTATTTTTAGTATTTTTGGGTCAGTTTAATACCTGGGATCGTGATCTCCCTCACACACTTGATCCATTTGGCTCGACCATGATGGGTAGACCTGGTTCAAGGTGGTAAGACCGGGTTAGTTCGATACGGGTCTTACATTATTGGTTGGTTCTGGTCTGGTTTTGGCTGAGTTAGGTCGGGTTCGACTTGGTTTATGTGTGGGTCTAGGTTAGTTTTGGGCTGGTTCGGGTCGGCCCAGAATTTTGTCCTTTGAACCTGCTTTTGTTTGGTCCAGTTAGTGCTAGGCTGGTTTGGGCCAACCTAGATTTAGGCCTTTAGGGTCTATTTTTCTTAGTTGGTTTTGGGCTTGTTCGTGCCAGTCCAAGTTCTAATTTTAGAGTTTATTTGATTTGGCTTTAGACTGGTTCAGGTCAATCCAGGTTTAAGTCTCTGGGTTTTGGTGTGTTAATTTAGTTTAGGCTAGAATTGGGTTTAGGATTGTCTAGTTCGGTCTGGTTTATCTGGTCTAATTTGAATTGGCTCGACTCGAGCATAATTTGATCACATGTTTAGATTCATGTTAATTGGACCATATGCTTAATGCTTTTTATTTGTCAAATGTGTTTGAGTTACATGTTATTTTGTTAGCTTTCCATACTTAATGTTTTATTGTCTAGATTGATAGATGTATGTGTGGAATGCTCATATGCTAACTGATCTTGAATATGTGTTCCCCACCCCAAAGTGCATCCATTGGAACACCATGATAGATGCATGTTAGAGTACGCACTTCCCGCAATGTTATTGGCTAGGGGACTCCAAAGAGTCTGACCCCTTGTGGGCCATTTAGAATGAGCCCACCCAAGCCTAGGATTGGATCCAAGAGTGTGGGAAACCGTTGTATCAAATGCATAGTAATGAATAATCTGTGATTGGGTAGACGTATGCATAGGATGGATGGTCCAACGGACGGTCCACCTGGGCATCTCGTATGTGGGGTGTGATTGAGATTTAGTGTACCCGTGTGTGGGGAGCTGAGGCATTTGGCCTTTCCTGAGTGTTGCCATGCGTGTCCACGGCTCGTCAATCCATGGAAACTACGCTTGATCTGATTCTGGAGAGACAGAGGTCTCGAGGGATACGTAGGCTGCGGGGGAGTTTGGTCGCTCCACGCTCGGTCAAATTGAGGTAAGTTCCATGTATTATGGGATTACCTCACCGAGGGGACTTTCTTGTGATAGGGAGTACCTCAACACTGAGATGGGTCCCACTGTTGTGGGGACATCTCTCACCATTTGATGTGTTCCATGATTATGGGAGCATCCATCGCTTGGGATGTGTTCTAACATTTTGAGAGCATCCCTTCTCTTGTACACACTTGGTACGTACACACCCGCCCGAACTACGTTTGGTCTGATTCCCGCCGCACAGGGATACGTAGGCGGCCTGGCATTTTCCCAGACCTCGGTCATATGTTATATATCATTTTTTCCTTTCTTTTGATGTATGATTAAACTATTCTTTTAATTCTTTGATTCATTTTGTAATTATTTCCTTATTTAATCTGTTTAATTTCAGCTTATGCTATGCATAGTTTGTAAAGAATTAGAGATCAATTTAGGATTCCCCCTTCTACCTTGTATTATATTTAGATAGCCCCAAGTGTTCATAAACTATAGGAAAAGGATAGGATTTAGGGAGACCGGTTCAACCGGGCGAGTTGGGTGCCTAACACCTTCCCAACTCGTAATTTGGCACTTACCTGCCTTTGGTGAGACAAAATAGTCATTCCATTTGCGCGAGTCATTAGCGTCCCTCCATTGAGGGACATCATTTATAGGTCCTAGACCTTATCTAGGTGGCGACTCCAGTCTTCTTACCCTCCACTGGCATGAGTGGATGGGATCTGAAGGTGAGAACTTTTCAGATCCTAGTTTGAGTGTAATGAGGGTAGACAACTTTAACTATATGAAAACTCGACTTTTAAAAATGAGGACAAATTAAATTAAAATTTTCAAAAAGATTATTTTTTTCCATGTCCTCACACAATCCTACAGGAGCCACACCTCAAGACTGTGCAAGAAGATCTAGAGAAGGGTAAAAGCAATCCTGACTTTACCTTGGATTCAGACAATGTACTCAGGTATTGTGGACGATTATGTATACCTGAGAGTGAGAACACAAATATCAGATATAGAGTTATGACAGAAGCTCATTACACCCCATATTCGGTACATCCAGGTAGCACCAAGATGTACCATGATTTAAAAAGACTATATTGGTGGAGGGGTATGAAAGCATATGTAGCTCAATTCGTGTTCCAATGTCTGAATTGCCAGCAAGTTAAAGTAGAAAGACAGAGACCCACAGGTTTGCTACAACCACTACTGGAGCCAGCATGGAAGTGGGATTGTATCACAATGGATTTCGTCACTGGCCTACCCTTGACACCAAGGTCAGTGGATGCAGTTTAGGTTATAGTCGATCGACTTACCAAGAAAGCTCGATTCATCGCTATCAGACCTCAATATACCATGGAGAAGTTGGCCAAGCTATATGTGGATAATATAGTCAGACTTCATGGCGTCCCAAAAAGTATAGTATCTGATAGAGATCTCCGTTTTACATCAAAGTTCTGGGAAAGATTACAGAAAGCAATGTGAACTAACTTAAAGTTTAGTACAGCTTTTCATCCTCAGACAGACGGGTAGTCAGAAAGAACTATTCAAATCTTAGAAAATATGCTCCGAGCATGTGCCCTAGATTTCAAAGGAGCTTGGGACGAGAAGCTATCGCTCATCGAGTTTGCTTATAACAACAGTTACCAGGCTACGATCCAAATGGCTCCATATGAAGCACTCTATGGGAAGAAATGTCGTACACCTCTGTTATAGAATGATGTTGGAAAGAGAAGGATTGTAGGACCAAACTTCGTCGAAGAAACTTGTCGAGTGATTGATCAAATTAAAGAAAGAGTGAAGACAGCTCAAGTTTGACAAAAGCACTATGCAGATAACCGACGTCGAGATCTGGAGTTTGCAGTGGGTGATAAAGTATTCTTGAAGATATCACTTGTGCGAGGTCTGAAACGGTTTCGTAAGAAGGGAAAGCTATGCCCCAGGTACGTGGGACCATACGAGATTTTGACCAGACGTGGTAATGTGGCATAGCAATTGGCTCTACCGCCATCCATGTCAAGCGTTCATGATGTGTTCCATGTTTCGTTATTGAAGAAGTACGTCAGGGATCCATCGCACATCTTGACAGTAGACCCATCAGACTTGACAGAGGACTTGACGTTTGAAGTTGTACCTGTGATGCTCACAAGGCAAAAAGTACAACACCTTCGAAGCAAGAATATCCACTACGTCAAAGTGCATTGGAAAAGCCAAGATGTGGAAGAAATTACTTGGGAGGAAGACAATGCAATGAGAAAGGAATACCCTAACCTTTTCGATGACCAAGGTACGTTCAAATTTTGAGGCCGAAATTTATTTTAAGGGTGGGGGAGTTGTGAAACCTACAAGGGTGGGGGAGTTGTAAGACCCGCACTCCATGAACCCGATCTAAACCTTGAATTCATGTCGTAACAGGTCTTCCAAACATCATTGGGCCAGACGGGACGAGCAGATGACAAACAGGTACAAAATGGACCATTTAAGTATGAATTTTATTCATACCGGTCGATGGTACCGGACGATCGGTATAGCCTGTACGGTAGACTACGAAGATCCAGAATCGGATCTCTGCGGGTCCCATTTTCTGAATTCTGAACCCTAGGACTTTCTTAATCCTAGGAGGCTTCCTAAACCTAAACCTAGCCTATATAAACCCCTCTAAACCTCCTAGAATCCCTTCCATTGATCCTTACAAACCCTAGAAAGGAGAAAGAGGCTGAAGAAGGAGGAGAAACTAGGAAGGAAAGGGAAGAGCCGATATTGCCATTCGACGAAGAACACCTTACCGCCAGTCGACGGTGAGTTCTTAAACCTTCTTTTACATTATGACTCTAAGATGGTTAGTTTGCTTTGACCAATACCATGCAAAGCAGGTATTGATCTAAAGCCCTATTTTTGCCAACAAACCCTAATTTAGTAGATAAACCCTATATTCAAGTTCTAGGTTGAGATCATCGAAACTAGGACTTGAATGGAGTTGGAAACAACTCTAACTCAGTATTCAGACCTAGAATGTGTAGGAGGAACCCTAGGATCAATAGGGGATGATCGTTGGTAGTCGAGAACCGAACGTATGGTCTTCCGGAGACATACCGGTCGACCATACAGGTCGCACCCTATGCGACCGGTACTGCGACTGGTACCTTCCGGGGACTAGTCTGTGGGGACAAGCTGACCATACCGGTCGCAGGTTTTCCCCACAGTGCTGTGACCGGTACCTGTGACCGGTCAACCTTGTGGGAAATTTTGTAATCTTGTTGGTTTTCCGACCAACGTAAACCTATTCTAACTAAACCTAATATTGTATAGGACCTTGTGATGGCACGTTTGGACCTTGTGACGCGGAGCAAACTATCAATCAAGCGTCAGGTAAGGGAATCGGACCTAAACCCTAATAATTTAATAACAGTAAACCGTTGTTAATAATTATGGTTCTGTGGATTGATGTTTGTGCATTCTCGCATGTCATCCTTAACTTTCAGTTATTATTATTGTTCATGCATACTTTCTATGCTAGGTTGTGACTGTTAGGCATGTGATTATTTTCGTTGGTGTGTGGAATGGGAAGGGCCTGGGGTTTGGGATCATTCCTCACACTAGCACCTTTCGTATCGTTCTGTCTTAGCATGCTTGGTGCGGGTAGGGTATCAGGGGGAGGACGTGACACTGTGGTCTCCGGCCTGACCACCAGACTCTAGCTCTATCTCTATGCCGTAGGGAGGTGTGCTGGGATAGGACCTACTATGATGACATATAGGATTGGTTAGTTGCGAGCCCAGTTTGCAAGCCCTCGCCAATAGGGGCTTACGTGTTGGTATGGGTGGAGTATCAGGGGAGGTGTTGGCGGTGTTTGATCCGAACGCCTTAGCTCTATCTCTATTCCAGGGTGGGTGCATGTGGGACAGCAGTGGTGTTTGATCCACTGGGCGGCTTCACACACTCGTGTATAGAGGTGCGGTGGCCGCCAATCCTTTCTATAGTACATTGCGAACTTAAAACCAGACAATAATGTGAATGCTACTCATGCATATGTTAATGAAATTGTCTGATTGTCTTACTGAGCTAAGTTGTGAGCTCACCCTGTATATATATACATGTTTTTAGATGTTGATACAGGTTACACGGTGGATGATTACATGAACGCGCCTGTGTACGGAGGCGTGGCTACCTTGGATGTACAGGCAGGAGAGGACGAGCATGACGCTTCATGCGAGTGCCCTTTCTGCGTATATCTCTAGGACTTGGGTTTTATTTATTTTAATTATTTTCAGTTGAGATGAAGTTGATGAAAAGATATTTATTTAAGTTTTGGTTATTTATAATTGAATATTTTATTTAAATTTATCAATAGATTACTCAGTTCATTCTATTTAAGACTTCCGCTGTATTTATTATTATTCTGATTGTCATTTTGTGCAAAGATTTGTATGAGTGGACACGGTCTTATTCAGATCCTGGTGTGAACCGTTGGTTTAGTGACGGTTCATTCACACTTCTAGTTCAACAGGAATTAGGGTGTGACAAGGAATCTACAGGTGTCACACCCCAATTCTGATCCAACCAGAATGGTGTGAGTGAACCGTCATAGAACCAACGGTTCACACCAGGATCTCGAATAGACCATGTCCTCTCATACAAACCATTGCACATAACCACAATCAGAATAAAAATAATACAGCGGAAGTCTTTAAATTAAATGAACTGAGAATCTATTGGTAAATGTAAATAAAATATCCAATTATTCAAATTCAAACATAAAATATAATGTCATTACATTTCTTTTAATCCAACCGAAAATAATAAAAATAAATCCAAAATCCGTTCAAAGGTACACGCAGAAAGGGCACTCGCAAGAAGCGTCATGCTCGTCCTCACTTGCCTGTACGTCCAAAGCAGCAACATCACCATACGCTGGAGCGTTCATATAGTCGTCCACCGTGTAACCTACATCAACATCTAAAAACATGTATATATACAAAGGGTGAGCTCACAACTTAGCTCAGTAAGACAATCAGACAGTTTCACAATATTATGCATGAGTAACAATCATTTTATACTGTGGTCTGGTTTAAGTTTGTAATGTGCTATAGAAAGGTTTGGTGGCCCCCGCACCTCTATACACGAGTGTGTGGCACCTCATGGATCACACCCCCATTGGCCCACATGCACCCATCATTGAATAGAGATAGAGCTAAGATATTCCCGTACCTCCCCTGATGCTCTACCCATACCAGTACCTAAGCCCCTACTGGCCAGGGCTTATAAACTGGGCTCACAAATAACCAATCCTATATGTCATAAATGTATGCTCTATCCCAGCACAGCCGTCTACGCATAGAGATAGAGCTAAGGCATCCCCGTACCTCCCCTGATACCCTATCCGTAACTAACCCACTAGGATAGAATAGTACACAGGTAGACCCTATCCCAACATGACTCCCTATGGCATAGAGATAGAGCTAAAGCATCGTGGACAAGCCAGCGTCGACCTCGGAGACCACAGTGCCACATCACCATGGCCAGGCCAGCATCAATATCGGAGACCACCGAACCACGACCTTCCCCTGATGCCCCACCCATACCAAGCATGTTAAGATAGAATACTACAAAAAGTGCCAGTGAAAGGAATGATCCCAGGCTCCATGCCCCACTCCACACAGTAACGAAAATAATCACATGCCTAACAATCACATCCTATCAATGCATGAACAATAATAATAACTAAAAGTAAAGGATGGCATGTGAATATGCATAAACATCACATCATATATATTCTGGTGATTAACAAAGATTTACTGTCCATTAATTATTAGGTTTAGGTCAGATTCCCTTATCAGATACTCGTTTGTTAGCTTGCTCCACGTCGCCAGATCCAAACGAAAATTCACAGAGTCCTACAATATTATTAGGGTTTCATTAGAATAGTATCTTAGGGTTTCACGTTGGTCGGAAACCAACAAGGTTACAAAAATACCCTCACAGAGCTGACCGGTGGCATGTACCAGTCGCAGCTCTGTGGGGAAGACTGGCGACCGGTATGGTCAGCCGGTCCCCACAGACCAGCCCCCCGGAAGGTACCGGTGGCAACATACCGATCACACAGGGTGCAACCGGTATAGTCGACCGGTATGTCTCCGAAAGACCATACTTTGGATTTTTCGACTGCCGTCGATCATTCTCCATGGATTTTCAGGGTTTCTCATGTCCATTCTAAGTCTGAGCTTTGAGTTTGAGTTATCTCCAACTCATTCAAGTCTAGTTTCGATGAATATCATCTCGAAACTTGAATCTAGGGTTTAACGGAAAATTTAGGGTTTTATGGTCCTGTTAGGGTTTTAGATCAATACCTACTTTGCATGGTATTGATCCACCCCTATAACTATCTTAGAGTCATAGGGTAAGAAGAGTGGTTAAAACACTTACTGTTGACTGGCGTAACGTGAGCGTCGTCGAATGGTAATGGCGGTACCTCCTTCTTCTTCCTAGCTCCTTCTCCTTTCCAACCTCCTTCTCCTCTCTAGGGTTTGTGAGAGATAATGGAAAGGATTTGAGGAGGTCTAAGAGTGTTTATATAGGCTAGAATTAGGGTTTAGTAACCCTATTAGGATTAGGAAGGTTCAGGCATTAGGGTTTAGGAAAGTGGGACCCATAGAAGTCAATTTCCAGATCTCCGCACTCAGCTGCGCAGAGCTGACCGGTCGACCGGTACCATCGACCGGTCAACATAAAATAACATCTATTTGATCGTCTTTGATCCGATTTTGTACCTGTTCGTCATCCGCTCGTCCCGTCTGGCCCGGTGATGATCGGAAGACCTACTATGACATAATTCCAAGGTTTAGACCGGGTTCACGAAGTAAGGGTCTTACAACTCCCCCACCCTTAAAAGAAATTTTGTCCCCGAAATTTGCATGTAGGTCTCACAACTCCCCCACCCTTAAAAGAAATTTCAGCCTCGAAATTTGAACGTACCTTGATCATCGAAAAGGTTAGGATACTCCTTCCTCATCGCGCTCTCCTCTTCCCAAGTAATTTCTTCGACATTTTGGCTTCTCCAATGCACCTTCACATAATGGATATCCTTGGTTCGAAGTTGTTGTACCTTTCGGCTTGAGAGCATCACAGGCACCACTTCGAATGTTAAGTCTTCAGTCAAGTCTGGGGGGTCTGCTGTCAAGATGTGCGATGAGTTTCTGACATACTTCTTCAACAATGATACATGGAACACATCATGAACACTTGACATAGATGGTGGTAGAGCCAATTGATATGCTACATTACCCCGTCTAGCCAATATCTCGTATGGTCCCACATACCTGGGACATAGCTTTCCCTTCTTACCAAACCGTTTCAAACCTCGCACCGGTGATATCTTCAAGAATACTTTGTCACCCACTACAAACTCCAGATCTCGACGTCGATTATCCACATAGTGCTTCTGTCAAACTTGAGCTGTCTTTACTCTCTCCTTGATTTGATCAATCACTCGACAAGTTTCTTCAATGAACTCCGGCCCTACAATTCTTCTTTCTCCCACCTCGTTCCATAACAGAGGTGTTCGACACTTTTTCCCATAGAGTGCTTCATATGGAGCCGTCTGAATTGTAGCCTAATAGCTATTGTTATAAGCAAACTCAATATGTGATAGCTTCTCGTCCCAAGCTCCCTTTAAGTCTAATGCACAAGCTCAGAGCATATCTTCTAAAATCTGAATAGTCCTTTCTGACTGCCCGTCTGTCTGAGGGTGGAAAGTTGTACTAAACTTCAACTTGGTTCCCATAGCTTTCTGTAATCCTTCCCAGAACTTTGATGTAAAATGAGGATCTCTATCAGATACTATACTCTCTGGGATGCCATGAAGTCTGACTATATTATCAACATATAACTTGGCCAATTTCTTTATGGTATACTAAGGTCTGACCACAATGAATCGAGTTGTCTTGGTGAATCGGTCAACTATAACCCAAACTGCATCCACTGACCTTGGTGTCAAAGGTAGGCCAGTGACGAAATCCATAGTAATGTTGTCACACCCCAATTCTGATCCAACCAGAATGGTGTGAGTGAACCGTCATTGAAACAACGGTTCACACCCGGATCTCGAATAGACCGTGTCCACTCATACAAACCATTACACATAACCACAATCAGAATATAAATATATAGCGGAAGACTTTAAATAGAATGAACTGAGTATCTATTGATAAATTAAATAAAATATCTAATTATTCAAATTCAAACATAAAATATAATATCTTTTACATCTCTTAATATCAACAAAAAATAACTAAATAAAAATCCCATCAAAGGTACACGCAGAAAGGGCACTCGCATGAAGCGTCATGCTCGTCCTCTCCTGCCTGTACACTCAAAGCAGCAACGTCACCATACGCCGGAGCGTTCACATAATCGTCCACAGTGTAACCTGCATCAACATCTAAAACAATGTGTACACAAAGGGTGAGCTCACAACTTAGCTCAGTAAGACAATCAGACAGTTTCACAATATTATGCATGAGTAACAATCATTTTATGCTGTGGTCTGGTTTTAAGTTTGCAATGTGCTATAGAAAGGTTTGGTGGCCCCCGCACCTCTATACACGAGTGTGTGGCACCTCATGGATCACACCCCCATCGGCCCACATGCACCCATCATGGAATAGAAATAGAGCTAAGATACCCACGTACCTCCCCTGATACTCTACCCATACCAGTACCTAAGCCCCTACTGGCCAGGGCTCGCAAACTGGGCTCGCAACTAACCAATCCTATATGTCATCAATGTATGCTCTATCCCAGCACAGCCGTCTACGGCATAGAGATAGAGCTAAGGCATTCCCACACCTCCCTTGATGCCCTATCCGCAACTAACCCACTAGGATAGACACATAACACAGGTAGACCCTATCCCAACATAACTCCCTACGGCATAGAGATAGAGCTAAAGCATCGTGGACAAGCCAGCGTCGACCTCGGAGACCACAATGCCGCATAACAATGGCCAGGCCAGCATCAACATCGGAGACCGCTGTACCACGACCTTCCCCTGATGCCCCACCCGTACCAAGCATGTTAAGACAGAATATTACAAAAGGTGCTAGTGTGAGGAGCGATCCCAGGCCCATGCCCCACTCCACACACTAACGAAAACAATCACATGCTTAACAATCACATTCTAACAATGCATGAACAGTAATAATAACTGAAATTAAAAGATGGCATGTGAATATGCACAAACATCACATCAGATCTAATCAGGTGGTTAACAATGATTTACTGTCCATTAATTATTAGGTTTAGGTCAGATTCCCTTACCTGACGCTCGTTCAATAACTTGCTCCACGTCGCAAGATCCAAACGATATGTCACAAAGTCCTACAATATTATTAGGGTCTTATTAGAATATATTGTTTAGGGTTTCATGTTGGTCGGAAACCAACACGGTTACAAAACATCCTCACAGAGCTGATCGGTGGCATGTACCGGTCGCAGCTCTGTGGGGAAGACTAGCGATCGGTATGGTCAGCCGGTCCCCACAGACCAGCCTCCCGAGGGATACCGGTGGCAACATACCGGTCGCACCATGTGCAACCGTATAGTCGATCGGTATGTCTCCGAAAGACCATACATGGGTTTTCGACTGCCGTCGATCATCCTCCATGGATTTCTAAGGTTTCTCCTATCCATTCTAAGTCTAAACTTGGAGTTAGAGTTATCCCCAACTCATTCATGTCTCGTTTCAAAGAATATCATCTCGAAACCCGAATCTAGGGTTTGACGGCAACTTATGGTTTTAAGGTCCAGCTAGGGTTTTAGATCAATACCTACTTGTATGGTATTGATCCACCCACACAACTAACATAGGATAAGAAGAATAGTTAAAACACTTATCGTTGACTGGCGTAGCGTGAGCTTCGTCGAACGGTAATGGCAGCACCTTCTTCTTCTTCCTAGCTCCTTCTCCTTTCCAACCTCTTTCTTTTCTCTAGGGTTTGTAAGAGACAATGGAAAGGATTTGAGGAGGCTTAAGGGTGTATTTATAGGCTAAAAATAGGGTTTAGTAACCCTACTAGGATTAGGAAACTTCTAGGATTCGAAATCAGGAAAATGGGACCCGTAGAGACCAATTTCCAGATCCCCGCACTTACCTGCGCAGGCCATACCGGTCGACCGGTACCAAGACCGGTACCATCGACCGGTCAACATAAAATGATGACTATTTGGTCACCTTTGGTCCGATTTCATACCTGTATGTCATCCGCTCGTCCCGTCTGGCCCGGTGATGATCAGAAGACCTGCTACGACACAAAATCAAGGTTTAGACCAGGTTTACGGAGTACGGGTCTTACAACTCCCCTACCCTTAAAAGAAATTTCATCCCCAAAATTTGCATGTAGGTTTCACAACTCCCCCACCCTTAATAGAAATTTCGGCCTCGAAATTTGAACGTACCTTGATCGTCGAAAAGGTTAGGATACTCCTTCCTCATTGCGCTCTCCTCTTCCCAAGTAATTTCCTCCACATTTTGGCTTCTCCAATGCACCTTCACATAATGGATATCCTTGGTTCGAAGTTGCTGAACTTTCCGACTTGAGAGCATCACAGGCACCACTTCGAATGTTAAGTCTTCAGTCAAGTCTGGAGGATCAGCGGTCAAGATGTGCGATGGATCTCTGACATACTTCTTCAGTAATGATACATGGAACACATTATGAACACTGGACATAGATGGTGGTAGAGCCAATTGATATGCTACATTACCACGTCGGGTCAATATCTCATATGGTCCCACATACCTGGGGCATAGCTTCCCCTTCTTACCAAACCGTTTCAGACCTCGCACCGGTGATACCTTCAAGAATACCTTATCACCCACTGCAAACTTCAGATCTCGACGTCGATTATCCGCATAGTGCTTCTGTCGAACTTGAGCTGTCTTTACTCTCTCCATGATTTGATCAATCACTCGGCAAGTTTCTTCAACAAACTCCGGTCCTACAATTCTTTTTTCCCTCACTTCGTTCCATAACAGAGGTGTACGACACTTCTTCCCATATAGTGCTTCATATGGGGCCATCTGAATTGTGGCCTGATAACTGTTGTTATAAGCAAACTCGATAAGTGACAGCTTCTCATCCCAAGCTCCCTTGAAATCTATTGCACAAGCTCAGAGCATATCTTCTAAAATTTGAATAGTTCGCTTTGATTGTCCGTCTGTCTGAGGGTGAAAAGTTGTACTGAACTTCAACTTCGTTCCCATAGCTTTCTGTAATCCTTCCCAGAATTTTAATGTAAAACGGGGATCTCTGTCAGATACTATACTCTCTGGAACGCCATGAAGTCTGACTATATTATCAACATATAACTTGGCCAGTTTCTCCATGGTATACTGAGGTCTGACCGCAATAAATCGAGCTGTCTTAGTGAGTCGGTCGACTATAACCCAAACTGCATCTACTGACCTTGGTGTCAACAGTAACAAAATCCATGGTAATGCAATCCCACTTCCATGCAGGTTCTGGTAATGGCTGTAGCAAACCTGCGGGTCTCTACCTTTCCGCTTTAACTTGTTGACAATTCAGACACTGGAACACGAAATGAGCTATATCAGCTTTCATACCCCTCCACCAATATAGTCTTCTTAAATCATGGTACATTTTGGTACTTCCTAGATGTACCGAATATGGAGTGTAATGAGCTTCAGTCATAACTCGGTCTCTGATATCGCAGTCTTCGCTCTCAAGTATACATAACCGTCCACGATACCTGAGTACCTTGTCTGAATCCAAGGTAAAAGTCAGGATTGCTCGTACCCTTTTCTAAGTCTTCTTGCACAGTCTTGAGATGAGGATCCTGTAGGATAGCTACCTTGACTTCATCAACTAGATCCGGCGAGATCTTCAAAGCTGCGAACATCATAGTGAACTTATGAATTAAGCCTTGCTCAACTGGATCATCTGCAGTCTCTATAATATACTCTTCATCACCTTCGATTGAACTTGAAGCTGCGGCACATAATGCTGCATTTGTGCTTGGTCCAGCCTCAGGTTTCGATGCCCACTTTCTGCTTAAGGCGTCGGCCACCACATTTGCTTTACCCGGATGGTACTGGATGTCACAATCATAATCTTTTAACAATTTCAGCCATCTCCTCTGTCTCATATTCAGATCCTTCTGAGTGAAAAGATAAGTTAAGCTCTTGTGATCTGACTTGATCTGAAACTTCTCACCGTACAAGTAGTGTCTCCAAGTCTTGATTGCATGAATAACCGCTGCTAGCTCCAAGTCATGCGTAGGATAGTTCTTCTCATGCTCCTTTACTTGTCTTGATGCATAAGCAATCACCTGTTCTCCTTGCATCAATACACACCCAATACCCAACCCTGAAGCATCCGTATATAAAGTAAACGGTATGCTTGGTTTTGGGATGGTCAAGATAGGTGCAGAGACAAGTCTTGACTTCAAAGTCTGAAAGCACTTCTCACACTCATCTGTCCATATAAATTTCTCTCCCTTCTTGGTCAATCTGGTGAGTGGGACAGTGATCCTGGAGTAATCTTCCACGAATCTTCTATAATAACCAGCCAACCCAAGGAAACTATAAATCTCCGCAACAGATTTTGGTGCTTCCCATCCTACTATAGCAGCTATCTTGCTTGGATCAACCTTGATACCATCTTCAGATACAACATGGCCCAAGAAAGCCACTTCCTTCAGCCAAAACTCACACTTCTTGAACTTAGCATAAAGCTTCTCTTGTCTCAGCCGTTGTAGGGCTGCCCTCAAATGTGTTGTATGAGTCTCCATGTCCTTAGAGTAGATCAATATGTCATCGATGAATACGATGACCGAAGTGTCCAACGTATCATGAAACACTCGGTTCATCAGTTCCATAAAAGATGCTGGAGCATTGGTCAACCCGAAAGACAACTAGAAACTCATAATGCCCATACCTCGTCCTAAAAGCAGTCTTCGGAATATCTCCGGCCTTGATCTCCAGTTGGTGATACCCCGATCGGAGATCAATCTTCGAGAAAACCTTTGCACCCTGCAGCTGATCGAACAAATCATCGATCCTAAGTAAAGGATACCGATTCTTGATCGTCAACTTGTTTAGCTCACGGTAGTCAATGCATAGCCTTACACTTCCGTCCTTCTTCTTGACGAATAGTACCAGTGCTCCCCGAGGTGATATGCTAGGTCGTATGAATCCCTTATCCAACAATTCTTGTAACTGGGTCTTCAATTCCTTTAACTCGGTAGGGGCCATCCTGTATGGTGCTTTGGACACCGGCGCCAAACCTGGCATGAGATCTATTACAAACTCTGTAGCCCTGTCCGATGGTAGACCTGGAAGCTCCTCAGGAAATACATCTGGGAACTCTCGAACCACATCTATATCTTCCATCTTGAGTGACTCTGCCGAGAGATCAACTACTGATACTAGGTACCCTACTCCCCCCTTCTCTAAGCATCTCTTAGCTTTTAGGGCGGAAAGAATCAGCTTTCGCTTCCTAGATAGCCTGATCCCAGTGAAGCTAAATTCCCTTCCCCTTTTATCAGTAAGCACAATCTTCATTTCACCACATAATAGGACGGCCGAATGATGGCCTAACCAATCCATTCCCAAAATGACATCAAAGTCTGCCATCTCGAGTAGTACTAGGCTTGCTTCTAAGTCTCGGCCCTCAATACATACAGTACATGGTCCATAATATTCGGTCAAAGCCACTTCGACTCCTAGTGGAGAGCGAACTATCAAGCTTGAGTACAAATGCTTGATTGGTAACTCCATTCGCTTCCCAAAAGAAATAGAAACAATGGAGTGTGTGGCCCCAGAGTCAAATAATACTCTGGCGGGTATACCAGCTACATTCACAATTCCTGGAATTTTCTATCATCCCTTAGTTCTATATGCGCATACACACAAATGATAAAGATAAGCCAAATAGTAAGGGGTAGAGTCGTACCAGTGACCACATCAGGTGATGCAGCTGCCTCTTCAGTTGTGACCGCATAAACTCTTCCTTGCTGAGGTTGCTTTTTCGGTAGAGTGTAGGTCCTTGCAATATGACCCACCTGCTGGCAGTTGAAACACTTGATATTTGGGTTGAATCCAGCATTCGGTGGCACAGGTGGTGCCGCATTGTTCCTTGCAGGCACTGTAGCGGTCTGAGCCCTGTATGGGCGGGGTGGTCTAGTATTACCGCCACCCAAACTCTCAATAGCGGGTCTCTTCACTCCCCTGTTCTGAGCAAAGAAACTGTCCCTCTGACTAGATTCTATTACTCTCGCAACCTGTACCGCCTCATTGTAAATCTTCTTGTCCAGACCCAAGATGTACTCTCTGATGCTCCCACGTAGTCCCATGGTGAACCTACGTGTCTTGGTCTCTTCCTCTTGCATACTTGCCAGTGCGAAGAAGAATAGTTCTTCATACCTCTGCTGATAAGCATCCACGGTCGACTGAGATTGTTGTAGGTTGAGAAACTCCTTCTCCATTTGATCTCTGAAACTCTTCGGAAAGTATTTATCGAAGAAGGCAGCTTTAAACACTTCCCAATCCACCAGTGTATACTTAGTCTCCAGATATGCCCGTGTAGAATTCCACCAAGCATTTGCATCTTCTCTTAGCATGTGAGTAGCAAATAAAACCTTTTCCTCTTCTGTACATGTCATCAGACGGAAATTCTTCTCCATCTCTGCAACCCACTGTGCTGGCCACAACGGCTTCCCTGTTCTACCAGTGAATGATGAAGGCTTCAACTTCAGGAATCTATCCACCGCTCTGCTCAGATCATGTTGTCCTTGATTATTCATTCCGTACCATGTTGGTGGATACGGATAGGCTCCCGGGTATGCAGAAGGCGACGGAAAGTGATGCGGTGGTTGTACATTCTGAGCTTGGCCCATCGGTCTTGGGCTACCCTGCATCGGCTGTGAAGGAATTTTCTCTCCAGACTCAGGCGTACTGTCAGTGGGAACCGAACCCGATGGCCTGAGCATCTTCAGTATCTCGCTCAAGAATTCCTTCTGCTGGGCTTGCATCTGATAGACCAAGTTTGTAACAATGGTCTCTGAATTCCTGTGAGGTGGGCCAGGTAAATTTGTCGACACTTCTGGAACCTGTTCCTCCTCCACTTCCGGACTTGGCTCTCTAACTTGGTCTTGTTCAACGTGTTCTTCCTCTAGGCGCATCCTGGCCTGATGACGCTTCCGACCCCTACGACCGTTTCCTCCCACCATCTCAGACTATTCTGTTTGGATCTGAGAAGAAGACATAATACGTGAGAACCACAATAATAGTAGTGTTAGTCTTGAATAATACAGGGGAAATAGTCGAGAAGTAAAATTTCAATTTTCACAATTTTTAAAAAATTTTAGAAAATTTTCTAACTTTTCTAGTGCATACCGGTCGCACCTCTGGGGAGATACCGGTCGACCGGTATAGGCAAAACCGTCGACCAGTATGCCCAAATTGGCTTTAAAATCGCAAAAAAGTGAGAAATTTCTTACTTTTTCATTCTTCTTTCTCTCCGGTGGCGATTTTCCTCTGGGTTCTGAGTTGCTACAGTTCGACCGGTGCTATTTGAAGCTGATTCCTTCCATTCAAGACCTAGCACATCGTCTCCAGGTAGGTCTCTTCCCTCTCACTCATGTTTTTACAGATTTTCCATATCGTCTATATGTAGAAATTTAGGTTTTTCATTGTTCGAGATGTTTCAACCGTAGGAACTCTTTTCCTTTGGCTTGGAAAGGGTTTAGGGACCCCCAAGAGCAAAAGCCCTTAACCAATTTGGGGTTTCACTGAACGGTTTTGATAAAAATCGAATTTTTACACCTTTTGACCTAGGTTTTCCAAAATTTTCGAAAATTCTTGATTTTTCTTAATTTCTTGAAATTTCTTATTGTAATTACTTGTGATTGGTTTGTTGAAGAGTGTGGGGGTTATGTAAGTCCTCCTCCCCATGTTTTTGGGTGAGTTCGAGGCTTTTTCTTGAATTACAGTCGTTATGCTATAGAAATTTCGACAAAATCTAACCTTTTCATCTTATTTTCTTTTGTTTTGCAGTTAAAATGGCTCCTCGACGCGCCCTTGGGAAATGTCCTCACGGCTCGAGCTCACGTGCTCCCCAGCCACCAGTTCCCCAGCTTGACGAGCACTGGTTTCGTTCCATAGAGGCACAAGCTCGATTTCCGTGGTTCGATAACAAAAGCATTGAATCCGGGCGTCGGGTTAACTTGGAGCAATTAGACCGGTTCGACGTACGAGCAGCGTTCGACAGGCTTGGTTGGTTGCCCGTCATTTCTTACACCGACACCACCCGTCCTAATCTGGTTAAGCATTTCTTTGCTAACCTGGAGCTGCACGGAGATGTTAACGATCCCAACCAAGGTAGGGATTTACGCATCTCTAGCTATGTCCGGGGTGTTCCCATTTCCTTTAACACCCACTAGCTGGCCGACCTTCTAGGGGTTCCAAATGATGGAGACCTAGTGTATTGCCCTGCTAAAGCGAAGGGCTATCTGACTGAGGACCTACGCCGGGAGATAGCCCATCAGATTCTGAACCCTGGAGCTCCTATGAAGGCGGCTAGCCTGAGACCTATACCTCGGGTCTACAGTCGCATCATTCAACACAACATCGTTCCCTAGAGCGGCCATTATAGTGAGTTATCCCAGCTCACTCAGTACATTACTTATTGCGTCTGCACTGGGAAACGGGTCCCTCTCCCATATCTTATCATTAGGACCATGCATCAGGCGACCCTGGCCAATCAGGCCAGTAACCTTCCCTACGGTCGTCTCATTACCTCCCTGCTACGTCGTCTAGGCGTGAGCATGAGAGGCGAGGTGACCGTTGAGGATACTATGACGTCCGACATAGACTGGGACGCCATTCAGAGGATGCAGATGGTTGATCTGCCAGTTAGCGATGACGAGTTGGAGGCTCGCCCTCGCCCACTTGGGAGGGTAGCAGCCGCGGCGGCAGTAGCAGCAGCAGCCAATGCGGCCTATGCAGCCGAGCTCGAGCAGGATGATGACGAGGATAGGGTCGAGGGTGTACCAGTGTCAGCTCCACAGCCTACACTTGTAGCACCACCATCTACCGCTACCGCTGGACCATCTCAGCCTCCCTCCGACACCATGATGGGTATGATTATGGAGATCAGGGACACTCAGCATGAGATGAGCCGCGACTTGGCGCAGTTGGCTCGCAGTCTCAGAGTCACACAGGATCAGGTTCACTAGCTCAGGGTTGCTTACGAGCGGGACTATGATATAGAAGACCCTATTCCTCCTAGGCCCCCTACCCCATGATTGTCCCTCTTTATTTTCTCCTCTTTTGCATATGATTGTTTATATAACAGGGTAATTGTCTGGTTTGTGGACTGTACCCTATAGCACTACATCATTTGATACTTGTTTTCTTATTTAATGAAAGTTTTCATGTTTTACCTAACTAGTGTATGTGCACATGTTAAGTTTCATATTTAGAATAATACATTATTCTCTTTCATAGTCAGTCTCAGGTATCAAACAATGCTTAGGGTGTGTTTGTATTAAAATTTTTAATATTTCCTAACCCAGTTCATCGACTTAGTTAGGTGCAATATGGTCTGTTGGACAGAGCCCGAGATGCTCTGATACCAAGTTATCACACCCCAATTCTGATCCAACCAGAATGGTGTGAGTGAACCGTCATTGAACCAACGGTTCACACCAGGATCTCGAATAGGCCGTGTCCACTCATACAAACCATTACACATAACCATAATCAGAATATAAATATACAGCGGAAGACTTTAAATAGAATGAACTGAGTATCTATTGATAAATTAAATAAAATATCTAATTATTCAAATTCAAACATAAAATATAATATCTTTTACATCTCTTAATATCAACAAAAAATAACTAAATAAAAGTCCCATCAAAGGTACACGCAGAAAGGGCACTCGCATGAAGCGTCATGCTCGTCCTCTCCTGCCTACACACTCAAAGCAGCAACGTCACCATACGCCGGAGCGTTCACATAATCGTCCACAGTGTAACCTACATCAACATCTAAAACAATGTGTACACAAAGGGTGAGCTCACAACATAGCTCAGTAAGACAATCAAACAATTTCACAATATTATGCATGAGTAACAATCATTTTATGCTGTGGTCTGGTTTTAAGTTTGCAATGTGCTATAGAAAGGTTTGGTGGCCCCCGCACCTCTGTACATAAGTGTGTGGCACCTCATGGAACACACCCCCATCGGCCCACATGCACCCATCATGGAATAGAAATAGAGCTAAGATACCCACGTACCTCCCCTGATACTCTACCCATACCAGTACCTAAGCCCCTACTGGCCAGGGATAGCAAACTGGGCTCGCAACTAACCAATCCTATATGTCATCAATGTATGCTCTATCCCAGCACAGCCGTCTACGGCATAGAGATAGAGCTAAGGCATTCCCACACCTCCCCTGATGCCCTATCCGCAACTAACCCACTAGGATAGACACATAACACAGGTAGACCCTATCCCAATATAACTCCCTACGGCATAAAGATAGAGCTAAAGCATCGTGGACAAGCCAGCGTCGACCTCGGAGACCACAATGCCGTATAACAATGGCTAGGCCAGCATCAACATCGGAGACCACCGTACCACGACCTTCCCCTAATGCCCCACCCGTACCAAGCATGTTAAGACAGAATACTACAAAAGGTGCTAGTGTGAGGAGCGATCCCATGCCCATGCCCCACTCCACACACTAACAAAAACAATCACATGCTTAACAATCACATTCCTATCCATGCATGAACAATAATAATAACTGAAAGTAAAGGATGGCATGTGAATATGCACAAACATCACATCAGATCTAATCAGGTGGTTAACAATGATTTACTGTCCATTAATTATTAGGTTTAGGTCAGATTCCCTTACCTGACGCTCGTTCAATAACTTGCTCCACGTCGCAAGATCCAAACGATATGTCACAAAGTCCTACAATATTATTAGGGTCTCATTTGAATATATTGTTTAGGGTTTCATGTTGGTCGGAAACCAACACGGTTACAAAACATCCTCACAGAGCTGACCGGTGGCATGTACCGGTCGCAGCTCTGTGGGGAAGACTGGCGACCGGTATGGTCAGCCGGTCCCCATAGACCAGCCTCCCGAGGGATACCGGTGGCAACATACCGGTCGCACCATGTGCAACCGGTATAGTCAACCGGTATATCTCCGGAAGACCATACATGGGTTTTCGACTGCCGTCGATCATCCTCCATGGATTTCCAAGGTTTCTCCTATCCATTCTAAGTCTAAACTTGGAGTTAGAGTTATCCCCAACTCATTCAAGTCTCGTTTCAAAGAATATCATCTCGAAACCCGAATCTAGGGTTTGACGGCAACTTAGGGTTTTAAGGTCCAGCTAGGGTTTTAGATTAATACCTACTTGTATGGTATTGATCCACCTACACAACTAACATAGGATAAGAAGAATAGTTAAAACACTTACCGTTGACTGGCGTAGCGTGAGCTTCGTCGAACGGTAATGGCAGTACCTTTTTCTTCTTCCTAGCTCCTTCTCCTTTCCAACCTCTTTCTTTTCTCTAGGGTTTGCGAGAGACAATGGAAAGGATTTGAGGAGGCTTAAGGGTGTATTTATAGGCTAAAAATAGGGTTTAGTAACCCTACTAGGATTAGGAAACTTCTAGGATTCAAAATCAGGAAAATGGGACCCGCAGAGACCAATTTCCAGATCCCCGCACTTAGCTGCGCAGGCCATACCGGTCGACCGGTACCAAGACCGGTACCATCGACCGGTCAACATAAAATGATGACTATTTGGTCGTCTTGGTCAGATTTCATACCTGTATGTCATCCGCTCGTCCCGTCTGGCCCGGTGATGATCGAAAGACCTACTACGATACAAAACCAAGGTTTAGACCGGGTTTACAGAGTACGGGTCTTACAAATGCAATCCCACTTCCATGCAGGATCCGGTAATGGCTGTAGTAAACCTGCGGGTCTCTGCCTTTCTGCTTTAACTTGTTGACAATTCAAACATTGGAACACGAAACGAGCTATATCTGCTTTCATACCCCTCCACCAATATAGTCTTCTTAAATCATGGTACATTTTGGTACTTCCTAGATGTACCGAATATGGAATGTAATGACCTTCCGTCATAACTCGATCTCTGATGTTACAGTCTTCACTCTCAGGTATACATAACCATCCACGATACCTGAGTACCTTGTCTGAATCCAAGGTAAAGTCAGGATTGCTCGTACCCTTCTCTAAGTCTTCTTGCACTGTCTTGAGATCTGGATCCTATAGGATTGCTATCTTGACTTCATCCACTAGATCCGGTGAGATCTTCAAATCTGCGAACATCATGGTGAACTTATGAATTAAGCCTTGCTCAACTGGATCTTCTGCAGTCTCTATTATATGTTCTTCATCATTTTCCATTAAACTTGAGGCTGTAGCACACAATGCAGCATTTGTACTTGGCCCGGCCTCTGGTTTCGATGCCCACTTTCTGCTTAAGGCGTCAACCACAACATTTGCTTTGCCCGAATGGTACTGGATGTCACAATCATAATCTTTTAACAATTCCAGCCATCTCCTCTGTCTCATATTCAGATCCTTCTGAGTGAAAAGATAAGTTAAGCTCTTGTGATCTGACTTAATCTGAATCTTCTCACCGTACAAGTAGTGCCTCCAAGTCTTGATGGCATGTATAACTGTTGCTAGCTCCAAATCATGCGTAGGATAGTTCTTCTCATGCTCCTTTAACTATCTTGATGCGTAAGCAATCACCTGTTCTCCTTGCATCAATACACACCCAATACCCAACCCTGAAGCATCCGTATATAAGGTAAATGGTACGCTTGGTTCTGGGATGGTCAAGATAGGTGCAGAGACTAGTCTTGACTTCAAAGTCTGAAAACACTTCTCGCATTCATCTGTCCATATGAATTTCTCCCCCTTCTTGGTCAATCTGGTGAGTGGAACAGCGATCCTGGAGTAATCTTCCACGAATCTTCTATAATAACCAGCAAACCCAAGGAAACTACGAATCTCCGCAATAGATTTTGGTGCTTTCCATCCTACTATAGCAGCTATCTTACTTTGATCAACCTTGATACCGTCTTCAGATACTACATGGCCCAAGAAAGCCACTTCCTTCAACCAAAACTCGCACTTCTTGAACTTAGCATAAAGCTTCTCTTGTCTCAGCCGTTGTAGGGCTGCCCTCAAATGTGTTGTATGAGTCTCCATGTCCTTTGAGTAGACCAATATGTCATCGATGAATACGATGACCGAAGTGTCCAACATATCATGAAACACTCGGTTCATTAGTTCCATGAATGACGCTGGGGCATTGGTCAACCCGAACGACATAACTAGAAACTCGTAATGCCCATATCTTGTCCTGATAGCAGTCTTCGGAATATCTCCGACCTTGATCTTCAGTTGGTGATACCCCGATCGGAGATCAATCTTCGAGAAGACCTTTGCACCCTGTAACTGATCAAACAAATCATCGATCCTAGGCAAAGGATACCGGTTTTTGATAGTCAATTTGTTTAGTTTACGGTAGTCAATGTATAGCCTTACACTTCTGTCCTTCTTCTTGACAAATAGTACAGGTGCTCCCCAAGGTGATATGCTAGGTCGTATGAAACCCTTATCCAACAATTCTTGTAACTGGGTCTTCAACTCCTTTAACTCGGTAGGGGCCATCCTGTATGGTGCTTTAGACACCGGCGCCGAACCTGGCATAAGGTCTATCACAAACTCTGTAGCCCTGTCCGATGGTAGACCTGGGAGCTCCTCTGGAAATACATTTGGGAACTCTCGAACCACATCTATATCTTCCATCTTGTGTGACTCCGCCGTGATGTCGACTACAGATACTAGATACCCCACTCCTCCTTTCTCTAAGCATCGCTTAGCTTTTAGGGTGGAGAGGATCAGCTTCCGCTTCCTAGGTAACTTGATCCCAGTGAAGCTATACTCCTTTCCCTTTTTGTCTGTAAGCACAAGATTCCTTTCACCACATAATAGAATAGCTGAATGATGGCCTAGCCAATCCATTCCCAAGATAACATCAAAGTCTGCCATCTCGAGTAGTACCAAACTTGCTTCTAAGTCTCGGCCATCAATACAAACTGTACATGGTCCATAATATTCAGTCAAAGCCACTTCGACTCCTAGCGGAGAGCGAACTATCAAGCTTAGGTTCAAGTGCTTGATCGGTAACTCCATTTGCTTTCCAAAGGAAATAGAAACAAAGGAGTGTGTGGCCCCAAAGTCAAATAGTACTCTGGCAGGTATACCAGCTACATTTACAATTCCTGAAATTTTTTTTTATTGTCCCTTAGTTCTATATGCTCATACACATAATGAAATAGTAAGCTAAATAGTAAGGAATAGAGTCGTACCAGTGACCACATCAGGTGATGCGACTGCCTCTTCGGTAGTGACCGCAAATACTTTTCCTTGTTGGGGAGGTTGCTTCCTCGGTAGAGTGCAGGTCCTTGCAATATGACCCACTTGCTGACAGTTGAAACATTTAATGTTCGGGTTGCATCCAGCGAACTGGGGCATAGGTGGTGCCGTATTGTTCCTTACAGCGGTCTGAGCCCTGTATGGGCGGAAAGGTCTATTGTTACCGCCACCCGAACTCTCAATAGCGGGTCTCTTCACTCCTCTGTTCTGTGCAAAGAAGCTGTCCCTCTGACTGGATTCTATCACTCTCACAACCTGTACAACCTCATTATAAATTTTCTTGTCCAGACCCAATATATGCTCTCTGATGCCTCCACGCAGTCCCATGGTGAACCTACGTGTCTTGGTATCTTCCTCTTGCATACTTGCCGATGCAAAGAAAAATAACTCCTCGTACCTCTGCTGGTAAGCATCCACAGTCGACTGAGACTGCTGTAGATTTTGGAACTCCCTCTCCATCTGATCCCGAAAACTCTTCGGAAAATATTTATCGAAGAAGGCAACCTTGAACGCTTCCCAATCCACCTGTGTATGCTTTGTCTCCAGATATGCCCATGTAGAATTCCACCAAGCATTCGCATCTTCCTTCAGCATATGTGTGGCAAACAGGACCTTTTCATCCTCTGTATAAGTCATCAGTCGGAAATTCTTCTCCATTTCTGCATCCCACTGTGCTGGCCACAATGGTTTTCCTGTCTTACCTGTAAATGAAGAAGGCTTCAACTTTAGGAATCTGTCCACCGCTCGACTCAGATCGTGATGTCCCTATGTATTCATTCCGTACCATGGTGGTGGATACGGGTAGGCTCCCTGATAAGCAGAAGACGACAGGAACTGGTGCAGTGGTGGTACATTCTGGGCTTGGCCCATCGGCCCTGTACTACCATGCATTGGCTGTGTAGTATTATTCCCTCCAGACTCAGGCGTACCTTCAGTGGGATCAGGACCCGGTGGCCTGAACATCTTCAACATCTCGCTCATGAATGCTTTCTGCTGAGCTTGCATCTGATAGACCAGATTTGTAACAATGGTCTCAGAATTCCTGTGAGGTGGGCTAGGCAAATTTGTCGGTACCCTTGGAACCTGTTCTTCCTCAACTTTCGGGCTTGGCTCTCTAACATAGCCTGGTTCAACCTGTTCTTCTTCCTCGAGGCACACCCTAGCCTGGTGACGCTTTCGGCCCCTACAACCGTTTTCGCCCACCATCTCAGACTATTCTGTTTGGATCTGAGAAGAAGACATAACACATGAGAATGAGAACAATAGTAGTGGTGTTAGTCTTGAACAATGTAAGGCGAAACAGTCGAAAAGTAGAATTTAAATCTACAAAAAATTTCAAATTTTTCATGATTTTTCTGGTTGTTTTATAGCTGACCGGTCGCAACATACCGGTCGCTACTCTGTAAAAAGTGGTGCAACCGGTATAATCGACCGGTCAAAATTTTCATTCTGACCAAGACATAGCGGTCGCAGCCCCTATGGGGTACCGGTCGATCGGTATGTCGACCGGTATGCCCAGAAAGGCTTTAAAAATCACAAAAAGTGAGAAATTTTCTCACTTTTCCTTTCCTTCTCCTCTCCGGTGGCGATTCTCCTCTGGTTTTCGAGCTCCTACAGTCCGACCGGTCACCCTAGGAGTGGTTTTCTTGCGATTCAGACTCGGCATATCGTCTCCAGGTAAGTCTCTTCTCTCTCTCTCTCAAGTTTTTACAAATTTTTCATATCGTCTATACCTAGAATTTTTTATTTTTCTTTGTTTGAGAGATTCTAACCGTAGGAACTCTTTTCCTTCGGCTTAGAAAGGGTTTAGGGTCCCCTAAGAGCAAAATCCCTCAACCAATTTGAGGTTCCACCGAGCGGTTTTCATAAAAATCGATTTTTTATACTTTTTAACCTAGGTTTTCAAAATTTTCAAAATTTTCTTGATTTTTCTTAATTTTTCTGAAATTTCTTGTTGAATTTGCATGGGATTGGTTTGTTGAAGAGTGCGGGGGTTACGTAAGTCCTCCTCCCCAAGTTTTTGGGTGAGTTTGAGGCTTTTTCCCAATTTACTGTCGTTATGCTGCCAAAATTTTGACAATTTCTAACCTTTTTCTTCTCGTTTTCTTTTGTTTTGCAGTTTAAATGGCTCCATGACGTGCTCTTGGCAAGCGTCCTCATGGCTCGAGCGTGCGCGCTCCTCAGCCACCAGCTCCACAGCTCGATGAACTGTGGTTTCGTTCTGAGGCGGCACAAGCCCGTTTCCCATGGTTTAATAGCAAGAACATTGAATCTGGACGGCGAATTAACTTGGATCAGTTGGACAGGTTCGATGTGCGAGCAGCTTTTGACAGGCTTGGGTGGGTGCCTGTCATCTCCTACACAAAGACCACTCGTCCCAACCTGGTTAAGCCTTTCTATGCTAACCTGGAGCTGCATGGGAATATCGACGATCCCAATCAGAGTAGGGACTTACGCATCTCCAGTTTTGTCAAGGGCGTCCATATTTCCTTCAACACTCATTAGTTGGCCAACCTGGTAGGGGTTCCAAATGATGGAGATCTAGTGTATTGCCCTCCAAAAGTGAAGGGTTATCTTAGCGAGGATTTACGCCGAGAGATAGCGGAGCAGATACTGAACCCTCGGGCTCCTATGAAGGCTGCTAGTCTGAAGCCCTTGGCTCGGGTTTACAGTCGCATCATCCAGCACAACATTGTGCCTCAGAGCGGCCACTACAGTGAGTTATCTCAGCTCACTCAGTACATCACTTATTGTGTCTACACAGGGGAGCGGGTCTCTCTCCCTTACTTCGTCATCCGAACCATGCATCAGGCGACCCTGGCCGATCAGGCCAGTAACCTTCCATACGGTCGTCTCATCACATCCCTTATGTGCCGCCTAGGAGTGAGCATGAGAGGCGAGGTGGCTATTGAGGACACCATGACCTCTGACATCGACTGAGATGCCATTCTGAGGATGCAGATGGATAATCTGCCTGTTAGCGATGACGAGTTGGAGGCTCACCCTCGCCCACTCAGGAGGGTAGCAGCCGCAGTAGCAGCAGCAGCAGCAGCCAATGCGGCATATGCAACAGAGGCTGAGAGTGATGATGACGATGATAGGGCAGAGGGTGTACCAGCGCCAGCTCCACAGCCTATACCTACAGCACCACCGTCTACATCTACAGCTGGACCGTCTCATCCCCCCCCCCCAGACCCGGTGTTGAGCATGTTCACAGAGATCAGGGACACCCAGAGGGTCATCCTAGAGTCTCAGCGAGAGATGGGTCAGGAGTTGGGACGTCTGGCTCGTAGCCTATGGGTGTCACAGGACCAGGTACACTGGCTTAAGGTCGCTTACGAGCGAGATTATGACATAGCGGACCCTATTCCTCCTAGGCCCCCTACCCCATGATTGTCCCTTTTATTTTCTTCTCTTTTGACTGTTCATATAACAGGGTAACTGTCCGGTTTGTGGACTGTACCTTGCAGTACTAGTACATTTGATACTCTCTTTTCGTTTAATGAAAGTTTTATGGTTCACCCTAACTAGTGCATGAGTATCATTAAATTCCATATTTAACATAGTGTATTATGCTCTTTCTTAGTCCGTCTCAGGTATCAAACAATGCTTAGGGTGTGTTTGTATTAAGATTTTTAAATTTCCTAACTCAGTTCATCGACTTAGTTAAGTGCAATATGGTCTGTGAACAGAGCCCGAGAGCTCTGATACCAAGTTGTCACACCCCAATTTTGTTCCAACCAGAATAGTGTGAGTAAACCATCATAGAACCAACGGTTCACACCAGGATCTCGAATAGACCATGTCCTCTCATACAAACCATTGCACATAACCACAATCAGAATATAAATAATACAGCGAAAGTTTTTAAATTAAATGAACTGAGAATCTATTGGTAAATGTAAATAAAATATCCAATTATTCAAATTCAAACATAAAATATAATATCATTATATTTCTTTAATCCAACCGAAAATAATGAAAATAAATCCAAAATCCTTTCAAAGGTACATGCAGAAAGGGCACTCGCATGAAGCGTCATGCTCGTCCTCTCTTGCCTGTATGTCCAAAGCAGCAACATCACCATATGCCAGAGCGTTCATATAGTCGTCCACCGTGTAACCTACATCAACATCTAAAAACATGTATATATACAAAGGGTGAGCTCACAACTTAGCTCAGTAAGACAATCAGACAGTTTCACAATATTATGCATGAGTAACAATCATTTTATGTTGTGGTCTGGTTTAAGATTGCAATGTGCTATAGAAAGGTTTGGTGGCCCCTGCACCTCTATACACGAGTGTGTGGCACCTCATGGATCACACCCCATTGGCCCACATGCACCCATCATGGAATAGAGATAGTGCTAAGATATCCCCGTACCTCCCCTGATGCTCTACCCATACCAGTACCTAAGCCCCTACTGGCCAGGGCTTGCAAACTGGGCTCGCAATTAACCAATCCTATATGTCATCAATGTATGCTCTATCCCAGCACAGTCGTCTACGGTATAGAGATAGAGCTAAGGCATCCCCGTACCTCCCCTGATACCCTATCCGCAACTAACCCACTAGGATAGAATAGTACGCAGGTAGACCCTATCCCAACATGACTCCCTACGGCATAGAGATAGAGCTAAAGCATCGTGGACAAGCCAGCGTCGACCTCGAAGACCACAGTGCCACATCACCATGGCCAGGCCAGCATCAATATCGGAGACCACCGTACCACGACCTTCCCCTGATGCCCCACCCGTACCAAGCATGTTAAGATAGAATACTACAAAAAGTGACAGTGAAATGAATGATTTCAGGCTCTATGCCCCACTTCACACACTAACGAAAACAATCACATGCCTAACAATCACATCCTATCAATGCATGAACAATAATAATAACTGAAAGTAAAGGATGGCATGTGAATATGCACAAACATCACATCATATATATTTAGGTGATTAACAAAGATTTACTGTCCATTAATTATTAGGTTTAGGTCAGATTCCCTTACCTGACGCTCATTTGTTAGCTTGCTCCATGTTGCAAGATCCAAACGGAAAGTCACAGAGTCCTACAATATTATTCGGGTTTCATTAGAATAGTTTCTGAGGGTTTCACGTTGGTCGGAAACCAACAAGGTTACAAAAATACCATCACAGAGCTGACCGGTGGCATGTACCGGTCGCAGCTCTGTGGGGAAGACTGGCGACTGGTATGGTCAGCCGGTCCCCACAGACCAGCGCCCCAGAAGGTACCGGTGGCAACATATCGGTCACACAGGGTGCAACCGGTATAGTCGATCGGTATGTCTCCGGAAGACCATACTTTGGGTTTTTCGACTACCGTCGATCATTCTCCATGGATTTCCAGGATTTCTCCTATCCATTCTAAGTCTGAGCTTTGAGTTAGAGTTATCTACAACTCATTCAAGTCTAGTTTCGATGAATATCATCTCGGAACTTGAATCTAGGGTTTAACGGTAAATTTAGGGTTTTAAGGTCCAATTAGGGTTTTAGATCAATACCTACTTTGCATGGTATTGATCCACCCCTATAACTATCCTAGAGTCATAGGGTAAGAAGAGTGGTTAAAACACTTACCGTTGACTAGCGTAACGTGAGCGTTGTCGAATGGTAATGGCGGTACCTCCTTCTTTTTCCTAGATCCTTCTCCTTTCCAACCTCCTTCTCCTCTCTAGGGTTTGTGAGAGATAATGGAAAGGATTTGAGGAGGTCTAAGAGTGTTTATATAGGCTAGAATTAGGGTTTAGTAACCCTATTAGGATTAGGAAGGTTCAGGCATTAGGGTTTAGGAAAGTGGGACCCACAGAAGTCAATTTCCGAATCTCCACACTCAGCTGCGCAGAGCTGACCGGTCGACCGGTACCAAGACTGGTACCATCGATCGGTTAACATAAAATAACATCTATTTGACCGTCTTTGATCTGATTTTGTACTTGTTTGTCATCCGCTCGTCTCGTCTGGCCCGGTGATGATCGGAAGACCTGCTACGACATAAAACCAAGGTTTAGACCGGGTTCACGAAGTGCGGGTCTTACAACTCCCCCACCCTTAAAAGAAATTTCGTCCCCGAAATTTGCATGTAGGTCTCACAACAGGAGCATCAACCAGAAAAGACTCAAAACATACTAGAGATAGATGAGTACCAGATTCTTTCTACTTATTTAACCAGGCCTGTTTGTCTTAACAATCTTTTTTCATGTGCCCCTTCTTTTTGCACCAGAAGCACTCCACGCCATTCATGTCTTTCTTGTCATCATTTCCTTTTGAAGCATCTGTTTTATCATAGGGTTTTCCATTTTCCTTCTTGAAATTTTTTTTCTTCTTCTGAGACCTTACATCTCCATTTCCATTTCCATTTCCCTTTCCCTTTTTAGTAAAAGGTTTGTGCTGGACTAGATTTGCACTCTCAGGTTTCTTCTTTTTTAATCTATCCTCTTCTTGAGAGCAAAAGGAATCAGATCATCCAAACTCCAATTGTCTTTCTGAGTATTGTAAGATACATAAACCTGACTATATTCATTTGGGAGAGAAGTCAAGGCTTGATAAACCAGAAAGTCATCATCCAAAGAGGTTCCCAGCCCCTTTAGTCTTTCCCTTTTTGCAACCAGTTCCAGTAAGTGTTCTCGAATACTGCCATTTGCATCAAACCTTGCCCCAGTTAAGGCTACCATCAGACTAATTTTGAGACTTTTATTTGTCACATTAAATTTCATTTGTATCTCTTTCATATATTCCTTGGCAATATCTTTCATCTGGATACTACCACGAAGGGATTCAGAAACAGAAATTTTCATCAGGATTAGGGATTTTCGATTAGAAGCTTCCCACATCTCTATTTTTAGAATCTCAGCGGGAGAGCTCTCAAGAGTGATAGGAGCAGGTTTTTCCTCTCTGAGAGCTAAGTCTATATCCGACATGCTGAGTTGGATTTCCACTGCCTCATACCATTTTTGGTAATTTGAACTAGTCAACACATGCAGTGAGGCTAATACGCTTGCAGGTATCGACATCCTGAGATAAAGTTTACTATATAAGTTTATATTCAAAACATGTATGCAATTAATATATCCAACACTCATATGTATATCAAGGAAATAAATAAATCATTAAACCATAGCAAAAAAAGGTAATCATTATTTTCCCTTCCTAAGAGTCAACCGCACTATACACTTATCCTTTGGGATAAGCATGCACTGGTCCTCTTAGATATCTAGGCAAAACTGCCAAAGAATGATGGCTTCAGAAAATTTCATCACCTTTGGGTAAATGAAAAACCCTCAACCGTACATCCTTAATAAGTAATTTCTTTTCTTAAGAGTCAACCTCACTACACATTCATCCTTTGGGACAAACATGCACTGGTCCTCTTAGATATCCAGGTAGAACTACCAAGGAATAATGGCTTCAGAAAATTTCATCACCTTTGGGTGAATGAAAAACCCTCAGTCGTACATCCTTAATAAGTGAGTAGATGTAACTAACATAACAGGACAATGCCACCTTTGGGTATGCATCATCAGGCTTGACTACTTTGGCATAATAAAATTCTTGAATTTTCAGACATAACTATGTAATAGGTATGCCTCTATGGTGGATTTTACTCAATTACATAGTTATATCTATAAATTCAGGTATGTAGTCATATGTAATATGATTCAAAAATTGAAAACATGAAATTATGTCTCAACAAACCATCATAAACATGCACATTACTCATCTCGTAATCATTTCATCATTTAAAATTACAAAAACCTTATAAATACTTCCAAAACTAGCTTTTAATCAATTACTACATATTTGGGATTCTAAAAATGATATTAAAGATATACTAGAATATAGAGCATAATGAAACAAATTCAACGGAACAAATTTCAGGTCAAACAGACCATTCATGAGCCCTCACGGGCCCATTAAAGCTAGCGCGTGGGATCACTTGCTTGTGGTTAAAACAGGGCCTAAGGCCTGAACCGATTTGGGCTTGGTTCTGTAAAACCGGTCTGGGCTGGTCCGGTTTGGTCCAACCCAATCTATAATTGGACCTGTCCAGTCTGGTACCAACCTGGCCCAGATTATTAGGGTCGGGTCATAGACCGGGTTGGATTACCCGACTCGGGGTATATCCGGGTCGGATTAACCCGGTTCGGAGCTATTCGTATCGGGTCATAGATTGGGATGGTCTACCCTCCTCGGGGTATATTAGGGTCAGGTTGACCCGATTCGGTCATATCTGGGGTGGGTTTCTAGTCCGTATTGGATTGACCCGATCTGGGGCATATCCGGGCTGGTTTCTGGCCGGATCGGGTTAGCCTGGTTTGATATTATTGGGTCGGGTTCTGGTCCGGGTTGGGTCTACCCCCCGGTCCACCTTTTTTTTTAATAAAATCCAGCTAGTGGATCTCACTCGCTTCTTTCGCCGACGGGTGGCAGCGCGTTCGGTGTCCGATGGCGGCGATTTTTGTATCGCCGTAATTGTCTCATGGAGATCTACACATTGGTATATTTTTCTTGTAATTTTGACGGTCAAAAAATTATCCGATTATTTTTAATCTCTTCTTTTTCCACCAAAAATTGAAATGGGAATCAAAATGAATTTTTTTTCTCCATGTTTTAATGGATTCATACATGACGATTCTTTACTTAATGATTTTAAATCCATATGGGATGGCTCTGATACCATTATAGGATTTCTAATCCTAATAAACTTATACCAATCAATCCCATATAGAGAATAAAACACATTGAGCAATAACATAATCAAATAAAATAAATGGGACATACTTTTTTGTAGAAGATTGAATTGTAAATTTTTTTCATTTTATTATTATGGGCAACATTATCTTACTTGTCTTTTATAACTAGTGGGAATCCAATCAAGGATTGATTGATTATCCCTTACCTATTATAAATCAAATCTATTCCATTATGGGATTGAAATAGATTTGATATACATTTATTATAAATATGAAGCAGGGTCCCTATAGTCTCTCTCTGCGTGAAATCAAAGGGACCTATACCCAAGGTAGAGGAGACTGTAGAAGATCTCTGTTGGAAATCAATTAAAAGACAATGGCGCAAATCAATCTTCTACGAAGAGGTATGTCCCATTTATTTTATTTGGTTATGTTATTGCTCAATGTGTTTTATTCTCCATATAGGATTGATTGGTATAAGTTTATTAGGATTAGAAATCTTACACTTGCTTGCAGACTACAGAAGGAAGATGGCCTTGGAATAAGGCGATTATCCAATATCAATAGAGCACTAATCTCTAAACTTGTTTGGCATATTATGGCTGGAAATTCTAGTTTTGCAAAACTAATGCGAGCAAAATATATTATGGACGATAGGTCCTTCAGAACCAGGGTGTTTATCTCTGCGGTTTGGAGAAGTATAAAAAAGCTTTGGGATTGGACTTCAGCTCATTCAAGATGGATTGTAGGAGACGAAAAGAGTATAAATGTTTGGACAGCAAACTGGTTAGGAAATTTTGCTTTGAAAGATGTATTAAATCTTGATGTATCAAACTTTATCTCAAGACCTATTATGCTGTCAAACTTTATAAGAGAGGGTGGATGGCATTTACCCAATGTTCATTCACTAGATCTAAATCAATATTGGAAAATGGCAAGAGCTATACCAATCCCGAAGGAAGGAAATGATAAACTGGTCTGAACAGAATCACAGGATGGTATTTTCACAGTGGCATCGGCTTGGAAATAATTACGGTATCAAGATAGTGTATCTGGTTGGGCAAGAAATATATGGAGAAAGGAGTTGCATCCTAAAACTTCAATTTTCGCATGGAGATGGTGTTTAAAGAGTACCTACAGATGATGCAATCAGGTAAACAGGGGTGGCGATGGCATCAAGATGTTATTTTTGCCAATAGCATGAGGAATGCTATGAGCATATTTTCCTTCAATGCAGTTTTACCATAGAGTTATGACAAGCAATTTTTACATTGTTTTAACTAAGTTGGAATGGTTGTTCAGATTCTGAAAGATTCTTTTCATGGTGGAAACAAAAGAAAAGAGTAATGCCCATTCGAAAATTATAGACATCTTTTTTCTTTGTGTTGATGCAGGTGATATGGACAGCTCGAAATGCTATGTGCTTTGAAGGTAGGACAACATCTGTTCAACAAGGGATAGAGTTTTTCAAAAAGCATGCCAAGATATGTCTATAAGAAATCCTTGCATTGTGAGTAATCAGGAGGAACTCTGAATAGTGAGATGTCTGGGCTTACTTACAAAACAGCATAAAGCTAGGTTGACGAAGCTAGTGCTGTGGAGGGCACTGATGAACCCTTGGTGCAAATTAAATACAGATAGGTGTGCCCAAGGAAACCCTGGAGAATCAAGAGCAGGAATAGTGATCCGAGGATCATCTGGCCAAGTGATTTTAGCGGTTTCAGAATATCTGAAAATTCAAACCAACTTCCATGCAAAAATTTCAACTGCTATCGTTGGAATTCAAGAGAGCATAAAATTAGGGATACAACATCTATGGGTTGAGTTGGATTCAGAGAGTGCAATCCATTGTTACATAACAGAACAATTCCATGGTTTTGCCAACAGAGATGGAGAGTGATTTCAGAGTCTTTGACTCATATGCAGTTGAGAATAACTCATAACTTTCGTGAAGCAAACAAAGTGGCAGATGCATTGGCAAACAATGCAGCATCTACCAAGGTATATTCACGGTGGACAACATGTCCAGATTTTAAAGCACGAGAGGTAGTTTGGGAGGCTTCTGGCCAGCCATGGTATAGCTTTGCAAAATGTAATTAACCTTGAGTTGGGCCTTGTTGATGGCAATGCCGAAGGTGGGGTTTTACCTTCTCAAGGGATTTGGTTGTAACTTAATTTATTTTTAATGCATTTTATTGGATATTTAGTCAAAAAAATAAAATTAGACAGTTATTATTTATGACTCAGTTTATTCTCATAAATGATTTATCATAAATAACTCATAAATATAAATATATATTATACCAAAAAGAACCTTACTTATAGACATGACTTTGGAGCTTTTTTTTTTGTGAATCCATGTCTTTGGAACTTTCTTTTACTTACCTCTTATTTATCCCTTAAAAGTTTTTAAAATTAAAGGTCAAGGGTTTTTCATAAACTTTTTGAAAGTGATTTACTTTATGTCACTGTCAAAAGTTGTCAATATCTTGGACAATTCTCAAATGCACATGTGAAATAATAAGAATTATCTTCACTAAAATAATTAAACGTATTATACTTCGAGGGCAAAACAGTAAGGTTCTAAATTATTTGACATCCTAAGAGGTGTCAATAGCAAAAACCCCTTTTCATTACGGGTCATAATGTATACATAAAAATTACTTTGGCTTCTCTATTGAGAAAAATCAATTTTTAACTTTCCCAACCACATGTATAGAAGAAAATCAAGACAATACACCTATGTCTCCCCTTTTAAATAGTTGTGTTGATAGCTAATAAGTTAATGGGACACTGAGACTGTCTGAATGACACCCTTATATGTGTATTTAGAACATATCACCTTGGTCTTTTACTTGCTTTTTTTTGTTTTTTTGTTTTTTTTTCGGGGGAAAAGCATTTTAAGTTTGGGGTAAAATGCGTTTTTTTTTAATAATTTTTTTTGAAAGTGACTTTTTAGAGTCAACATGTGAAATAACAATGATTGTCCTCACTAAATAGAACAAGTGTGCTACATTTATAGGGCAGAAAATTGAGGTGAGAGATTATTTGGCACCTTAGGTGTCAACAAGAAAATGTGTAAAATTTTATTTTACCGTAAAAGGTTAATTTAGTTCCAAACTAGCTCTACCACTAGCATTGAAAGAAATAGATCTAATAGAGAAAGTATCCATTTTAATGAAAACAAATGAGAGGTAAAATAAGTATTTTCAAAGACATTAAAAATCTAATGAAAAAGAAACTATAAAAAAATTGTTCTGATTTCCGACAGATTTCATAATTAATTACTTTCAGAATATTGTGTTTGGCAAGCGCCAGAACCAAGCTAAGAAACTATAGTGCCCAAGTTATTACAATGGTGCTCATCTACAATCAGCTTCATTACGCTCAAGTGCTTGTGGGATTCGTGCCCTAGCTGACCTACAAGTACTCTCTTTCCTTAGCCGCCGGTAGAGAATAAGCTGATCTATAACCATCCTTGTTTGCATTCTTGAATCTTTTAGCTAAGGAGATCAAGGTAATTCTTTTCAAGTTTTTCAATCTTAGCTTTGAGAATATTCCATTAATCAAGCAATTCATGAGATCAACAAATCCATCTATTGATAATTAAAAATATTTCTTACAAAAAACACAAAAAAGAGTTAATTAAAAATATTTTCTTACTAAAAAAAAAAAAAAATTTAGTCCAACAGTTGTCAACCCAAAGATGTGAAACCAGGTTTCCTCTACCCAGAAACAAAATGACTGAATGCTGCATGGTGGTCTTAAAACGTATTCTTCTTTTTTTTTTTTGGGTAAAAGTCTCAAAACCAATTCTATTAATAATTAAAAAGTAAATTATTATTGTCACAAAAATTTTACTTTTTCTAAGGTCGAAGACATCTATTATGCCACGTACATAGACGATGTATCCATTATGATCATTGGACATAAATAACATTATCTAGATTAATCAGTTACGTGTCAATTTAGAGTCTAATTCAATCAAATACTCTTCATTGTATTGGCATGCATCATATATATGTATGAAATACGTGCTTTAGATAAGAAAAATCATAGAAATTGATTGCTCAGATTTATCTTATAACTTTTGAAAATATCACATTCCTTTATTTTATGAATAACTTTCTTAATTGAAAAGATTTCAATCCTACAATTTTACATAGATATATCTTAATTAAAAAGATTCCAATCCTACAGTTTTCAACCAAAAATGGCAAACCACACTTTGTGAATGCAGAACAGAACGGTTAGAACGGTGATGCTTGAGTTGAGGGAGGTAGTGCCCCAATGACGCAAACCTCTGTTTAATTGCATACGAAAAGTTTTCCCTTGTATGCCCGTATCTCACCTGTTTCATCTCTCTTTGCTGAAATCAACGGTTGAAAGCTTGTATCCCCAAATCTGGAACTCTTCACAACCGTTGATTGAATCAGTGTAAAGATGATAGTTTATTTATTTATTTTTATTTTTTTTGTAATGATGATAGTTGGTGGGTGATATGTCACTCTTTCAAAGATTATATAATGTCGCTGCGTAATAGCATTTTAATGGGTATTCAGGAATCAGTACTCACAGAAATCAGAGCTCAAAAGGTAACTAACCTCAGCGGGAACTTCTGAATGCTATTTAAAGGATACTAGTGATTGGCTGTTGGGCTCAATCTCCGATGGTGGTATATCACTAGAATTTAGAGAGAGAAAGAATGGAGATTTTGAAGATGTTGGGGACAAAGAAGACTCTGCTGGGTCTTGTATTGGGGCAGTTTCTGTCACTTTTGATCACTTCAACGGGTTTTTCATCTTCCGAACTTGCCAGGAGAGGTCTGGGCTTGAAAACGTTTGATTTTGTTTCTAAAGTTTAGGACTTGCAGCTCTTGTTGTGATTGGTTTTGGGAAGAAGGTTCCTTTTTTTTTTCCCTCTCCTTTGTGTCAATGACGTTTTGGGTGGTGTTCTAATCCGTCACTTGTTTTTCCAATGTCGAAGTCTCGTTTCGTATTTTGTGTCGTTTTGCAGTATGGTTCTTTCTTCTTCAATTTCATGACTTGATCTTTTGAACTCTGAATTTCAATAAGTAAGCTATGAAAACGGAGAAGATATGTGATTCTGTTTTTCATGTTCTTATGGGTTTTGTGTTTCTTTAGGAATCAATGCCCCAACATCGCAATCTTTCGCCAATTATGTGCTTTTGGCCGTTGTCTATGGAACCATTGTAATCTACCGAAAGGAAGGACTCAAGGTTTCTCTCTCTCTCTGATTCACACAAACACAGCAGACTAAATATTTGATTTTTTGTTTAAAGATGGAATTCATCGTAAGAGTTGATCTTTCTGATAGAATTTCTTCCCCCTTATTTTTTTTTTTTTAAAATTGGAGTTGCTGAAATGTTTTAGGCTAAATTTTGGCACTCAAATTTTGTATGCATTCCTGTAATTTGATTCATTAATTTCTGCAGTTTTGGTTCATTGACTGTGAAACGACACTTTTTTTTATGGTACTCCTGAAATGAAGAGTCCGGATCCTCTGCACGTACGTGAAGAATAAGTACTCTTCATGTATGCTCAATGATTGACAATTGCCCTAATCACCATGACAGAGAAGCTTCCGTCAGTAATCTTTTTATTTTTTATTTTGTTATCTTCCTTTTTTTCTACCATTTACTTCTTCACCGGTTCTCCTTTGAGCTTGAGCAGTAGCCACCTTTCCCATCTCCACTGAAAACAGCAGAAGATAAACTTCCACAGAAACAGAGAAGAAATCTGAGATCTCTGCAGTCCACAGCTTCCCTCTCGGTCAGGGATGTCGGAGAGGATGCTTGGGAAGTGGCGAAACTCGATCACCTGAGATGGGTCATGGGATGAAGCTTGAGAACCGGTGAAGAAGGAAAGGGAAGAGAAAAGGGAAAAGAAACCAAAGAATTAATAAAAAATGATAACTGATGGAAGCCTCTCTGTCATGGTGATTAGGGCACGTGTCATGTATGAGTGTACATGGGTACTAATTACTCTTTCACATACGTGCGGAGGATTGTTAATTGCTAGTTTTATTGAATCATCTTTACATTCTTATATTTTTTATGTGCCTATAGGAAAAGATTGATTTTTTTGCTTGGAAAAAAGAGGGAAAAAAGGATTCAGTTATTCTTACCTAACATGTACTTGGATGGATAATTATTAAAAATGTTATTCAAGGGTTTAAGCAAGGACCAGAGTCTGTGGAACAGGGAGGCTGAAGAATGGTATGCTACCTTCTTTTTTGAATGAGGGTCTGGGTTTCTTCTGCATCTTTTTCTAGAATAATGTGTTCTAAGGACATTTGGGGGTACTTAGAAGGACCATGTTCATGTAAACCAAAGAATCAATAAATATATTCCAATGAAATTATAAAACAAAATTACTTTAGTTTGTGATCAGTTGGCTTCAGAACGTCTTTTATGTCTCTTGAGTCTACAAGAAGATTTCAGTTATTCTTTTTACTGATTTCCTTTTTATTTTCTTATTTTTTTTTGTAAATTTGATCATGCAGGCAAAATGGTATTACTATGTACTCCTTGGTATAGTTGATGTGGAAGCCAACTTTCTTGGTATGTGCACTTGGGATTAAATCTTCTCACATTGCAATTCCCTTCAAGTGGTTATTATTATTATTATTGGGATATGGTTATACTGATGGCAAATAGGGTTCAAACAAATTAAATTAACAACCCTCTTTGCTGCAGGATTTTTACATAGTCCAAATAAATAAATAAAAAAAAGGAAAATAATGAATAAATTCACTTATCTGGAAATCTGACCCTTAGAACCTTATAAAACTTGTAGCAGATGGTCTTTATAATAGATGTGAACAAGATCCAAAACTTGAGGGTGATCCGTGATGATCTGAAGGAGTTACAGGCTTTGAAAATTGCTGGAATTGACTACCGCCCAGCTTGGAGATAATCCTGGTTATATTGATGGAGATCTTATTGTTAACAGCAAAAGTGGTCTCAAACAAGAAGAAAAATTGTCGCCCAGCAGTGTTAGAAGAGAAGAGAGTGTTTGTAGAAGTTAGGATAATCAAAGGAACCAATTAAGATGTTTGGTTGAGTTTCACAATCGTGGGAGACTCAACCAGGAAAAAAATTTCGATACTCTTTTTTTTTTTTTTTTTTGAAAGTCTACCGCCAATCTTATTGCTTCTCTTATTTATAAACTTTGAAAAACTACAAAGATGGGAGTTCCCAACATTAAGAAACTTCCTAAATAACAAAAAGGAAATGATTCTAAAACTGAAATAAATAAATAGAAACTTCCTTTATAGATTAGGCAAGTTTCTAAGACAACTTTTAGGAAGCTAAAATTTAGGAAAGTTCTAGTTTCCAAACAATTGAAAATTCTAAATAACTAACCTATATTTTAGGAAAGTAAATATGGTTCTCAATCAAAAGAGAAACCTATGTCGACTAAGAGAGTCCTATGTTGACTTCTAACTACTGGCGGTAATTCTGTGGCTTAGGCTGGTCCAATGGCCTGACTCAATAGCCCAAGCCCATTAATCTTCTTTCAGCCCTTTTTCCTTGAGTAAACTTGGTCTGCATCCCAACTATTTTTAAGCTATGTGCTTTTACTCTGAACTTTTACAATTGTTCTGTAGAGTATTTTAGCAATATGATTTGTTATTACCCACAAGAAGAAGCACTATGGTACAGATCAAAGAAACTAGAAGAACAGAGGGTAGACCGTTAATGACCTAGGCAAAGTGGTGAGAAAAGATGTGGTTGGCATTAGATGAACATTTAACAACAAATATGACTTCAAATAGAGTTGAATGGTCAAACCGGATTTGTAATCAACCTTATTTAGCTAGGAAATTCTTAGTTGAGTTGAGTTAGGTGTTTTTGTTTCATTGGAGCTCGAAGCCTTTTTATATAAAAGGCTCTTTCTAAACTCATTGGGAACTTCTATTTTTGGAGCTTGATAAAACCCAATCAATTGAGGATTTTGTAACAAGCTGAGAACTATGTGAGACAAAAAACTACTATTACAGAGAACCAGCTTGGTTTTATACCAGGTAGATCCACGACATAAGCTATTTAATTGCTTATGAAACTAATTTGGAAATATTTAGAGAAGGCAAGAAGGACCTCCATATGATCTTTATTGGCCTAGGAAAAACTTATGATAGAGTCCCTCGAGAGTTAATCTGGTAAGTATTAGAGAGGAGAAGTGTTTCAAGAAAATATGTGGACATAGTCAAGGATATGTATTATGATGTTGTGACTAGTGTGCGAACCGTGGGGGTCAAGGTAGTGAATTTCCAATTACAATTGGGCTACATCAAGGATCAACATTTAGTCCTTATCTGTTTATCCTCATTATGGATGATTTAACTAGAGACATTCAAGATGAAATTTCATTTTGGTGGATGAGACAAAAGCAGGGATTAACATCAAGTTGGAGCTTTGGAGATCAGCATTGGAATCAAAAAGTTTTAAGATAAACAGAATGAAACGGAGTATATGTTGTGTAACTTTAGTTACACATACACAAGGGCGTATAATGAGGTGGTGAAAATTGATGAGAGGGAGATACCACAAAATGATTATTTTAGGTGTCTAGATTCAATCATAAATAAAGAGGGTGATATAGAGGATGATGTTTCAGAAATGATTGAAATAGGATGAATGAAGTAGAGACGTGTGTTTGGAATGCTATGTGATCGGCGTATTCCCTTAAAACTCGGACAAAAATTTTATAGCACAGTCATTCGACCGGTTGTGATGTATGGTGCGGAATGTTGGGCAATTAAAAAGCATCATATAGATAAACTTAGTGTAGCTGAAATGAGGATGTTGAGATGGATGTGTGGCAAAACTAGGAAGGATAAGGTAAGGAATGATCATATTAGAACTGATTTGGGAATAGTGTAGATACATGATAAGTTACGAGAAAGTCGTTTGAGATAGTATGGCTATGTTCAACGGAGGTTGTTAAATGCTTTAGTACGTAGGAGTGATTTGATTCAGATTGAAGGCTCTAAAAGAGCTAGAGGCAGACCTAAGATGACTCTAGGGGAGGTGGTGAGGAAGAACATGCATAGCGTAGGCCTTGTTTCAAGTATGACATCGAACAAAGCTGATTGGAGGACAAGAACCCATGTATCTGGCCCCATTTAGTTGGGATAAGGCAATGTTATTGTTGTTGCATGAGAATTCAAAGAATCCTAAGTTATTATGGAAAACTGATTGGCATTATATTGTCCTTTTTGGAGCTCATACTAGAGAAGTCACGAAATCATATTTGATTGAACTATTTCAGTTTGAACTTGATCAAAACTCTAGATATTTCAGCTATTCTGTCCAAATCATCTGAAGCTATATTTTGATTTTGGTTTTGATTAGAATTGACATTTAAGTTCATCGACTTTGCTGCTTGTATATTTATCAAGAAAATGCAATGCCAAAGCTTGATGCTTGTTTCTTAGCTATATAGGTGCAATCCGAGGGATGGGATTGTAATGATGCTTGCATTCTGGCCGAAGAAACTGTAATAATACTACTTGTAAGGGAAAATTCTGAATGATAAATGAGTTGTCGAACTCGAGAAATTGATAATGAATCAATTTTCCCAGAAAACCAAATTTCACTGACTTGTGGTATTTTCCTGCTTTGTAAAGGATTTCTATTTTGACAGGAATTCATGCAAGCCTCTTCCTTTGTTCAGTATAGAGATAGATTCTCTCATATTTTTTCCAAATTTCTCATTCTGGAACTGAACAAATATTCATCTTAATTGCAGTGGTGAAGGCCTACCAATACACATCGCTGACAAGTGTGATGCTGCTCGATTGTTGGACAATCCCATGTGTCATATTCCTTACATGGTTTTTCTTGAAGACAAATTACAGACTCAAAAAGTTTATTGGTGTGGCAGTTTGTGTTGCTGGTCTCGTTATGGTTGTTTTTTCAGATGTCCATGCAAGTGACCGAACAGGTAAACTGCATTCTACTTATCTCTTTGCATCTTTCAGTATCACTTTAGTCCTTTACCCATCTTTGATTGTGCTAATTAATTTTTTTATTTATTTTTGAGGCCATTGTTATTGGTTGACTGTTATCTTGGGTGAAATGGAGTTGTTTATCTTGTTATGTAGTGATTAAGTGGAAAATTTGTAATATTTCTCATTTTGGTGTTGTTGGAACGAAAAGCACTCTAGTTGGTTTCTGTTACTGTTCAAGCTAATTGCCTATCGAATAATTTTTTTCTGGGGTGGAGGGTGGAAGGGGGTGAAAGGGATTCTATTTTAAGTGTTTATTGTGTATGCCCACGTGCATGTCTTGGTGGGTGTGTGTATGTTTGTTATTTCAGTATTGTTTATGTGACTTGCTGAACATTGGATCTAAGTTAGAGTTTGTTGGTGTTGTATAAATCTTCTACTTTGGTGATGGTGTATAAGTCTTCTTCCACAGTGATTGTTCTTTAGCTTCAACACTGTGGACAAGGTTTCTTAAAAAAGAGAAGAAAGAAACGAAAAACAGGTGACAAGGTACTTTGTCTTAATACTTTTAGCTTTTTTGGCTGTTGAGATTTGAATCTTCCCACAACTGATTCCTTATTTGGAAAAGTCCTGTGCATCACTATGAAATCAACTGGGTTTCTAAACTGCAACCTTCTTTATTGTTGTTTCCTGGATAAGAAGTAAGGCCTTGCTGATTGGAATCCGTCACCTAATATAATTAAAAGTAACAGTTTCAGTCATTTTACTGATGCCACATTGTTATGTACTTCTTATGAGTTGGTCTCTGTACTAGCTTGCAATTGCTGAAGAGTTAATTCATGGATAAATTAGAGAAGAACATGGATGATGAATATAGAAACGGGAGAACAAATTAATTAACCAATTAAGATTGTCGATTATTTGGGAAACCGAGCTATAACTAGGGAGATAATGGAGTCTAAATCAGATCTCTTGTTGGAACAGGGACAACCTGTTCATTCTCCTTATAGTAATGCACAGCAATCCTCAGATTCATCATGTCCATGGGAGCTTTGAAATTCTCTGTTGATAGTATCTTTCTTTATGACATCGCATCTGTCTGTTTCTTCACTATTGCATATAATGTTGTCCTTTATGTTTACAATTTCATCATTTAAGTGATGCTTTAGATCAATGTGCTTTCCCATCTAGTGGTTTTGTGGTTTCTTATTGTTCAATGACCGTTCTACTGTCACAATAACTAATTTGGTGTTGAGATGAAGGCATGAATCCAAGTTGGATGGAGTTTCCAGTTTCAGTGGCATTATTTGATGCTTCGTTAACATGTTATGCTCACAGAGTAGAGTCTGCAACACTGTTTGATTTACACCTCTAATGAAATGCACTACTTTCAAAAAAAAAAAAAAAAATGCAGTACTTTTTTAGATTAAGAAGATGTGTGGAATCACACATTTAAGCATCTTTATTTGATAAAAAGAAGAGACCCAGAAGGCAAGAATCGACATACTTCTCTTGGATTTGAGGCTTTATTTCCCTGCACTTAGAACTTCCTGTCCTAGTTAATTTTGGTACTGGCTTAACAACCCAATACCAATCTCTCTCTCTCTCTCTCTCTCTCTCTCTTATTTTTGTTTTAAGTACGTTGACCATCACACCATTGTCAACATCTATCAACTGTGCCAAAGAAGGGGAAAAAGGATCTCTATCCTTTGTTTTATGGGTTGCAGTGGATTGGTTTCCTCTTTATGAATAATTTCTCAGTTATGTTTGTACTTGTAGATGTTAATCTGTTTAAAATGAAGTAAAAGTAATCTCTATGTCATCATTTTTCCCAATTTTAGTTATTTATTGTTTGATTTTGAAATATTTGACCTATATATAATTGTTTGTAGCTGGAAGCAACCCTGTGAAAGGAGATCTTCTTGTGATTGCTGGGTCCATACTTTATGCAGTCAGTAACGTTAGTGAGGTAACCTACTTTATTTTCTCACCAATTACTGTTGGAATTGTTCATACTTTTTATTGTTAAAATGAACGTTACATTGTTTGTGACCTCAAAAACAAAAAAAAGAGAAAAAAGTTGTGACATCCATGATGCCAAAGATGCGAGGCAAAAAAATTTGAAGTTGATATGTTTTCTACTAGGGAAATAGAATTTTTTTATTTTTTTTATTTTTTGTGCCAACTCGAAACTGACAGCACATTACAGTATGGCCGAATGAAATAGGTCATATCTTCATATGACCTTGTTAACATCTATACTTGTATAAGAACCATGTTGTTGAAAATGTCTTGAGGGCACATGGCTTGTTTTGTTTGACATAAGCTGCATAACATAGTTATGGACCCAATTTTTTATTTTTGGGAGACTGTTGTGGTTATGAACTTCCAATATTCTATCCTTAAACCAATAGGTAAGCCATGCCTCCAGGTTGGCTCTCCTCTGATCTGCCCTTGTGCAATCTTCTTACACTATTGCAACAATGATGCACACATTATTAATTTTTCTACATCAATTAAGACTGCTAAAACAACTATAAAGATATTTCTTATTTTTTCCTAATTAAACCTATTATTTTTAAATAATAATTACTTAATTAAAAAAAAATAGTATGGAGAAACACATTAGTAATCGCTTTTAGTTCAAAACACAGCAAAAATACTTTTGAAATTTCATGATTTTTCAAACAATTGCAGAATATTTTTCACTAATTCTTGATTTTTTTTTTTTTGGATTTTTAAAGAATTAAAAAAAAAAACATAAATTAAACCTTATTCCTTGAAGTTGTAGTTTGGTCTATAGTCTCTAACATATCAAAAATTGAATGCCAATTTCAACCAATATATACAAACCCTATTTTTTCAATAACTAATTCAACCAAAATCAGTTTTTAAATCATAAAATTTTAAACATAATTTCAAAGCATAAAATGGAATTTGATTCTGTGAAGTCGTAGATATATGTGTCTAACATACAAAATATGAAAAGCTAATCGTTAAATATTTTCCCTACTTTTTGTAAAAATTAATTTCGTGGAAAAAACGTTTATCTTTAAATTCAAATCTTGCACAAATCTTGCTCAAATCCAGAAAAAGATCGTATAGACGTTCCAATGTAGTCCACAATGTCTTGAGCCAGCAATAAATTGGAGATTTTTTTTGGCAAAAAATCGTGTTTTCTGGGGTTTCCAGTGGTTTCAGTCAAAACCTGGGACTGTGTTCTGAGATCGAAATTTTGATTCAGCTTGCAAAACGGAGTCTTTTATGAGGGGTATCATAGAGTTTCAGCACTATGGCCATTTTGCTCAAAACATTTAAGTCTGGTAGAGCCGACCTGTTTTGTTTTGACCTTCATCAAAATGAGAACAAGTTGCTGAAATTTTGGTATTTCAACTGAAATATCGAACCATGGTATATCTCTGATTACCTTTTTTATATTGATTTTGGATGTCTTGATATTTTTTGCTTCCGTGCTTTTACAAAATTCTCAGAATTAAGCGATTAAATTCATCTTAAGGTCGAGTCTTCAATGGTTTTCTGTAAATTTTCGTCTTGTAGTGTCCATCCTTATTCATGGCCAACATAATATGTTAACCATTCCATATTAAACCTTTGTAATTGGTGTGTGCTTATTTCCGTAGCTTACTATAAATGTACATACTCGTGTCTTTTTAATGCAGTCTCAGAGTGGTTTCTTATTTATTTGTTTATTGTAAAAAAGGTGCTTTCTTGTTTTTATTCTTTTAGCTTGAGAATAGTTCTTATTAATAAGTGCTGTGTAATGGCTATGCTCAGTTCATTTTGGTCCTCTCTAGTGTATAAACTTGGTGCTATAAAAGGATATGCTAATTAGTCAGTAGGTCATGTGATTGATTTAATGGACATGAAATCCATTGGATTAGAATTTCAGAACTCCAGTTTGAGTTTTCTGTTCTGGCATAATGGCGGAAAAAGCCCAGAGTAAAGTTCAATCATACATTATTGGGACAATTCTGCATTATGCTGTATAGTATTGAAGGAGATGACACATTTGTATGCTTTCTTTCTAGTGCACTTATTTTTAGTATGAACGTATTTTTTTTTCTTACACTGCAGTATTGTCGGATAGAAGTTAATTCGTCATGAACACCAAGGAATTTCTTATGTGTCACCTGTTTGAATATTTTGTAATGCATATCGTCTACTTTGAGTTAGTCATGCTCCATCAAATGATGCTCATACAAACTGAAGTTTACATTCTTTTTAAATTTGGGGGATATATACCTGAAGATTACTCTCAAAGCAGCGCCATACACAGTCCAAATCTGATATCTTTGTTTCATGCAGGAGTTTCTTGTGACAAATGCTGACAGAGTTGAGCTGATGGCAATGTTGGGCCTATTTGGGGCTATTATTAGTGCTTGCCAAATGTATCCTGGATTTCATCATTTATCTTGAATTCATTTTAACCTGCTTTCCTCAACCCCCCTCCTCTTAATCCATTCAAAAAAAAAAAAAAAAATCTTCTTGGTCATTTTTATCAAAATAAATTATATAAATTAAAAAAACCTCCACCTCTCTCTGAAGATAGTAAATAGCATCCATATTAATTGTTGGAGATTTTTGGGCTTTGATGTGATGATAAAGTATGCAATAGAAAGTATTTTCTTTTTGAATTTCCTTAATGAACTTTACAGAAGCATACTTGAGCGTCAAGAGCTCCACTCAATCCACTGGTCTGCTGGGGCAGTAAGTTTCTCTCTCTCTCTCTCTCTCTCTCTCGACTAAAAATTAAACTTTTTAGTAAATGATCCTTCTTTGGACGGAGGTCACTCCACGGCTTTCTGTGCAACATCTCCCTTCCTCGCTACATTCTCCGCCATCTCAGGGAGCAAGTTAGGTGCGAGAGAGATCAAATCTCTCAACGGGCCTCTTCACTGTACTGACATGAGGAAGTCCAGCTTATGATTGGACTTTATACCAATAGATCAACCAATAAATAACTTCATATCAAATGGTTTATTAACAAGAAAGATTAAAAACAGGAAAGAAGACAATGGCTAAATATTCCATGAGGCCAGACCATAAGGTCATTGGCTGGATTCAGCAAGTGATTGTGAGTTTTTACCTATGCAGAAAAAGGGGCATTCCTTCTAATTTGAATGATATCAACATGGAAGGAAGTTTTCATGATGTTTTTATCCGTCAATGTAATCCATTCTTATGAGAAGGAAACAGGATTCAGTTGAAATTGCAAAGGGGCTAACTTTTTTTTAACTTAACTGCACCAATGAATTTTTCCCTTCTGTGAATATTACAATTGAAATGCATCATATAAATAGAAAACCCTTCATTTTTTAGACCAAAGAGCCATAGAAGAAAGAAAAAGGAGGGGGGGGGGGGGTAAGAAGAAAAGGGACTTGAAATTTTGGGATGATATTGTTTAAGACACAAATTCTGTGCTGAGATATTCAAGACAAGAATAAAAAACTCAGGCAAACAAAGAGAAAAGATGAAAAGATGAACCAACTAAACAACTGGTCACAATGCCACATATTTTAGTATGAACATTTCAGGTATGTGTACCATTTCTCAATATACCATACATGAGTTCTTAGATTGAATGACCCAGTATCCATATGTGACATTCATCCTCATTTTTCCCAAACGATTTCCAGCTGATTGATTTCTTCTGATCTCATTCACTTTTATAGTTTGTTCTCTGATTTTAAGTCGTAATATGTTCTCTATACTGTTCATGCTTGTTCATGGCATGGAGTTTTAAGATAGCTTCCAATTAGACTTTGATTTGAGGTCTTGTTCTTTCTTATTTTGGTTCCAGGTGTTTCCTTTTATTGGCTTTGCATTGGCAATGTTCCTCTTTTATTCATTTGTGCCCATCTTGCTCAAGGTATATACGGTCGCCACCTGTCCAATGTGTTATGCTGTGTAATTACTGTAATGAACTGCTATGGAATGTGGCTCATCCCATGAGTTGAAGAGGGAAGAGAAGAGTATGTTTTCAAGTATTTCTCGATGTGAAAATGGGAGAATTTAAACTTTGGAGCTGTCTTGGAGGAGAAACTTGCTCTAGATAGTCTGGACAAATTGAAATTTTGGGAATCTACTTTTTTTGTGGGGAGGGAATCTACTGTTGTGTATGAAGACATGTATGAAGACATATAGGCTGATGTAATGTCTACTCTTACTTTTGCATGAATACCCAAGAGATATATTTATAGGCTGTCCATTATGATGAAATCTTGTCTGTTGCTTTAGGGTGAAATATACTAACCTGAAATACTTCTTACAAGTATGGTATAGTGCACCTGTAATGTAGTAAATAATTGTATAGTAGCTTATGTCACTAACCTTCCAATTACAGAACCATATTCAGATGTTCTCTTTTGCTCTGTGCAGCATAGTGGGTCTACCATGCTGAACCTCTCTCTGCTTTCCTCAGACATGTGGGCTGTTGTGATTCGCATCTTCGCATATCATCAGAAGGTCCAGCAGCTAACCGTTTCTTTTGACCCTCATCTTGTTTGGTTTTTTTAAATGCTTTTTTCTCTCTCTCTCTCTCTCTCTCTCTCCCCTTTCTTTTTTTCACTTTAACACTTGTTGAAGTGACTTATTTTTCAAATATTACGATTCTCAGGTTGATTGGATATACTTCATTGCCTTCGCTGCCGTTACTGCTGGACTTGTAATCTACTCCTGGTATTCTTCATTGAGAAAATCTTTCTTACTTTTCTTTTAATTTCTTGGTCCTGTTTATTCCTCCTCCCCTCTGATTGAGAATCCATCTTCATGATTAGTACTGGTGTGCACAAGTAAATGTGTAGCACAAACAAGGGTTTTCAGACCCTTTAGGTGATTTCTTCTACCAAAATTGGCCTGATCAAAGTTTTTGTGACCATCGGATTTCAAATATTTGTGTGGACTCGTCACCATATCTTTGCAGCTGTCCTGAAGAAAGTGATAGACGAAGGCATTTAAAAATGGAAAATGGTTATGATCCGGTGATTCTTCTTTGTCAGAACATGCATGAGTATGCTGCTGGTGAACCATGATAACGGGCTAATTTCCGAATTATCACAGATTTCTTTTGCACATCTTCAGTGACTTTCCCACTCATGTATCTGCTGATAAAAGAATATTGTGTTTCTCCCATCAGGATACACATGAGTGCCACTGGTACACCAAACAATGGTCTACTAGTTGAATTGTCATAGATTTGTTTTGCATATTTGTGTAGTGGATTGTTGATCATGGGTTTAATCACATTCACTAGGGGTTCAGGAGAAGAGGACAGACACAATGGTCAGGTTGCAGAGGACACTAACGAGCAAAGCAATGCCATGGATGAGGAGGCTTCTATAGGAAATCGAGTTCAAGGATTTATAGCTGGGAGCTCTAAACCAGGTGATGGTAAACATGACTCTACTCCCAGTGCTCTTCAAGGAATGGTTGCATCAAACAAGAACATTAGAAGAGATAAACAAGGAAATACATCTCAATGAAAAAGAAGGGGGGAGTGGGGGAATCTGTTTTTGACAATGTGAAAGGGTTCCAATGACATGCTCACTGCCAATGAGAAATGACAAAGAAGCACTGCAAGTATCCTGGCAAAGGGAGCAGTTGTCCATTCATAGTGGGAACGGATGCCTTGTCAGCTTCATTTTGAAACAAGCAATTCTACTTAATCAGTCACTTTGATGGCCCATAATCATGTCAACCACTTCTAGAGGTTTGTCGTTTACATCCTTTTTTTCTTTCACCCTGGTAGATCCCTTCTTATTTCTTTTTCTTTATTTCCCCCTCCCAGTTCCTTTGGGACCCTTAAGCCAAGGATGTTGGTACTTGAGTTTCTAATCATTATCTGGAAGTTGGGGTGGTTTTGGAAATCCCCACTATTGTCGGCTCCATAAGCCTTGTCTGGTTTTCAAGTCATTTTGGGAAATAGATGTAATACAAAACAATCTAAGATGAAGAAAATGGAAAACATATGAACTTGCCCTTCAAATTCTTGCTGGAATTTTCTTGGTGAAAAAGCTTGTCCTATTTCATTGTAGATCTTTATGACACAAATCTCAGATACCATGTTGGTATTTCAGGAACTTTGTGTACTTTCAAAGCTTTGGGGTTTGAATGGCTGCCGGGATTGGCAATGGGGCACTAGATGGTATAACATGTTCTGCCTCCCCCCAAAGGATTGGGTTTGGTATGGCCAAATTGTGTTTCAGGTTGGGTTCCATGGGAAAATGTTTCCAGAAATTCGACTTTTTATTTACAAAATTTAATTTGTATGTCTTTGTGAAATTTTTTTTGACTGTTCATGACGAAGAAGTACATTCAGAGAGAGATTATGGAAGTATCCAATTCAAAAGCTTAAGCTATTAGTTGGAGAAACCGACTAGTATATGAATGCATCTTAGGTACCAACGAGATAATAGAGGAGATAAAGTGGAGAAAATAGGGAATGGAATTTGGTTATATAGAGGAAATCTCAGCATTATGGAGTAAGCATGGCCTCTTACCCATGATAAAATAGTTTTAGAATTCAAAAGTTTTATCTCTATAATTCATAAGAGCCCATATAAGGTATTCTAAACGGTTACAATGCACACAACTCATCCAACCCATCCAATCCCATCAGCAATAATGCCAATCCCATCAGCAATAATGCCAATCCCATTGCCATTATGCCAACTGCCATGCATGAGGCGGCATAAGCCATAATGCCAATTCCCATCACATGGCATGAGGCTGCATCATCGCATAATTCAAGGTTGGCCTCTACTACTTTAGGAAGCAGACATGAACAGTAGTAGGCCATGAAAAGAGCATAGCATGTAATGGTCCTCAGTCAATGATTTCTGCAAGCAATTTAAAACAGTAACATTTGTAGGGAGCGTCAACCCACATATGGAAGATTGAAAGGCTTACATGCAAACACTCTGTCTTTTTTTTTCTTGATCTCTTCTCCTTCCTCGGTGGTTGGTAGCTCCCAATTCTTTCTCGGTCACTCTGCTTTAGAGTTTAATCCATGGCCGCAATTGATGCTTCCACGCTCCCTACCTCCTCTTTCCGCACTCTCTTTTCTCATGCTCCCAAAAAAGACACGCCATCTTTTATTCTATTTCAATATCAATCACGCCACCACATTCTCTCTATCTTCGAAGCTCCACAAGTCAAGCAAACCACCCCTCCTTCCATTGTGGATTCCGTGTAAGAATTATGGTGATCTCCATGATGAATCAAGGAACATAACAAAGTAATCAAGGGATTCATACTTGGAGCTCATATATGCTCCATAGCTTATTGTTGCAGCCAAGATCTACATGTTGTTTCCTGGGATGAGATAATCTGCAGAAGACACGGACAAGGTAAGGACAAGAAGGGCTCTGCTTGGGGCTCTGCGGCCGTTCCGATATCTAAGTCATGATCCGAACAACAAACAGAAGATAAGGTCTGATCCTCGAAGGAGAAGCCGAGTGTGAGAAGTGAGAGGCCATAGAAAGTCAAGGGTGGCTAAGACGTGAGCCTCAATGGATAGTGTGTTTGAAAGTAGCATCAATGTGTTTTTTTTCATACTTGTGAATTGTGTGATGGAGCTCTATTTATAGTGTTGGCTTTAGAAGGAGTTAGGTTTGTGTGAGCAGTTGCATGTGGGGCAAGCGCGAATATTCGACGTCTTGCCTACGGACAGGCAAATGTCATTTCTTATAGGTTCTGAAGCCGAAACTTGAGTTGATATGCCAGGTCTTTGTTGGGCAACTTGGTCGGGGGTGTGCCGCTCCGCCGAAGAGGAAAAATGAGTGTAATTAATGCAGGTCACCGAGTTGTTTTCAGCGCATTAATTACGACGTCTCTCGAATTAATGCATTAATTATGCATGTCCTATAGGCGACCATTGCATTAAATGTTGCGAGTTGGTTATGTGGAGGTGTCTCCACCCTAGATCTTGTACCTCATTGGGTTGACATGTCAGGTTCTTGTCAAATGATGCTTCATCGACGTGTCACACTGCTATTGGTTAGTATTACCCATACCCAATAGTAACTGTTAATCAGTGTGTAGATATTAGTGAGTGGCCAGTTGAGAGGTGTGTATTTGTCGAGATACGACTCCCGTCCCCACGATTGGGACCGGCCTCTTCTTCTTCATATCTTCGTGGTCGCCATTTTCTCCTTTTCTCTTCTCGGAGGGGCATGCGTTTCCATGCCTCTCTTGAGGAGACTTGTTGGCTAAGCGTATTTTTTGCACTAAGCCAATAAGTCCTTGATGTCAGCCGGAGCTTTCTTGGAGAGAAAGAAGCGTAGCCCTTCATCCCCGATGCTGGACATTAGCGCAACGTAGACCACCGAACACTTGAGGTCCTTTATCTTCAGTACCTCTAGGTTGAATATGTTGATGAAGTTTTAGAGGTTTTTGTTCTTTTGTTGTTTCATAGCCATCAAGTGGGCAACAATCTTTTTTTAGACCTTACTGCCCTAGAAGTGGCTGAGGAATGCTCTACTGAGTTTGGCAAAGTTGTGGATCGTCCTCGGGCTGAGGTTTTTGAAACACATTCGAGCGGCCTTATGAAGCATGGACGGGAATGCTCTGTAGATGATGGCATCCAGCTGGTACCCATGTAGGCATAGTCTGTTGAGTCCAAGAACCGCACGCCATTTCCCAGGATGAGATAATCTATAGAAGACAAGCACAAGGTAAGCACAAGAGGGGCTAGGCTTGGGGCCCTATGTCTACTTCGATGCTTAAGTTAGGATCTGAATAGCAAGCAACAGATAAGGTCAGCTCCTCGTAGAAGACGCCAAGGGTGAGAAGTGAGAGGCCATAGAAAGTCAAGGGTGGCCAAGACATGAGCCTCAATGTATGATAGTGTGTTTGAAAGTACCCTTAGTGTTTTTTTTCCCATACTTGTGACTCGTGTGATGGAGCTCTATTTATAGTGTTGGCATTGGATGGACTTAGGATTGTGTGAGCGGTTGTGCGTGGGGCAGGCGCAAGTATTCGACACCTCACTTGCTCATAAGCAAAGTCACATCTTGTAGGTTCTTGATGGACCCATTTTATGTGTGAATTTAGGGCATAAAATTTACATCTCTTATTCTATTTATGATGTTTCTCGGGTATTTAATGTTGATTTTATGTTTGTTGGGTGTAGGTGAAAGAATGGAGAAATTTGAGCTTGAAAAGATCATTTTATGAATTTTTGGTGATCCTGTCCAGTTAACTCACCTAGTCAACTCAGTAGCCGGGCATAAGATGAATTTTATGAGGAGAGCCACGAATTTTGTGTATAAGATTAGCCTTAGACCACGTCAAAGAGTAGCCCAATCTCATGTGAGAGATTCCATTCTCTTGAGAAAATATTCCTTACTTATTTGGAATCAAATTTACAAGATTGACATGACATAGAAGAATGGAAAGCTCCAATCGATTATGGAAGTTTTTAAGAAGAGATAATGATGCTAAAGATATGATGAGTTGGTGCAAGATTTTTTCTACTCAAGAATCGTCCACATACAATGAACCTACAAGATTGGAATTTGGTTACCAAAATTATCTCCACAATCTCTTGTAATCCAATTGTAAAGATTGATTGTGATATTTACTCACTTGTATATATATGTGATGCTCAGCAATAAAAAAAACCATCCAAGAATTCTATTATGAGTTTCTTCTTAGTTTTGAGAATTTATGAGAGAGTTTGAGATTCTTAATTTTTTTTTTCTTTTCAAGTTGTATTCTTTTTGCTTAAGTTTATTTTTATTTATTTATTCTTTTTTAAATTCTAATTTCAGATTTAAAACTCTGTAGTAGGGTAGAAAAATATAGGTTGTACCCCATTACTAATTTAATTTAGGGGAGAAGGCTCATTTTGTAATCGTTTGCACATCGCCTTAGAGTGACAACAAGACGACGAGCAACGATAGAGAAATCTTCTATCGAGATAAGTTTTTCTTACATTCTTTTACTTTTAATTTCGTTTCTTTCTTGCAATAGATCTATGTTACTTTATGCTTAGTGGTTTCGTAAATTTTCATACCGTTATGAATAATTATTATTGTCACACCCCAATTCTGCACCATTTAGAACGGTGTGATGAACCGCTATAAGACAACGGTTCAACCAGGATCTCTAATAGGCGGTATCCATTAAAAATAAAACCATACACATCCACAACCATAATCAGAATAAATACACAATAGCGGAAGTCTTATAGTAAATAAACCAAAAACTCTAAATGTAATAATCATAATTAAACTATCAAGTTATTGTTGTATCAACTGAAACATAAATAAATAAAATATCAATTACATCTCATTATAATTTCAAATAAAATCCTAATAGAATACGCATGAGTTGCACTCGCATGAGGGGTCATGCGCATCCTCTAGGTCTTCAGCTTCCATTGCAACAACACACGCATACACCGGATCATTCATAAAATCTGCAATTGTAGTACCTGCATCATCAACTAAAAATATTCGACGTCGAGAGGGTGAGCACACATCATGGCTCAGTGAGCAAACAAAATAATGCAACAAACATATGCATGCACTCAATTCATATCTTTGGTCTGGTTTATAAGTTTGCAATGTGCTATAGAAAGGTTCGGTGGCCGCCTCACCTCTATACACGAGTGTGTGAAACCGTCCAATGAAAACGACACTGTCGACCCCACATGCACCCACCATGGACAATATACACCCCATGAAAATGGCATGGCTGTACCGGTTGCCCACACCAACACCTAAGCCCCTGCTGGCGAAGGCTTACAAACTAGGCTCACAACTAACCAATCCTATTGTCAATCAGTGTATCCAATGCCTCACCCCAGCATCCCTCAATACGTCCATAGAGATAGGGCTAAGGCCCCCAGGCAGAGTCAGAGACTACACGGTCCGAGACCACCTCCCCTCATACCCTACGACGTAATAGTTCCGCTAAGGTAATGACGATATGACGATGTCAGTGGACATGACTTGAGTAGAACCATGGCACAATATACACCCCATGAAAACGACATGGCTGTACCGGTTGATACCATCCCCTACCTACACCATATATACTAACCACACACATACATTCACATGCCTATTCGTAGCATCATCATCATCATCATGTTATAAATAAACAGAATTAAATATGCATGAATAGTAATAGCAGGAATATTGAATGACATATTGAATGCACATACAAGCATACACGCATAGAATTAGTCATGGTATTGGACTCAAGAAATAAAAATAGTTAATTCTTAGCCAATTAGTTTAGGTCTTGTTCCCTCACCTTTACTTGATCGTAAGTCCTCTTTCAAGCTTTAAGAATCAACTATATATCAATGTTATATCACTAGAAGACCTAACCAAGTCGATAGAATTTAATTAGAATTAATTCAGACTTTAAAAAGCATGCTATTAACTGGGGGTCGATGCTAGGGTCGGAGGTTCCATCGACCCTGGATGCGACCACCCACAGTCTGGACATCCTGAACACTGGGGGTTGATTATCAGGGTCTGGTAGGGTCGATTGGCCATCGACCCCCACTGCGACCCCCTGTGGGTTTAGTCAATTTTTCCTCCTACAGTCCATTCTTCGTGTTTGGGGTCCTATGGCTTGCTTCTACAATCCATTCCACACATGTTCTATAGTCTAGAATCGTAGTTCACTCACTTATATGGCTTTCATGATTTCCCCCATGGTTTTCCATGAAAACCTAACCATAGGTGGATGATTTGAGTTTCTCCTAGATCATTCCCTCTTCTCTATCTATTCTAAGGTCTGTAGAATTACATGGAGATAGTATCCATACCTGAGAATTAGGCTTGTTTCTCTGAAGCCTTCTCTTTGATCTTCTTCTCCACTTTCCTTCTCTTCTCCTTCTCTTCTCATTCTCTTCTCTTTCTCTCAATCCAATTAGGGTTCTAAAAGGAGTGAAAGAGGCTTAGGGACGTCCTATTTATAGAGTAGAAACTCCCAAAATAAGTCCCATTGAGATTAGGAAGGAATCCCATTAAAATTTGGAAAGTTTCCAAATCACGGTTTCTGTCGGCAGACTAGGGGTCAATGAGGGGGTCGGAGATCCCGTCGACCCCTGTTTCTTAAAATGTCCGACCCCCGATATAAAACTCAGGGTCTAACTTTTATACTGGGGGGTTCTGACCCTACCTTGCTGGGTATGCGACCCTCCCCCTATTTTTAGTGTTTTTGGGTCAGTTTAATACCTGGGATCGCGATCTCCCTCACGCACTTGATCCATTTGGCTCGACCATGATGGGTAGACCTGGTTCATGGTGGTAAGACCGGGTTAGTTTGATGCGGGTCTTACAACTCCCCCCTACTTATAAAAATTTCGCCCTCGAAATTGTACGTACCTTCCGAGTCGAACAGATGAGGGTATTGCTTTCGCATAGCATTCTCTTCTTCCCATGTGATTTCTTCCATCTCTCTACTTTTCCAGGTGACCTTAACATAATAGATATTTCAGTTGCTTTGTCGTTGAACCTTTCAGCTGGTGATCTCAGCTGGTGTTACTTCAAATGTCAAATCATCAGTCAATTCAGGTAGATCTACTGTCAAAACATGCGTTGGATCTTTGACATACTTCTTCAATAAGGAAATATGAAATACGTCATGCACACTTGACATAGATGGTGGTAGTGCTAACTGGTAAGCCACTTTCCCACACTTAGCTAGAATCTCATATGGCCCGACATATCTTGGACTTAGTTTCCCTTTCTGTCCGAACCGTTTCAATCCTCGCATAGGCGATACTTTTAAGAATACTTTATCACCCACGATGAACTCAAGGTCTAGGCGTCGGGTATCGGCATATTGCTTCTGACGATTCTAAGCTGTTCTCACTCTTTCTTTGATAATGTCGACCACTCGACAAGTCTCTTCAACAAATTCTGGTCCAACAATACTACGTTCCCCAACTTCATTCTAAAACAAAGGAGTTCAACACTTTCTACCATATATTGCTTCATAGGGTGACATCTGTATAGTAGCCTGATAGCTATTATTATAAGCGAACTCAATCAGTGGTAACTTTTCATCCCATGATCCTTTAAAATCAATTACACATGCTCGAAGCATATCTTCTAGAATCTGAATTGTACGCTCTGAATGTCCATCTGTCTGTAGATGAAATGCAGTACTAAACTTCAATGTTGTACCCATAGCCTTTTGCAATCCTTCCCAAAACTTTGAAGTAAATCATGGATCTCTATCTGACACAATGCTTTCAGGTACACCATGTAATCACACAATGTTATCCACATACAGCTTAGCTAACTTCTCCAGTCTATACTGATGTCGTATAGGTATAAAGTGAGCTATTTTTGTCAGGCGGTCTACAATCACCCAAAATGCGTCAACTACTCAAGGAGTCAATGGTAATCCAGTGACGAAGTCCATAGTGATGCAGTCCCATTTCCATGCTGGTTCCGATAACGGCTGTAACAGTCCTGTCGGTCTTTGTCGTTCAGCCTTTACCTTCTGACAATTTAGGCATTGAGACACGAACTTAGCTACATCTGCTTTCATTCCTCTCCACTAATATAGTTTCTTTAGATCATGATACATTTTTGTACTTCCAGGATGTATCGAATAGATGGTGGTGTGAGCTTCTTTCATCAATCTGTGTCTAATGTCCAAGCTTTCTGTTTCGGGTACGCATATTCTTCCTTTGTACTTCAGTACCTTTTCTTCGTCCAAAGTGAACTCAGGGTTAGTTCAACCTTTTTCGATGTCTTCTTGTACCGTTCTTAGGTAAGGGTCTGATTTGATAGCTGTCTTCACTTCATCGACTATATCTGGTATAATCTTCAATGCGGCGAACATATTTGAAAACCGATGAATAAACCCTTGGTTGACTGATCGATCTGGTGCATCCATCACAAATTACTCATTACCGTGTTTGAATACCTTTCTGGTAGTACACATTGTGGCAGTTGTGCTAACCTCTCCTCGAGATTTTATCATAGCCTTTCTGCTCAACGCATCGGTTACTACATTAGCTTTCCCTGGATGATACTAGATATCACAATCGTAGTCTTTCAATAGTTCTAGCCATCTTCTTTGTCTCATATTCAATTACTTCTAATTAAATAGGTAAGTAAGACTTTTATGGTCTGATTTAATCTGAAACTTCTCCCCGTACAGATAATGTCTCCATATTTTGATAGCATGTACTACTGCCGCTAGTTCCAAATCATGAGTGGGGTAGTTCTTTTCATGTGTCTTTAGTTGTCTTGAGGCATACGTAATTACTTGTTCTCCTTGCATAAGTACACATCCTAATCCCAGTCTTGACGCATCGGTGTACAAGATAAATGGTTGTCCTGGAATCGGGATGGTCAAGATTGGAGCTGATATCAATCTAGCCTTCAAGGTTTGGAAACTTTCCTCGTATTTATCCGTCCAAACATATTTTTCGCCCTTTTTAGTCAAACTGGTAAGAGGTACGACAATTCGGGAATAGTCTTCCACAAATCGTCGATAATACCCAGCTAAACCCATAAAACTTCTAATTTTTGCAACGCTCTTCAGTGCTTCCCACTTTACAATAGCCTCGATCTTACTGGGATCCACTTTAATTCCTTCAGCGGATACTACAAGGCCTAGAAATGTGACTTTCTTTAGACAAAACTCACACTTTGAAAATTTGGCGTAGAGCTTTTCCTTCCGTAGTCGCTGCAGAGTGGCGTTTAGATTCTTAATATGAGTTTCCTCGTCTTTGGAGTAGACCAATATATCATCGATGAATACAATAACCGACGTATACAACATATCATGGAATACTCGATTCATAAGTTCCATAAAGGTTGCTGGTGCGTTCGTCAATCCGAAAGACATGACCAAAAATTCATAATATCCATATCTGGTCCTGAATGCTGTCTTGGGAATATCACCATCCTTAATCTTCAGCTAATGGTAGCCTGACCGAAGATCGATCTTGGAGAACACTTTGGCACCTTGCAACTGATCAAACAGGTCATCGATCCGAGGCAATGGATATCGATTCTTGATTGTCAGTTTATTCAGTTCTCGGTAGTCTATACACAAGCGAACGCTACCGTCCTTTTTCTTCACGAATAATACTGGTGCTCCCCATGGTGATATACTAGGGCGAATGTAACCCTTGTCTAGCAATTTTTATAGTTGTACTTTCAATTCCTTCAGTTCAGTAGGAGCCATTCGATATGGTGCTTTCGATACTAGTGCGGCTCCAGGTATAAGATCTATAACAAACTCTGTAGCTCGGTCGGGTGGTAATCCTGGTAATTCTTCATGAAATACGTCCGGATAGTCTCGCACGACATCAATATCTTCCATTCGTGGTGCTTCCTTGGTAAGGTCGACCACAGATACCAAATACCCGACTGCTCCTTTCTCAAGGCACTTCTTAGCCTTTAGCGCAGAGAGTATGAGCTTTCGTTTACGGGGAAGTTTGGTTCTCAAAAAATTGAACTCTGCTCCTTTTTTGTCTCTAAATGTCAGCTTCTTTTTGACACATAATAGATTTGCAGAATGCCGAGCTAACCAGTCTATTCCCAAGATGACGTCAAAGTCTGCCATCTCAAGTTGGATCAAGGTTGCATCTAAAGTCTTTTCATTAATAAGAACTGGACATGGTCCATAACCTTTTTCTAACTCCACTTCTAATCCCATAGGAGATCGTACAAGCAGTTTGCAGTCTAAGGATTTAATGGGTAAATTCAACTTTTTCCAAATGACACAGATATAAAAGAATGAGTAGCTCCTAAGTCAAAGAGTACTCTGGCGGGTATGCCATTTATAGGTACGATACCTGTAACCATGTCAGACGATGCGGCAGCATCCTCGGATGTAACCGCGTAAACTCGTCCTTGATGTAGCTGCTTCTTGGGCTTAGGACATTCCCTTGCTATATGTCCCACATGGTTGCAGTTAACACATCTTATCCCTTCAGTAATTGGCTTTTGTTGCTGTTGAACTACGGGAATAGTCTTGGTTGCAGCGGTAAAGCCTTGAGCACGGAAGGGTTTGAATATCTTGTTATTCCCTCCATTATAAGAATTTCCAGCTGGCCTTTTGATACCTTTGTTTTGCATGAAATAACTCTCATTCTGGCTCTATTTTATAACTTGAGCAATTTGTGCCGCTTCATTATAAATTTTCTTTTCATGTCCTAGAACGTGTTCGCGAATGCTTCCCCTAAGTCCCATGACGAACCTTCGGGTCTTTGTGTTTTTCTCCTGCATACTAGTGGGTGCAAAGAAGAACAACTCTTCATAACGCTGTTGGTAAGCATCCACGGACCCTGATATAAACTCAGGAACTCTCTTTCCATAGAATCTCTGAAACTTCTTGGAAAGTACTTCTCAAAGAACGCCTCCTTATAAATATCCAAAGTCAGTTGGGCGTGCTTTGTAAGTAAATACGTCCTGGTAGACCTCCACCAATGGTGTGCATCTCCTTTCAGCATAAAGGTAGCGCAAAACACTTTTTCCTCTTCATTTAGTGTCATCATCATAAAGTTTCTTTCCATTTCGTCAACCCAGTGTGCCGGCCATAAAGGATCTGCTGGCTTGCCATTGAATTCTCTGGGCTTTAGTTTCTAAAAATGCTCTACCAGTCTGGAGTGGTCTAGTGGCTGCAGGACATATGCTCCATACATAGGTGGTTGGTAGTGATATCCACCTTGAGCTATTTCAGGATTTGGTACTTGAGCCTGCATGATAGGAGTCTGAGGTGCGTGGGGTACTGTGTTACTTCCCCCTGGTGCTGTGCTTGCCTGTCCAGCTGGCATTGGAGGTGTTTGTGCAGCTGGAAGAGCTATGCCTATGGCAGCTTGGATAATAGCTTGTGCCTGTTGCATCTGTTGCAGCTGTTGGGCCAAGTTCATTACGACTGTGGCCAAGTCTGTAGGTGGAGCTGGCAGATTGGTAGGATTTGCCTGCCCATTAATGACGGACGGTGCCGTGTTCATGTTCCCTTGTGTTTCTGGGTGTGTTTGGTTATCTTCCCCCGCAGGTGGTGGTGGTGGGATAGAGTTACGGCTCTGTCTGGTTGCTCTGCGTCCCACCATTAATTAATCTGATAGTGGGATTACCTGAAATCATTGAACACGAGAGACAATCATTAAATACTTCATTATCATATTTTAACACCACTAAACATTTCAAATTTCAAAATTTTTAGATCATTCTGTCGAAAATGCTGTGTTTTCCCTGTAGGGCGATGGTGGGGGTCGATGGGTGTCCGGCCCTTAGTATTCGACCCTGGGAAATCACCCATTCTTCTAGAGAGCCGGGGGTTGATGGGGGGGGGGGGTCGGAGGATGTTCGTCCCAGGGTGCGACCCCTGGTTCTCTGTCAAGTTCCCGAGAGCCGAGGGTCGATGCGGGGGTCGATTGTCTTAATCGAATTTTCCGATCCCCGGACTAAAAATCAGATTTTTAAGTCCGATTCAAAGTCCATTTCTCATTCTTTCTTCTCCGCTTCGACTCAGCTCGTCCCTCCGAGTTGCTACAGTGACAACTCCGATCTGTTGGTGTTTTGCACTCCTTGTTTCGTCGTCTACACCTCCGCTACAGGTATTTCTTCTATCTTTTCTTGTTTTTAGGTTTCTTAACCTAGGTTTTTGCTCGTTTATCTCATATTTTTCAAATTAAACTTTTTTCAATCGTAAAATTTTGATTTTTATTGGGGGGGCTTTTGTTGTGGGTGACTCGAGGAATGAAAGCCCTAAAAAATATTTAAGTTTCATCGGTTGGTTATCGAGAAACTCAAAATTTTCACTTTTTGTCATAATTTTATCGAAATTTTGAATTTCCTGAAATTTCTTGCAATTCAATCTAATTAGTTGAAATTTCTGACTGTTTGAGTCTCACAAGATAATTTAGGATTTATGTAAGTCCTCCTGCCCACGCGTATGGGTGAAAAGTGAGGCTTTTGCCCAATTTACATCGTTATTATGTCAAACTCTCGGGTTTTTCCTCTCTACTAACCCATTATTTGTTTTTCTTTCTATTTGCAGATACTATGGCTCGTACCAAGGTACCTAGAGTTTGCGACCGTCTTCGCTTCCGTTCCAATGATGCCGAGGCACAGTATGCCCACTACACTCTCAAGAAGGTAGAGGGCGGCCGCAAAGTGGACTTTGCTAGCGTAGCCTTGTTCAATGTGGAGAGAGCCTTTGGTGATATGGGATGGCTCCCTGTCATCACTTATGACGCGTGTACCCGTCCTGACTTGGTATGCCAGTTCTACTGTAATCTCCAGGTGGTGGGAGATTACAATGATGTGGAGAGGGGTGATGAGCTTCGCATCACGAGCTACGTCAAGGGGTTTGACGTTTCATTTGATTATCGGCAGCTAGTCGACTTGTTGGGCATTTCCTATGCTGGCCCCATGGTGTTCTGTGCTCCTGGAGAGCCCTAGTTCTTTTTTCTACATATGAGGGCTGAGATCGATAGCCAGCTCATCAGACCTGATGGCTGGCAGATGAAAGCGAGTTGTCTGCACTCAGATCCACGGGTATACTGCAAGATCATTCAGCATAACCTGATACCATGGAGTGATCATTACGAGAGGGTCTCCTAGTTGACCCAGTATCTATTATACTGCATATGCACTAGGTAGCCCATCTTCCTTCCCTACAACATCATGCGTACGATGATCAGTGCCACATTGCCTAGTCACACTGGCAACCTTCCTTACGGATGCATGATCACTACCTTGCTTACCCGCCTGGGGGTTGACTTAGTGGATGAGAAGATTCAGGAGAGATCCTTCTCATCGCCTCTGGATTGGGAGGCTATCTGCAAGATGGGCATGCGGAATGCCCAGGCCAGTGATGAGGAGAGGAACGCGATGGTGCACCCTCGCACTCGAGTGGAGATGGCTGACGGTGAGGCAGCAGCAGCTGCAGCCGCTGGAGCAGGGGTTCAGGGGGATGATGACGACCGTCTATACATGGATGTAGATGCCATACCTCCTCCATCACCTACTCATGCTACTGGAGCTGGTCCGTCTTCTTCAGCTGGTCCTTCGCATGCAGCTGGTCCTTCGTATTCTCCATCTGATGACATGATGAGGATGTTACACGAGATACGAGAGGCTCAGCGTATGTCTGACCTGAGGATGGGAGAGCTTCTAGAGGCTCAGCGCTCGTCCGATCAACGGGTGGGAGAGCTTCTGGTTGCTCAGCGCGTATCGGATCAGCGGATGGGAGAGCTGAGGGATGCTTAGCGTGTGACTGACCAACGGGTGGCTGATCTCACAATTAGTCTCCAGATGACCCAGACTCAGATAGCTTGGTTGGCCAGAGTCTACGCTGGGGACTATGATAGAGACCGTGAGGCACTGCCTCCCCCATCACCTCCAGCTTCTTGATGTACATCTTTTATTTTTCTTTTTGTACTTCAAAGTAACTGTCCGGACTGTGGACTGTACTCTGCTTTAATCATATATATATATAAACATTTGTTCTTCCTTTTGGTTGTATATAAATTTGTTTCTCATTTAATAGATGCATTATTTTCTTTCAGTTTAGTCTCAAACAACACAGGTGCTTATGGTGTGTTACTATTACATCTTTTAAATTTTTATCCTATCTCAGTTCATGTCCTTTTGTGGAAGTATACGGTTTCACAGATAAAGCCTGAGATGCTCTGATACCAAGTTGTCACACCCCAATTCTGCACCATTCAGAACGGTGTGATGAACCGCTATAAGCCAATGGTTCAACCAGGATCTCTAATAGGCGGTATCCATTAAAAATAAAACCATGCACTCCATAACCATAATAAGAATAAATACACAATAGCGGAAGTCTTATAGTAAATGAATCGAGAACTCTAAATGTAATAATCATAATTAAACTATCAAGTTATTGTTGTATCAACTGAGACATAAATAAATAAAATATCAATTACTGCTAATTCTGTACTATTTAGAATGGTGTGATGAACCGCTAACAAACCAACGGTTCAACCAGGATCTCGAGTAGGCTATATCCGTGTTATCTAAACCCCATACATCCATAATCATAATCAGAGTAAATACACAATAGCGGAAGTCTTATAATAAAATGAAATGAGAATCTATTGTGATATCAATATTTAAATAACAAATTATTCTGTATCAACTAAGACATAAATAAATATCAAATATATGTCTTTAATAAATCCAAACAGAATAAACTAAAAAAAAAAATCTAATCGAATACACATGAGTTGCACTCGCAAGAGATTTCATGTGTATCCACTTCATCTTCAGCTACCATCGCTGCAACGTTCCCGTACTCTGGAGCATTTATATAATCTTCAACGGTAGCACCTGCATCATCAATTAAAAATATTCGACGTCGAAGGGTGAGCACACGTCACGGCTCAGTGAGCAAACAAAACAATGCAACAATACATATGCATGCAATCAATTCATATCTTTGGTCTGGTTTTACATTTGCACTGTGCTATAGAAAGGATAAGTGGCCACCGCACCTCTATGCATGAGAGTGTGGATACGCCCGATGACTCACCGTCGACCACAGCACCCATAATGAACATTGTACAACGAAGGTCACGTTTATTGATGTACAACTCCATACCAACAAATTAACCCCTGATGGCTAGGGCTACAAACGGGGCTCGCTACTAACCAATCCTAATGTCAAACAATGTATCCAAGGCCTCACCCCAGCATCCCTCAGAGCACTCGTAGAGATAGAGCTAAGGCCCCCCGGTAGAGTACAGGACTCAAGGACCGAGACCCTCCTTGATGCCCTACGTCGCAATAGTTCTACTAAGGTAACAACGATACGACGATGCTAATGCACAAGACTTGAGATAGAGATAGAGCTAAAGTGCCCGGATCAAACACCGCATAACACCTCCCCTGATGCCCTACTCGCATCAAGCGCACTAACCACACACAAACACTCACATGCCTATTCATAGCATCAATCACCATCACCATGTTATAAATAAACAAAATTAAATATGCATGAGCAATAATAGCAGAAATATTGGATGACATGTTGAATGCACATTACAAGCATATTCACATAGAATCAAGCATGGCATTGGACTCAAGTAAATAAAAATAATTTATTATTAACCAATTAGTTTAGGTCTTGTTCCCTCACCTTAGCTTGCTAATAAATACTCTTCCAAGCTTTAAAATCACCTTTATATTGCTATTATATTGTTAGAAGACCTAACAAAGTCGATAAAATTTAATTAGAATTTATTCTAATTTTTTTAAAACCATTCTGTTAACTGGGGGTCGGAGATAGGGTCTGAGTTATGACCGACCCCTGGTGCGACCCCCCTAATCTGGACTTCCAGAACCCTGGGGTCGATACTCAGGGTCACATAGGGTCGGATGGTCATCGACCCCCTGTGCGACCCCCTGTGGGTTTTGCTCAATTTTCCTCCTTTTAGTCCATTCTTCATGTTTGGGGTCCTATGGCTTGCTCCTACAGTCCATTCAACATACATTCCATGGTCTAGAACCATGAATCATCCACCTATATAGCTTTTATGTATTCTCCCATGGTTTTCCATGAAAACCTAACCATGGGTTGATGGTTTGGTTTCTCCGAGATCAAACTCTCATCCTTATCTAACCTAAGGTCTGTAGAAATTCATGGAATTAGTATCCATACCTGAGAAGAATACTCCTTCTCTGCAACTCTTCTCCTTTTTGCTTTTTCTTCTCTCCCTTGCTTCTCTTCTTCTTCTCTTCCCTTCTCTTCTCTTTCTCTCAATTTAATTAGGTTTTTAAAAGGAGTGAAAGAGGCTTAGGGACGTCGTATTTATAGGGTGGAAACTCCTAAACTAAGTCCCATTGAGATTTGGAAGGAATCCAATCGAAATTTGGAAACTTTCCTAATTTTAGTTTCTGGCGACAACTAGGGGTCGATGAGGGGGTCGATGATCCCGTCGACCCCTGGTTTCCTAAAGTGTCCAACCCCCTCTGTAAAACAGGGGGTCTGACTTTCAGTCTTGGGGGGTCCGACCCTCCCTTGCTGGGTATGCGACCCTCCCTTTAAATTAAGTGTTTTTGGGTCGACTTGATACCTGGGATCACGATCTCCTTCACGCCCTTGGTCCATTCGTCTCGACCATGATGGGTAAACCTGGTTCAAGGTGGTAAGACCAGGTTAGTTCGATACGGGTCTTACAATCCCCTACCCGCACCATATACACTAACCACACACATACATTCACATGCCTATTCGTAGCATCATCATCATCATCATCATGTTATAAATAAACAGAATTAAATATTCATGAATAGTAATAGCAGGAATATTGGATGATATATTGAATGCACATACAAGCATACACGCATAGAATCAGTCATGGTATTGGACTCAAGAAATAAAAACAGTTTATTCTTAGCCAATTAGTTTAGGTCTTGTTCCCTCACATTTACTTGATCGTAGGTCCTCTTTCAAGCTTTATGAATCAACTATATATCGATGTTATATCACTAGAAGACCTAACCAAGTCGATAGAATTTAATTAGAATTAATTCGGACTTTAAAAAGCATGCTGTTAACTGGGGGTCGATGCAAGGGTCGGAGGTTCCATCGACCCTGGGTGCGACCACCCATAGTCTGGACTTCCCAAATACTGGGGGTCGATTATCAGGGTCTTGTAGGGTCGATTGGCCATTGTCCCCCCGTGCGACCCCCTGTGGGTTTAGTCAATTTTTCCTCCTATAGTCCATTCCTCGTGTTTGGGGTCTTATGGCTTGCTTCTACTGTAAGAACCATGTTCTAAAACCGGATCTAAACCATGGTTTTATGTGATGACAGGTGTTCCAATTATAACTGGACCGGAGGGTGAAGCCAAGTGACGAACCACTCAAAGTTCAGGTATGAAAACTGTAAAAAATGCCTAAAAACTCATACCGGTCTCACTATACCGGTTGCGGATAGTGCAACCGGTATGTGCATCCGTATGAGCATAAAATGCCCTTAAGCCATACGGCTTCACCATACCGCAGGCACTATGGTGCAACCGGTATGGTGCCGGCGGTATGGTATCCCGGTTGGACTATACGGTGGCGGGGACCCAACCGGATGTTCAACCGGATTCTTTTGACAGGACCCGAAAGGCTGTCTCTCGGAATGGAAACTCGGAAAGTTTCCATTCCGAGGAGAAACTTCCTTGGATGGTCTCCCTATAATAGAGAAGGAGACAGCCCATTCCTCCTTCTCAAACACTCACCGCCGGAGAAGACCGGAAAGGAGCGAGGAAGGAGGTAGCCCCGCCCGGGAAGGAAGAGCACACCGCCAACCGACAATGCCGGAAGTGCTCTACGTTGTTAAGTTTTATTAAGAGGTCGGATCGAAGCCGCGAGCGGCGTAAAGATCCAATAGGGAGAATGGCCCCAATGTTCCCCCAACTCGGCAATATAGCCGAGATCGAAGGCCAAGAAAGGGTTTAGACTTGGAAAATGTAGGGAAACCCATGGAGACCATCGGTTAGCCGAAAGGAGGGAGACCGAGACTCACCTCGGATCCAAACCTCGGGGTATACCGGATGGACTATGAGTCCAGCGGTATGGCCTAGCGGATGCACCGGCACAACGGTCTCACTCGGTGAGACCGAGTGAGACCGGAAGGCAACGGAGACGCGCACATACCGGTGCGGGAGGCAACCGGTATGATGCGCCGGTATACATCGGTGCACCATACCGGCCTCACCGACCGAGACCGGTATGTGCAGCCGGATGAGTTTCGAACCTGGTTTGCTTGGCCGGACCTGGTTCCGACACCCGAAACTCAAGGAATGAACTAACCAAAGTAGACAGTAGGACCCGACGCCGTGAGTAAACCTCCGACGCGAATCGAACAATACACGCACGAAGGAACAAGACCCCAAACCTAAAAACTAAATAACAGAAACCTTGTTAAATGGTTGTACCGGAAACAAGTGCTGATGACGGCACCACAGCCAGAGTATGTTTGATATATACTCCATGCATTTCATATGCGAGGAATGTGTATGTTAGGCAGTGATGTTTTCGTAGGTGTGGAATGTGAAGGGGAGTGCCTTGGATATATCCACACTAACACCTTCTCATTTAGCCTTACCAGCGCTGGATGCTAGGGATCGGGGAGGACGTGGGATGTGGTTCTTCCCGCCCGCCGGCTCGAGCCCCACTCTAGGCAAGGGAGCCGGCGGGGTGAGGTATTGAACGTATTGACATCTAGGATTGGTTAGAAATGGACCCACTTGCAAGCCCTGCCAATAGGGGTTTAGGTATTGGTACGGTATGGGGTATCGGGGAGGACGTGGGATGTGGTTCTTCCCGCCCGCGGACTCGAGTCCACTCCAACCGGAGTGAGTAAGTGGGGCAACAGCAGGAGGTGGAGGTGCCCGACCGTGGGTGCCACACTCGGCATGGAGGGCGGTGGCCGCCAAACCTTACCAAGCACATTTGCAAGTTATACCTGGCCCAAATTGTAATGTTATCCATGCAATGTATTGTTGCATTGGTTTGTACTCGAGCAAGTTGTGAGCCACCGATAACAATTCTTTTCGATTTGGATGCAGGATACCCGTTGACGACTTCGTGCTGCCCCTCACACTTCTGGTTCATCCGGAATTGGGGTGTGACATCTACAATCCATTCCACACATGTTCTATGGTTTAGAACCGTAGTTCACTCACCTATATAGCTTTCATGATTTCCCCTATGATTTTCCATGAAAACCTAACCATGGATGGATGATTTGAGTTTCTCCTAGATCATTCCCTCTTCTCTATCTATTCTAAGGTCTATAGAATTACATGGAGATAGTATCCATACCTGAGAATTAGGCTTGTTTCTCTGAAGCCTTCTCTTTGATCTTCTTCTCCACTTTCCTTCTCTTCTCTTTCTCTCAATCCAATTAGGGTTCTAAAAGGAGTGAAAGATGCTTTGGGGCGTCCTAGTTATAGAGTAGAAACTCCCAAAATAAGTCCCATTGAGATTAGGAAGGAATCCCAATGAAATTTGGAACGTTTCCAAATCACGGTTTCTATCGGCAGACTGGGGGTCGATGAGGGGGTTGGAGATCCCGTCGACCCTTGTTTCTTAAAATGTCCGACCCCCGGTATAAAACTCAGGGTCTGACTTTTATACTGGGGGGTTCCGACCCTACCTTGCTGGGTATGCGACCCTCCCCCTATTTTTAGTGTTTTTGGGTCAGTTTAATACCTGGGATCGCGATATCCCTCACACACTTGATCCATTTGGTTCGACCATGATGGGTAGACCTGGTTCAAGGTGGTAAGACCGGGTTAGTTCGATACGAGTTTTATTACTCCCCCCTACTTATAAAAATTTCATCCTCAAAATTATACGTACCTTTCGAGTCGAACAGATGAGGGCATTCTCTTCTTCCCATGTGATTTCTTCCATGTCTCTACTTCTCCAAGTGACCTTAACATAATAGATATCTCGATTGCGTAGTCATTGAACCTTTCGGATGGTGATTTCAGTTGGTGTTACTTCAAATGTCAAATCATCAGTCAATTCAGGTAGATCTACTATCAAAACGTGCGTTGGATCTTTGACATACTTCTTCAATAAGGAACAATCAATCATTACATAGTAGAGACAACGCTACCTCCTCTTCCCCTCGGTTGAACTCCCTTATGAAATACGTCATGCACACTTGACATAGATGGTGGTAGTGCTAACTGGTAAGCCACTTTCCCACGCTTGGCTAGAATCTCATATGGCCCCGACATATCTTGGACTTAGTTTCCCTTTCTGTCCGAACCGTTTCAATCCTCGCATAGGCGATACTATTAAGAAAACTTTATCACCCACAGCGAACTTAAGGTCTCGGCATCGGGTATCGACATATTGCGTCTGACGATTCTAAGCTGTTCTCACTCTTTCTTTGATAATGTCGACCACTCAATAAGTCACTTCAACAAATTCTGGTCCAATAATACTACATTTCCCAACTTCATTCTAAAACAAAGGAGTTCGACACTTTCTGCCATACAGTGCTTCATAGGGTGACATCTGTATAGTAGCCTGATAGCTATTATTATAAGAGAACTCAATCATTGGTAATTTTTCATCCCATGATCCTTTAAAATCAATTATACATGCTCGAAGCATATCTTCTAGAATCTGAATTGTATGCTCTGACTGTCCATCTGTCTGTGGATGAAATGCAGTACTAAACTTTAAAGTTGTACCCATAGCCTTTTGCAATCCTTCCCAAAACTTTGAAGTAAATCGTGGATCTCTATCTGACACAATGCTTTCAGGTACACCGTGTAATCGCACAATGTTATCCACATACAGCTTAGCTAACCTCTCTAGTGTATATTGAGGTCGTATAGGTATAAAGCGAGCTGTTTTTGTCAAGAGGTCCACAATCACCCAAACTGTGTCAACTACTCGAGGAGTCAATGGTAATCCCATGACGAAGTCCATAGTGATGCAGTCCCATTTCCATGCTGGTTCCGATAACGGCTGTAATAGTCCTGCCGGTCTTTGCCGTTCAGCCTTTACCTTCTAACAATTTAGGCATTAAGATACGAACTTAGCTACATCTGCTTTCATTCCTCTCCACCAATATAGTTTCTTTAGATCATGATACATTTTTGTACTTCTAGGATACATCGAATAGATGGTGGTGTGGGCTTCTTTCATCAATCGGTGTCTAATGTCCAAGCTTTCTGTTTCGGGCACGCATATTCTTCCTTTGTACTTCAGTGCCTTTTCTTCGTCCAAAGTGAACTCAGGGTTAGTTCTTCCTTTTTCTATGTCTTCTTGTACCGTTCTTAGGTAAGGGTCTGATTTGATAGCTATCTTCACTTCATCGACTATATCCGGTATAATCTTCAATGCGGCGAACATATTTGAGAGCCGAAGAATAAACCCTTGGTTGACTGATCCATCTGGTGCATCTATCACAAACTTCTCATTATCGTGTTTGAAGACCTTTCTGGTAGTACACATTGCGGCAGTTGTGCTAACCTCTCCTCGAGATTTTATCATAGCCTTTCTGCTCAACGCATCGGCTACTACATTAGCTTTCCCTGGATGATACTGGATATCACAATTGTAGTCTTTCAATAGTTCTAGCCATCTTCTTTGTCTCATATTCAGCTCCTTCTGATTAAATAGGTAAGTAAAACTTTTATGGTCTGATTTAATCTGAAACTTCTCCCCGTACAGATAATGTCTCCATATTTTGATAGCATGTACTACTGTCGCTAGTTCCAAATCATGAGTGGGGTAGTTCTTCTCATGTGTCTTCAGTTGTCTTGAGGCATACGTAATTACTTGTTCTCCTTGCATAAGTAGACATTCTAATCCCAGTCCTGACGCATCGGTGTACAAGATAGATGGTTGTCCTGGAATCGGGATGGTCAAGATTGGAGTTGATATCAATCTAGCCTTCAAGGTTTGAAAACTCTCCTCGCATTTATCCGTCCAAACATACTTATTGCCCTTCTTAGTCAAACTGGTAAGAGGTATGGCAATTCGGGAATAGTCTTCCACAAATCGTCGATAATACCCAGCTAAACCTAGAAAACTTCTAATTTTCGCAACGCTCTTCGGTGCTTCCCACTTTACAATAGCCTCTATCTTGCTGGGATCCATTTTAAATCCTTCAGTGGATACTACATGGCCTAAAAATGCGACTTTCTTTAGCCAAAACTCACACTTTGAAAATTTGGCGTAGAGCTTTTCCTTCCGTAGTCGCTGCAGAGCGGCATTTAGATTCTTAATATGAGTTTCCTCGTCTTTGGAGTAGACCAATATATCATCGATGGATACAATAACCGACGTATCCAACATATCATGGAATACCCGATTCAAAAGTTCCATAAAGGTTGCTGGTGCGTTCGTCAATCCGAAAGACATGACCAAAAATTCATAATGTCCATATCTGGTCCTGAATGCTGTCTTGGGAATATCACCATCCTTAATCATCAGCTGATGGTAGCCTGACCGAAGATCGATATTGGAGAACACTTTGGCACCTTGCAACTGATCAAACAAGTCATCGATCTGAGGCAATGGATACCGATTCTTGATTGTCAATTTATTCAGTTCTCGGTAGTCTATACACAAGCAAACGCTACCGTCCTTCTTCTTCATGAATAATACTGGCGCTCCCCATGGTGATATACTATGGCGATTGTAACCCTTGTCTAGCAGTTCTTGTAGTTGTACTTTCAATTCCTTCAGTTCAGTAGGAGCCATTCGATAAGGTGCTTTCGATACTGGTGTGGCTCCAGGTATAGGATCTATAACAAACTCTGTAGCTCAATCGGGTGGTAATCCTAGTAATTCTTTAAGAAATACGTCCGGATGGTCTCGCACGACAAGAATATCTTCCATTCGTGGTGCTTCCTTGGTAAGGTCGACCACAGATTATAAATACCCGACTGTTCCTTTCTCAAGGCACTTCTTAGCCTTTAGCGCAGAGAGTATGAGCTTTCATTTACGGGGAAGTATGGTTCTCGAAAAACTAAACTCTGCTCCTTCTTTGTCTCTAAAAATCAGCTTCTTTTCGGCACACAATACATTTGCAGAATACCGAGCTAACCAATCCATTCCCAAGATGACGTCAAAGTCTGCCATCTCAAGTTGGATCAAGGTTGCATCCAAAGTTGGATCAAGGTTGCATCCAAAGTCTTTTCATTAATAAGAACTGGACATGGTCCATAACCTTTTTCTAACTCCACTTCTAAATCCCGTAGGTGATTGTACAAGCAGTTTGTAGTCTAAGGATTTAATGGGTAAATTCAACTTCTTTCCAAATGACTCAGATATAAAAGAATGAGTAGCTCCTAAGTCAAAGAGTACTTTGGCGGGTATGCCATTTATAGGTACGATACCTGTAACCACGTCAGGCGATGCGGCAGCATCCTTGGATGTAACCGCGTAAACTCGTCCTTAATGTAGCTGCTTCTTGGGCTTAGGACATTCCCTTGCTATATGTCCCACTTGGTTGCAGTTAAAACATCTTATCCCTTCAGTAATTGGCTTTTGTTGCTGTTGAACTATGGGAATAGTCTTGGTTGCAGCGGTAAAGCCTTGAGCACGGAAGGGTTTGAATATATTGTTATTCCCTCCGTTATAAGAATTTCCAGCTGGCCTTCTGATACCCCTGTTTTGCATGAAATAACTCTCCTTTTGGCTTGATTCCATAACTCGAGCAATTTGTGCCGCTTCATTATAAATTTTATTTTCATGTCCCAGAACATGCTCGCAGATGCTTCCCCTAAGTCCCATGACGAACCTTCGGGTCTTTGTGTTTTCCTCTTGCATACTGGTGGGTGCAAAGAAGAACAGCTCTTCATAACGTTGTTGGTACGCATCCATGGTCATCTGTCCCTGATATAAACTTAGGAACTCTCTTTCCATAGAATCTCTGTAATTTCTTGGAAAGTACTTCTCAAAGAACGCCTCCTTATAAATATCCAAAGTCAGTTGGGCATGCTTTGTAAGTAAATATATCCTGGTAGACCTCCACCAATGGTGTGCATCTCCTTTCAGCCTAAAGGTGGCACACAACACTTTTTCCTCTTAATTTAGTGTCATCATCATAAAGTTTCTTTCCATTTCGTCAACCCAGTGTGCCGGCCATAAAGGATCTTCTGGCTTGCCATTGAATTCTCTGGGCTTTAGTTTCAAAAAATGCTCCACCAGTCTGGAGTGGTCTAGTGGCTACAGGACATACGCTCCATACATAGGTGGTTGGTAGTGATATCCACCTTGAGCTATTTCAAGATTTGGTACTTGAGCCTGCATGATAGGAGTCTGAGGTGCGTGGGATACTGTGTTACTTCCCCCTGGTGCTGTGCTTTCCTGTCCAGTTGGCATTGGAGGTGTTTGTGCAGCTAGAAGAGCTATGCCTATGGCAGCTTGGATAGTAGCTTGTGCCTGTTGCATCTGTTGCAGCTGTTGGGCCAAGTTCATTACGACTGTGGCCAAGTCTGTAGGTGGAGCTGGAAGATTGGTAGGATTTTCCTGCCCATTTATGACGGACGGTGCCGTGTTCATGTTCCCCTGTGTTTCTGGGTGTGTCTGGTTATCTTCCCCCACAGGTGGTGGTGGTGGGATAGAGTTACGGCTCTGTTTGGTTGCTCTGCGTCCCGCCATTAATTAATCTGATAGTGGGATTACCTGAAATGATTGAACACGAGAGACAATCATTAAATACTTCATTCTCATATTTTAATACCACTAAACATTTCAAATTTCAAAATTTTCAGATCATTATGTTGAAAATGCTGTGTTTTCACTGTAGGGTCGATGGTGGGGGTCGATGGGTGTCCGACCCTCAGTATTCGACCCTGGGAAATCACCCATTCTTCCCGAGAGCCGGGGGTCGATTGGGGGGGTCGGAGGATGTTCGACCCAGGGTGCAACCCCTGGTTCTCTGTCAGGTTCTCGAGAGCCGAGGGTCGATGCGGGGGTCGATTGTTTTAATCGAATTTTCCGACCCCCGGACTAAAAATCTGATTTTTAAGTCCGATTCAAAGTCCATTTCTCATTCTTTCTTCTCCGGTTCGACTCAGCTCGTCCCTCTGAGTTGCTACAGTGAAAACTCCGATCCGTTGGTGGTTTGCACTCCTTGTTTCGTCGTCTACACCTCCGCTACAGGTATTTCTTCTACCTTTTCATGTTTTTAGGTTTCTTAACCTAGGTTTTTGCTCGTTTATCTTGTATTTTTCAAATTAAACTTTTTCCAATCGTAAAATTTTGATTTTTATTGGGGGATTTTGTTGTGGGTGACTCGAGGAATGAAAGCCTCAAAAATATTTGAGTTTCATCGATTGGTTATCGAGAAACTCGAAATTTTCACTTTTTGCCCTAATTTTGTCGAAATTTTGAATTTCCTGAAATTTCTTGCAATTCAATCTAATTAGTTGAAATTTCTAACTGTTTGAGTCCCACAAGATAATTTAGGATTTATGTAAGTCCTCCTACCCACGCATATGGGTGAAAAGTGAGGCTTTTGCCCAATTTACATCGTTATTATGTCGAACTCTCGGGTTTTTCCTCTCTACTAACCCATTATTTGTTTTTCTTTCTATTTACAGATACTATGGCTCATACCAAGGTACCCAGAGTTTGCGACCGTCTTCGCTTCTGTTCCAATGAAGTCGAGACATAGTATGCCCACTACGCTCGTAAGAAGGTAGAGGGCGGCCGCAAAGTGGACTTTGCTAGCTTAGCCTTGTTCAATGTGGAGAGAGACTTTGGTGATATGGGATGGCTCCCTGTCATCACTTATGATGCGTGTACCCATCCTGACTTGGTACGCCAGTTCTACTGTAATCTCCAGGTGGTGGGAGATTACAATGATATGGAGAGGGGTGATGAGCTTCGCATCACGAGCTACGTCAAGGGGGTTGACGTTTCATTTGATTATCGGCAGCTGGCCGAGTTGTTGGGCATTTCCTATGCTGGCCCCATGGTGTTTTGTGCTCCTGGAGAGCACCAGTTCTTTTCTCTACAGATGAGGCTGAGATCAATCGTCAGCTCATCAGACCTGATCGTTGGGAGATGAAAGCGAGTTATCTGCGTTCAGATCCACGGGAATACTGCAAGATCATTCAGCATAACCTGATACCGCAGAGTGGACATTACGAGAGGGTCTCCCAGTTGACCCAGTATCTGTTGTACTGCATATGCACTAGGCAGCCCGTCTGCCTTCCCTACATCATCATGCATACGATTATCAGTGCCACGTTGCCTAGTCACACTGGCAACCTTCCTTATGGACGCATGGTCACTACCTTGCTTATCCGCCTGGGGGTTGATTTATTGGATGAGAAGATTCAGAAGAAATCCTTCTCATCGCCTCTGGATTGGGAGGCTATCTGGAAGATGGGCATGCGGAATGCCCAGGCCAGAGATGAGGGGAGGAACGCGATGGTGCACCCTCGCACTCGAGTAGAGATGGTTGACGCTGAGGCAGTAGCAACAGCAGCCGCTGGAGCAGGGGTTCAGGGGGATGATGACGACCGGCTATACATGGATGTAGATGCCATACCTCCTCCATCACCTACTCATGCTACTGGAGCTGGTCCATCTCCTTAAGTTGGTCCTTCGCATGCAGCTGGTCCTTCGTATTCTCCATCTGATGACATGATGAGTATATTGCATGAGATACGAGAGGCTCAGCATATGTCTGACCTGAGGATGGGAGAGCTTCTAAAGGCTCAGCGCTCGTCCGATCAGTGGGTGGGAGAGCTTCTGGTTGCTCAGCGCGTATCGGATCAGCTGATGGGAGAGCTGAGGGATGCTCAGTGTGTGACTGATCAGCGGGTGGCTGATCTCACAGCTAGTCTCTAGACGACCCAGACTCAGATAGCTTGGTTGACCAGAGTCTACGCTGAGGACAATGATAGAGACCGTGAGGCACCGCCTCCCCCATCACCTTCAGCTTCTTGATGTACATCTTTTATTTTTCTTTTTGTACTTTAGAGTAACTGTCCGGACTGTGGACTATACTCTGCTTTAATCATATATATATAAACATTTGTTCTTCCTTTTGGTTGTATATAAATTTATTTCTCATTTAATAGATGCATTAATTTCTTTCAGTTAAGTCTCAAACAACACAGGTGCTTATGGTGTGTTACTATTACATCTTTTAAATTTTTATCCTATCTCAGTTCACGACCTTTTGTGGAAGTATACGGTTTCACAGATAAAGCCTGAGATGCTCTGATACCAAGTTGTCACACTCTAATTCTGCACCATTTAGAACGGTGTGATGAACCGATATAAGCCAACGGTTCAACCAGGATCTCTAATAGGCGGTATCCATTAAAAATAAAACCATGCACAACACAACCATAATCAGAATAAATACACAATAGCGAAAGTCTTATAGTAAATGAACCGAGAACTCTAAATGTAATAATCATAATTAAACTATCAAGTTATTGTTGTATCAACTGAGACATAAATAAATAAAATATCAATTACATCCCTTTATAATTTTAAATAAAATCCTAAAAGAATACGGATGAGTTGTACTCGTATGAGGGGTCATGCACGTCCTCTAGGTCTTCAGCTTCCATTGCAGCAACACGTGCATACACCGGATCAATCATAAAATTTGTAACTGTAGTACCTGCATCATCAATTAAAAATATTCGACGTCGAGAGGGTGAGCACACATCATAGCTTAGTGATCAAACAAAACAATGCAACAAACATATGCATACACTCAATTCATATCTTTGGTTTGGTTTATAAGTTTGCAATGTGCTATAAAAAGGTTCGGTGGCCGCCTTACCTCTATACACGAGTGTATGAAATCGTCTAATGAAAATGGCACTGTCGACCCCACATGCACCCACCATGGATAATATACACCCCATGAAAACGGCATGGCTGTACCGGTTGCCCACACCAACACGTAAGCCCCTGCTGGCGAGGGCTTGCAAACTGGGCTCGCAACTAACCAATCCTAATGCCAATCAGTGTATCCAAGGCCTCACCCCTGCATCTCTCAATACGTCCATTGAGATAGGGCTAAGGACCCCCGGCAGAGTCAGAGACTACACGGTCCAAGACCACCTCCCCTCATACTCTATGACATAATAGTTCTGCTAAGGTAATGGCGATACGACGATGTCAGTGGACATGACTTGAGTAGAACCATGGCAAAATATACACCCCATGAAAATGGCATGGCTGTACCGATTGATACCATCCCCTACCCGTACCATATACACTAACCACACACATACATTCACATGCCTATTCGTAGCATCATCATCATCATCATGTTATAAATAAATAGAATTAAATATGCAAGAATAGTAATAGCAGGAATATTGGATGACATATTGAATGCACATACAAGCATACACGCATAGAATCAGTCATGGTATTGGACTCAAGAAATAAAAACAGTTTATTCTTAGCCAATTAGTTTAGGTCTTGTTCCCTCACCTTTACTTGATCGTAGGTCCTCTTTCGAGCGTTAAGAATCAATTAAATATCGATGTTATATCACTAGAAGACCTAACCAAGTCGATATAATTTAATTAGAATTAATTCAGACTTTAAAAAGCATGCTGTTAACTGGGGGTCGATGCAAGGGTCGGAGGTTCCGTCGACCCTGGGTGCGACAACCCATAGTCTGGACTTCCTGAACACTGGGGGTCGATTATCAGGGTCTGGTAGGGTCGATTGGCCATCGACCCCCCATTCGACCCCTTGTGGGTTTAGTCAATTTTTCCTCCTACAGTCCATTCTTCGTGTTTGGGGTCCTATGGCTTGCTTCTACAATCCATTCCACACATGTTCTATGGTTTAGAACCATAGTTCACTCACCTATATGGCTTTCATGATTTCCCCCATGGTTTTCCATGAAAACCTAACCATGGGTGGATGATTTGAGTTTCTCTTAGATCATTCCCTCTTCTCTATCTATTCTAAGGTCTATAGAATTACATGGAGATAGTATCCGTACCTGAGAATTAGGCATGTTTCTCTGAAGCCTTCTCTTTGATCTTCTTCTCCACTTTCCTTCCCTTCTCCTTCTCTTCTCCTTCTCTTATCTTTTTCTCAATCCAATTAGGGTTCTAAAAGGAGTGAAAGAGGCTTAGGGACGTCTTATTTATAGAGTAGAAACTCCCAAAATATGTATGAATCCCATTAAAATTTGGAAAGTTTCCAAATCACGATTTCTGTCGGCAGACTAGGGGTCGATGAGGGGGTCGGAGATCCCGTCGACCCCTGTTTCTTAAAATGTCTGACCCCCGGTATAAATCTCAGGGTCTGACTTTTATACTGGGGGGTTTCGACCCTACCTTGCTGGGTATGCGACCCTCCCCCTATTTTTAGTGTTTTTGGGTCAGTTTAATACCTGGGATCGTGATCTCCCTCACGCACTTGATCCATTTGGCTCGACCATGATGGGTAGACCTTGTTCAAGGTGGTAAGACCGGGTTAGTTTGATACGGGACTTACAACACCCTCCTACTCATAAAAATTTTGTCCTCGAAATTGTACATACCTTTCGAGTCGAACAGATGAGGGTATTGCTTTCGCATAGCATTCTCTTCTTCCCATGTGATTTCTTCCATGTCTCTACTTCTCCAGGTGACCTTAACATAATAGATATCTCGGTTGCGTAGTCGTTAAACCTTTCGGTTGGTGATTTCAAATGGTGTTACTTCAAATGTCAAATCATCAGTCAATTCAGGTAGATCTACTATCAAAACGTGCGTTGGATCTTTGAGATACTTCTTCAATAAGGAAATATAAAATACGTCATGCACACTTGACATAGATGGTGGTAGTGCAAACTGGTAAGCCACTTTCCCACGCTTTGCTAGAATCTCATATGGCCCAACATATCTTGGACTTAGTTTCCCTTTCTGTCCGAACCGTTTCAATCCTCGCATAGGCGATACTTTTAAGAATACTTTATCACCCACGACGAACTCAAGGTCTTGGCGTCGAGAATCGGCATATTGCTTCTGACGATTCTGAGCTGTTCTCACTCTTTCTTTGATAATGTTGACCACTCGACAAGTCTCTTCAATAAATTCTGGTCCAACAATACTACATTCCCCAACTTCATTCCAAAATAAAGGAGTTCGACACTTGCTACTATACAGTGCTTCATAGGGTGACATCTGTATAGTAGCCTGATAGCTATTATTATAAGCGAACTCAATCAGTGGTAACTTTTCATCCCATGATCCTTTAAAATCAATTACACATGCTCGAAGAATATCTTCTAGAATCTGAATTGTATGCTCTGACTGTCCATCTGTCTGTGGATGAAATGCAGTACTAAACTTCAATGTTGTAGCCATAGCCTTTTACAATCCTTCCCAAAACATTGAAGTAAATCATGGATCTCTATCTGACACAATGCTTTCAGGTACACCATGTAATCACACAATGTTATCCACATACAGCTTAGCTAACTTCTCCAGTCTATACTGATGTCGTATAGGTATAAAGTGAGCTATTTTTGTCAGGTGGTCTACAATCACCCAAAATGCGTCAACTACTCGAGGAGTCAATGGTAATCCAGTGACGAAGTCCATAGTGATGCAGTCCCATTTCCATGCTGGTTCCGGTAACGACTGTAACAGTCCTGTCGGTCTTTGTCGTTCAGCCTTTACCTTCTGACAATTTAGGCATTGAGACACAAACTTAGCTACATCTGCTTTCATTCCTCTACACCAATATAGTTTCTTTAGATCATGATACATTTTTATACTTCTAGGATGTATCGAATAGATGGTGGTGTGGACTTCTTTCATGAATCGATGTCTAATGTCCAAGCTTTCTGTTTCGGGTATGCATATTCTTCCTTTGTACTTCAGTACCTTTTCTTTGTCCAAAGTGAACTCAGGGTTACTTCTACCTTTTTCGATGTCTTCTTGTACCGTTCTTAGATAAGGGTCTGATTTGATAGCTGTCTTCACTTCATCGACTCTATCCGGTATAATCTTCAATGCGGCGAACATATTTGAAAACCGATGAATAAACCCTTGGTTGGCTGATCCATCTGGTGCATCTATCACAAACTGCTCATTACCGTGTTTGAATACCTTTCTGGTAGTACACATTGCGACAGTTGTGCTAACCTCTCCTCGAGATTTTATCATAGCCTTTCTGCTCAACGCATCGGCTACTACATTAGCTTTCCCTGGATGATACTGGATATCACAATCGTAGTCTTTCAATAGTTCTAGCCATCTTCTGTGTCTCATATTCAGCTCCTTCTGATTAAATAGGTAAGTAAGACTTTTATGGTCAGATTTAATCTGAAACTTCTCCCCGTACAGATAATGTCTCCATATTTTTACAGCATGTACTACTGCCGCTAGTTCAAAATCATGAGTGGGGTAGTTCTTTTCATTTGTCTTTAGTTGTCTTGAGGCATACATAATTACTTGTTCTCCTTGCATAAGTACACATCCTAATCCCAGTCCTGACGCATCGATGTACAAGATAAATGGTTGTCGTGGAATCGGGATGGTCAAGATTGGAGCTGATATCAATCTAGCCTTCAAGGTTTGAAAACTCTCCTTGCATTTATCCGTCCAAACATACTTTTTGCCCTTCTTAGTCAAACTAGTAAGAGGTACGGCAATTCGGGAATAGTATTCCGTAAATCATCGATAATACCTAGCTAGACCCAAAAAACTTTTAATTTTTGCAACGCTCTTCGGTGCTTCCCAATTTACAATAGCCTCGATCTTGCTGGGATCCACTTTAATTCCTTCAGCGGATACTACAAGGCCTAGAAATGTGACTTTCTTTAGACAAAACTCACACTTTGAAAATTTGGCGTAGAGCTTTTCCTTCCGTAGTCGCTGCAGAGTGGCGTTTAGATTCTTAATATGAGTTTCCTCGTCTTTGGAGTAGACCAATATATCATCGATGAATACAATAACCGACGTATACAACATATCATGGAATACTCGATTCATAAGTTCCATAAAGGTTGCTGGTGCGTTCGTCAATCCGAAAGACATGACCAAAAATTCATAATGTCCATATCTGGTCCTGAATGCTGTCTTGGGAATATCACCATCCTTAATCTTTAGCTGATGGTAGCCTGACCGAAGATCGATCTTGGAGAACACTTTGGCACCTTGCAACTGATCAAACAGGTCATCGATCCGAGGCAATGGATATCGATTCTTGATTGTCAGTTTATTCAGTTCTCGGTAGTCTATACACAAGCGAACGCTACCGTCCTTTTTCTTCACGAATAATACTGGTGCTCCCCATGGTGATATACTAGGGTGAATGTTACCCTTGTCTAGCAGTTTTTGTAGTTGTACTTTCAATTCCTTCAGTTCAGTAGGAGCCATTCGATAAGGTGCTTTCGATACTGGTGCGTCTCCAGGTATAAGATCTATAACAAACTCTATAGCTCGGTCGGGTGGTAATCCTGATAATTCTTTAGGAAATACGTCCGGATAGTCTCGTACAACATCAATATCTTCCATTCGTGGTGCTTCTTTGGTAAGGTCGACCACAGATACTAAATACCCGATTGCTCTTTTCTCAAGGCACTTCTTAGCCTTTAGCGCAGAGAGTATGAGCTTTCGTTTACGGGGAAGTTTGGTTCTTGAAAAATTGAACTCTGCTCCTTCTTTGTCTCTAAATGTCAGCTTCTTTTCGATACACAATAGATTTGTAGAATGCCGAGCTAACCAGTTTATTCCCAAGATGACGTCAAAGTCTACCATCTCAAGTTGGATCAAGGTTGTATCCAAAGTCTTTTCATTAATAAGAACTAGACATGGTCCATAACCTTTTTCTAACTCTACTTCTAATCCCATAGGTGATCGTACAAGCAGTTTGTAGTCTACGGATTTAATTGATAAATTTAACTTCTTTCCAAATGACACAGATATAAAAGAATGAGTAGCTCCTGAGTCAAAGAGTACTCTGGCAGTATGCCATTTATAGGTACGATACATGTAACCACTTCAGGCGATGCGACAACATCTTCGGATGTAACCACATAAACTTGTCCTTCAGTAATTGGCTTTTGTTGCTGTTGAACTACGGGAATAGTCTTGGTTGCAGCGGTAAAGCCTTGAGCATGGAAGGGTTTGAATGTCTTGTTATTCCCTCCATTATAAGAATTTCCAGCTGGCCTTTTGATACCTCTGTTTTGCATGAAATAACTCTCCTTCTGGCTCGATTCTATAACTTGAGCAATTTGTGCCGCTTCATTATAAATTTTCTTTTCATGTCCCAGAACGTGCTCGCGGATGCTTCCCCTAAGTCCCATGACGAACCTTCGGGTCTTTGTGTTTTCCTCTTGCATACTAATGGGTGCAAAGAAGAACAACTCTTCATAATGCTGTTGGTACGCATCCACGGTCATCTGTCCCTGATATAAACTCAGGAACTCTCTTTCCATAGAATCTCTGAAACTTCTTAGAAAGTTCTTCTCAAAGAACGCCTCCTTATAGATATCCCAAGTCAGTTGGGCGTGCTTTCTAAGTAAATACGTCCTGGTAGACCTCCACCAATGGTGTGCATCTCCTTTCAGCATAAAGGTGGCACACAACACTTTTTCCTCTTCATTTAGTGTCATCATCATAAAGTTTCTTTCCATTTCGTCAACCCAGTGTACCGGCCATAAAGGATCTGCTGGCTTGCCATTGAATTCTTTGGGCTTTAGTTTTAGAAAATGCTCCACCAGTCTGGAGTGGTCTAGTGGCTTCGGGACATATGCTCCATACATAGGTGGTTGGTAGTGATATCCACCTTGAGCTATTTCAGGATTTGGTACTTGAGTCTGCATGATAGGAGTCAAAGGTGCGTGGGGTACTGTGTTACTTCCTCCTGGTGCTGTGCTTGCCTGTCCTACTGGCATTAGAGGTGTTTGTGCAGCTGGAATAGCTATGCCTATGGCAGCTTGGATTGTAGCTTGTGCCTATTGCATTTGTTGCAACTGTTGGGCCAAGTTCATTACGACTGTGGCCAAGTCCGTAAGTGGAGCTGGCAGATTGGTAGGATTTGCCTACCCATTTATGACGGACGGTGCCGTGTTCATGTTCCCCTATGTTTCCAGGTGTGTCTGGTTATCTTCGCCCACTGTCGTCCCACATGCACCCTATCATGGAATAGAGATAGAGCTAAGGCGTCCGGATCAAACACCACCAATACCTCCCCTGATACTCTACCCATACCAACACGTAAGCCCCTATTGGTGAGGGCTTGCAAACTAGGCTCGCAATTAACCAATCCTACGTGTCATCATAGTAGGCCCTATCCCAGCGTAGCTCCCTACGGCATTGAGATAGAGCTAGAGTCTAGTGGCCAGGCCGGAGACCACAGTGCCACTTCCTTCCCTTTATACCCTACCATCACCAAGCATGCTAAGACAGAACGATACGAAAGGTGCTAGTGTGAGGAATGATCTCAGACCTCTAGTCTTCCCATTCCACATACCAACGAAAACAATCACATGCCTAATAGTCACAACCTAGCATAGAGAGTATGCATGAACAATAATAATAACTGAAAGTAAAGGATGACATGCGAGAATGCACAAACATCAATCCACAAAATCATAATTATTAACAACGGTTTACTATTATTAAATTATTAGGGTTTAGGTCTGACTCCCTTACCTGACACTTGGTTGATAGTTCGCTCCACGTCACAAGGTCCAAACGTGCTATCACAAGGTCCTACACAATATTAGGGTTTAGTTAGAATAGTTCTCTTAGGGTTTAGGTTGGTCAGAAAACCAACAAGGTCAAAAACACTCTTCACAGAGCAGACCGGTTACAGATACCGGTCGCAGCACTATGGGGAAAACCTACGACTGGTATGGTCGGCCGGTCCCCACAGAGTATTCCCCGAGAGGTACCGGTCGATGTACCGGTCGCATATGGTGCGACCGGTATGGTCGACCGGTATGTCTCCGAAAGATCATACACTTGGTTCTCGCCTTCTGTCGGTCACCCTCTATTGATCCTAGGGTTTCTCCTATTCATTCTAGGTCTGAACACTGAGTTAGAGTTGTTTCCAACTCCATTCAAGTCCTAGCCTCGATGATCTTCGACTTAGAACTTGAATCTAGGGTTTATGACTAATTTAGGGTTTGATGGCAAATAGGGTTTAAATCAATACCTTGCTTTGCATGGTATTGATTCAATCACAGCTAACCCTCCTATAATGTAGAGGAAGGTTTGAGCACTTACCGTTGACTTGCTGTAAGTTTTCCTTCGTCGAATGGCACTGGCGGCTCTTCCCTCTCCTTCCTAGCTCCTTCTCCTTCTTCAACCTCTTTCTCCTTTCTAGGGTTTGTGAGAATCAATGGAAGAAGTTTTTGGAGGTTTAAGGATCCTTATATAGACTAGGGTTAGGTTTAGGAAGCCTCCTATCATTAAGAAAGTCCTTCGGTTTGAAATTTGGAAAGTGGGTCCCGCAGAGATCAGATTCTGGATCCATGCTGCGCAGATCATATCGGTCGACCATCGACCGGTACCATAGACCGGTACCATCGATCGGTATGAGGTTTTTCATACTTGAATTGGTCCGATTGGTCCAATTTCATACCTGGTTGTCATCCGCTCGTCCCGTCTGGTCTAGTAATGATTGGAAGACCTGTTACGACATGAAACAAGGTTTAGATCGGGTTCATGGAGTGCGGGTCTTACAACTCCCCCATCTTTAAAAGAAATTTTATCTCTGAAATTTGCATGTAGGTTTCACAACTCCCCCATCCTTAAAATAAATTTTGGCCTCGAAATTTGAACGTACCTTGGTCGTCGAAAAGGTTAGGGTATTCCTTTCTCATTGCGTTATCTTCCTCCAAAGTAATTTCTTCCACATCTTGGCTTTTTCAATGCACTTTCACATAGTGGATATCCTTGCTTCGGAGATGTTGTACTTTTTGGCTTGTGAGCATCACAGGTACAACTTCAAACGTCAAGTCCTCTGTCAAGTCTGGTGGGTCTGCTGTCAAGATGTGCGATGGATCCCTGACGTACTTCTTCAATAAAGAAACATGGAACACATCATGAACGCTTGACATGGATGGTGGTAGAGCCAGTTGATATGTCACATTCCCTCATCTGGTCAAAATCTCGTATGGTCCCATGTACCTGGGACATAACTTCCCCTTCTTAGAAAACCATTTCAGACCTCGCACAGGTGATATCTTCAAGAATACTTTATCACCTACTGCAAACTCTAGATCTCGACGTCGGTTATCTGCATAGTGCGTTTGTCGAACTTGAGCTATCTTCGCTCTTTCTTTAATTTGATCAATCACTCGATAAGTTTCTTCGACAAACTTTGGTCCTACAATCCTTCTCTCTCCCACTTCATTCCATAATAGAGGTGTACGACATTTCTTCCCATATAGTGCCTCATATGGAGCCATCTGGATTGTAGCCTGGTAACTGTTGTTATAAGCAAACTCGATGAGCGATAGCTTCTCGTCCCAAGCTCCTTTGAAATCTAGAGCACACGCTCTGAGCATATCTTCTAAGATTTGAATAGTTTTTTCTGACTGCCCGTCTGTCTGAGGATGAAAAGCTATGCTAAACTTCAACTTGGTTCCCATTGCTTTCTGTAATACTTCCCAGAACTTTAATGTAAAACAGGGATCTCTGTCAGATACTATACTTTCTGGGACACCATGAAGTCTGACTATATTATCCACATATAGCTTGGCCAGCTTCTCCATGGTATACTGAGGTCTGATAGTGATGAATCGAGCTGTATTGATAAGTCGATCGACTATAACCCATACTGCATCCACTGACCTTGGTGTCAAGGGTAGGCCAGTGACGAAATCCATTGTGATACAATCCCACTTCCATGCTGGCTTTGGTAGTGGTTGTAGCAAACCTGCGGGTCTCTACCTTTCAGCTTTAACTTGCTAGTAATTCAGACATTAGAATACGAACCGAGCTACATCTGCTTCATACCCCTCCACCAATATAGCCTTCTTAAATCATGGTACATCTTGGTGCTTTCTGGATGTACCGAATATGGGGTGTAATGAGCTTCTGTCATAACTCGATCTTTGATATTGGAGTTCTCACTCTCAGGTATATAATCATCCTCAATACCTGAGTACCTTGTCTGGATCCAAGGTAAAGCCAGGATTGCTTTTGCCCTTCTCTAGATCTTCTTGCACAGTCTTGAGGTGTGGATCTTGTAGGATTGCTACTTTGACCTCATTTATTAGATCCGATGAGGTCTTCAAGGCTGCGAACATCAACGTGAACTTATGAATTAAGCCCTGTTCTACTGGATCTCTTGCAGTTTCTTATATATACTCTTCATCATTTTCTATTGAGCTTGAGGCTGCAGCACACAATGTAGCATTTGTACTAGGTCTTGCCTTAGGTTTTAATGCCTACTTTCTGCTTAAGGCATCGGCCACAATATTTTCCTTACCCAGATGGTACTGGATGTCACAATCATAATCTTTTAATAGTTCTAGCCATCTCCTCTGTCTCATATTCAGGTCCTTTTGAGTGAAAAGGCAAGTTAAGCTCTTGTGATCCGATTTAATCTGAAACTTTTCATCGTAAAGGTAGTGTCTCCAAGTCTTGATTGCGTTAATAACTGCTACTAATTCCAGATCATGCGTAAGATAGTTCTTTTCATGCTCTTTCAACTGTCTTGATGCGTAGGCAATCACCTGTTCTCCTTGCATCAACACACATCCAAGACCCAACCCTGAGGCATCCATACATAGGGTAAACGACAAGCCTGGTGCTGGGATGGTCAAGATAGGTGCAGAGACTAGTCTTGACTTCAAAGTCTGAAAGCACTTCTCATACTCATCCATCCATATGAACTTTTCTCCTTTCTTGGTTAGTCTGGTAAGTGGAACGGAGATCCTTGAGTAGTCTTCTACGAATCATCTATAGTAACCAGCCAATCCAAGGAAACTACAAATCTCTGCAACTGATTTCGGTGCATCCCATCCTACTATAGCTGTGATCTTGCTTGCATCTACCTTGATACTGTCTGTAGATACTACGTGACCCAAGAAGGCCACTTCTTTCAGCCAAAATTCACATTTCTTGTATTTGGCGTAAAGCTTCACTCTTCTCAGCCGTTGTAGGGCTGCTCTCAAATGTGTTGCATGAGTCTCCCTGTCTTGCGAGTAGACCAATATGTCGTCAATGAATATGATGATTGAATTGTCCAACATGTCATGAAACACTCGGTTCATCAGTTCCATGAACGATGTTGGAGCGTTAGTCAACCCGAATGACATTACAAGGAACTCATAATGTCCATACCTTGTCCTGAAAGTAGTCTTCGGAATATCTACGGCCTTGATCTTCAATTGGTGATACCCTGATCTAAGATCAATCTTCGAGAAAACCTTTGCACCCTGCAACTGATCGAATAGATCATCGATCCTTGGTGAAGGATATCGATTCTTGATGGTTAACTTGTTCAGTTCTCGGTAGTCGATACATAGTCGTACACTACCGTCCTTCTTCTTAACGAACAATACAGGTGCTCCCCATGGTGATATGCTTGGTTGTATGAAGCCCCTATCTAGTAGTTCTTGTAATTGGGTCTTCAACTCCTTTAATTCGGTAGGGACCATCCTGTACGGTGCTTTAGACACCGACGCTGACCCTGGCATAAGGTATATCACGAACTCTGTAGCCCTGTCTGGAGGTAGACCCAGGAGATCTTCTGGAAATACATCTGGAAACTCTCGTACCACATCTAGATCTTCCATCTTTTGCACCTCAGTAGTTATGTCGACCACAGATACTAAATACACCACTCCTCCCTTCTCTAAGCATCTCTTAGCTTTTAGGGCGGAGAGGATCAGCTTCCGCTTCCTAGGTAACTTGGCTCCAGTGAAGCTAAACTCTTTCCCTTTCTCATCTTTAAGCACAAGTTTTCTTTCACTACATAATAAGCTAGCTGAATGATGGCCTAGCCAATGCATTCCCAAGATGACGTCAAACTCTACCATCTCGAGTTGAACTAGATTTGCTTCTAGGTTTTGACCCTCAATACTAACTGTACACGGCCCATAGTATTCATTCAATGCCACTTCGACTCTCAACGGAGAGCGAACTATCAAGCTTGGGTTCAAACACTTGACATGTAATTCCATTCGCTTCCCAAAAGAACAAAGGAGTGCATGGCCTCAGAGTCAAAGAGTACTCTGGCGGGTATACCAGCTATATTTACAGTCCCTGAAATTTAATTATCCCTTAGTTCTACATGCTCAAATACAACAAACAGTAAGTCAAGTAGGAAGGGATAAAATCATACCAGTAACCACATCAAGTGATGCGACTGCCTCTTCAGCGGTAATTGCGAATACCTTTCCTTGTTGCGGCAGTTGCTTCTTAGGTAGAGTACATGTCTTCGCATAATGACTCAATTGCTGGCAGTTGAAACATTTAACATTTGGGTTCTGTCCAGCAAACTGTGACAGTGGTGGTGCAGTAGTGTTCCTTGCAGGCACCACAGCAGACTGAGCCCTGTATGGGTAGAATGGTCTAGTATTGCCTCCACCTGAAGTCTCAGTAGCAGGCCTTTTCAGTCCCCTATTTTGAGCAAAGAAGCTGTCTCTTTGACAGGATTCAATTACCCTGGCAATCTGCACAGCCTCATCATATATCTTCTTTTCCAAACCCAAGACGTGCTCTCGAATACTTCCTCGTAATCCCATGGTGAACCTACGGGTCTTGGTTTCTTCTTCTTGCATGCTTGCTGGAGCGAAGAAGACCAGCTCTTTATATCTCTGCTGGTAAGCATCAACCGTTGACTGGGATTGCTGCAGATTGAGGAATTCCTTCTCCATTTGATCTCTAAAACTCTTCGAAAAGTATTTATCGAAGAAAGCTCCTTTGAATATTTCCTAATCGATCTGAGTGTGCTTTACCTCTAAGTATGACCGGGTAGAATTCCACCAGGCATTGGCATCTTCCTTGAGCATGTGCATAGCAAACAACACCTTCTCATCTTCCGTACAAGTCATCAAACGGAAGTTCTTCTCTATTTCAGACACCCACTGTGTGGGCCACAGTGGTTCCCTGGTTTCCCTTTGAAAGTAGGGGGTTTCAGTTTCAAGAACCTATCCACCGCTCGGCTTAGGTCATTCTGCCCTTGTGCATTCATTCTGTACCATGGTGGTGGGTACGGATAGATTCCTTGATAGACAGATGACGATGGAAATTGATGTGGTGGTTGTAGATTCTGTCCTTGGCCCATCGGCCCAGTACTACCATCTATTGGCAGTGAGGTGTTATTTCTTCCAGACTCAGGCATACCTTCTGTAGGAATATATCCTAGTGGCTTGAACATCTTCATCATCTCGTTCAGGAATGTTTTCTGCTAAGCTTCCATCTGAAAAACCAGATTCATCACAATTGTTTCAGAGTTTGTGTGAGGAGGTCCTGGTAAATTTTGGGTGCTCTGGGACTCTGCCTCTCTTTACCGTTTGGGTTCACATTTTTCTCATCAATATTTCCTGCTTCCACGTTGCCCTCGTCTTGGCGTACCCTGGAGTGGTGACGCCTTCGTGAGCCTCTACGACTTTTTTCGCCTACCATCTCAAATTAGTTTTCCTGCTTGGATCTGAGAAGAAGACATAACACATGAGGTATAATCGAATAGTCATAATAGTGTTAGTCTTTAATAAGTGCAAGGCGAAACTCGTAAGGAAACTTAATCGAAATTATACAAATTTTTTTCAAAATTTTTTGGGTTTCCATTAGTTGTCCGGTCGCAACATACCGGTCGCGGCACTGTATAAGGTAGTGCAACCGGTATGTCCAGGCAGACAAAATTTCTTGGATTCCCGAGGGGTAACAATTGATGTACCGGTCGTAACTCTGTGGGAAATGGAGCGACCGGTATAGTTCGATCGATCAGAATTTTCTCCTGACCGAAGGGTACCGATCGACTTTACCAGGGGGTACCGGTCGACCGGTATGGGAAAAACCATCGACTAGTATGCCCAGAACCTCTTTAAAATCGTGAAAAGTGAAATTTTTCTCACTTTTCCTTTCTTCTTCCTCTCCGGTGGCGATTCCTCTCTGGCTCTGTGAGTTGCTACAGTCCGACCGGTGGTCTTAGAAGCTATTTTCTTCCGATCCAAACCTAGAACATCGTCTCCAAGTAAGTTTCTTCCTTCCATTTACCATTTTTACATCGTTTCTCCATGGTTCCAAGCCCAAAAGCTAGGTTTTTCTTAGTTTAGGAGATTCTAACCGTAGGAACTTTTTTCCTTCGGCTTAGAATGGGTTTAGGGACCTCTAGGAGTAAAATCCCTCAACCAATTTGAGGTCCCACCGAATGGTTTTAAAAAAAATCAAATTTTTAGGTTTTTAACCTAGGTTTTGATTAAAAAAATCAAAATTTTCAGAAAATTCCTAAATTTCTTGTTTGTTTGATGGATGTTTGGTTTCCTTGAGGTGTTTGGGGTTACGTAAGTCCTCCTCCCCAGGTTTTGGGTGAGTTCAAGTCTTTTGCTTAATTTACTGTCGTTATGCTGTCGAAATTTTAAAAATTTCTAACCAATTTCTCTTTGTTTTGTCTTTGTTTGTAGTTCAAAATATCTCAAAGCAGAGGTGCAGGTAAACATTTATTCGGTCTTGGCATGAATCATCAGCATCCTCCGGTTCCATAGCTCGATGAACGGTGGTTTTGTTCCGAGGTGGCGCAAGCCCGCTTCCCTTGGTTTGACGAGAAGAATATCGAGTCAGGGCGACGGTGAACCTGTAGCAGCTTCATCGGTTTGATGTAGAGGTAGCTTTTGGCAGACTTGGGTGGTTGCCCGTCATCACGTACACTGTGACCACTTTCCCCAACCTAGTGAAACATTTCTACACCAACTTGGAGATAGAGGGGAATGTCAATGACTTCAGCCAAGGCAGGGAACTCTGCCTTACCAGTCTCATCAAGGGTGTTCCCATCTCCTTCAACACTCACCAGCTCACCGATCTCCTAGGGATTCCCAATGATGGGGACTTGGTCTACTGCGCCGCTAAGATGAAGTGCTTTCTCACTAAGGATCTGCACCAGGAGATTTCGGAGCAGCTACTTAACCTTGGAGCACCTATGAAGGCTGCTAGCTTGAGGCCTGTGCCTCGTGTATGTCCCATCATCCAGCACAATATCGTGCCTCAGAGTGGCCATTATAGTGAGTTGTCTCAGCTCACTCAGTAATTGACCTATTGTGTCTGCACTGGGGAGCGGGTCTGTCTCCCCTACATCATTATCAGGACCATGCGTCAGGCTACTCTATCCGATCGGGTCAGTAACATTCCATATGGCCAACTCATCACCACTGTTCTGTAGCGATTACGAGTGGACATGAGGGGTGAGACTGCCATTGAGGATACTATGACCTCTGACATTGACTGGGATGCCATTCTCTGGATGCAGATGGACAACCTGCCTATCAGTGATGAGGAATTAAAGGCTCATCCTCACCCACTGAGGAGGGTAGCAGCCACCGCAGCAGTAGCAGCAGCAGCCAATGCTATTCATGCAACAGAGGCAGGAGGTGATGATGAGGGTGGCGATGATCAGATAGAGGATGTTCCAGTGCTAGCACCACAGCCCACACATGCAGCGGGACCATCTCAGCCTCCTCCCGATACCGTAATGGGTATGTTCATGGAGATCCGAGATGCCCAGCGGGAGATGAGCCATGATCTAGAGCGCCTTACTCGCAGCCTCAAAGTCACCCAGGAGCAGGTGCACTGGCTCAGGGTAGCCTATGAGCGTGATTATGACATCGCTGACCCCATTCCTCCTAGGCCCCCAACCCCATGATAGACTTCTTATTTTTCTCTCTCTCATGGCATGGTTTATATATAACAGGGTAACTGTCCGGCTTGTGGACTGTACCCTGTAGCACATTTAACTTTTATACTCTTTAGATGTTTATGTATATTCTCACTCTTGATACAGTTTTTCTTATCCATTTAATAGAGGTTTATGATTTTTTTTTCTCACCTATCATCAAGGTTCCTATCTAGAGTATGACTGTTATTAATTCCATATTTAAAATAGTATATTATGCTCTTACGAATTTAGTCTCAGACATCAAACAAGTGCTTAAGGTGGGTTTTTATTAAAGCTTTTAATTCTTCCTATCTGAGTTCATCAACTTAGTTAAGTGCAATATGGTCTGTTGGACAAAGATCGTCAGGAGGTTTGCATTGACCCCGATTCGAAAAATCCAACTTTTCGCATCGAATTTAGAGGAAAAAGAAAGAGAAAATTTTATCATTTGAAACAGTTTTGTGCATGAGTGTATGGACTCGTGATTCTAGCAATCGTCTAGTAAGAGTCCCATCATTTACAATGGCTGAACCAAAGATGACACTTAAAGATAGGTTCTACCTTGCTAGGGCAGCACAACCTTCATGTATTCAATTGCCAGCTGCCACAGGCAACAACTATGAATTGAAAACTCAATTCATTACCATGCTTCCTCATTTTCATGGGTTATCTTCAGAGGATGCATACTTGTTCCTCCGTGAGTATGAAAAGGTGTGTGCCCTCATTAAAATGCAACAACTCAGTGATGATGCTATCAAATTGAGGTGCATCACTTTTTTACTTAAGGATGGAACTAAAAAATGGCTTTATGGTCTTCCTACAAATTCCATTACATCATGGGATAAATTTACTGTGTTATTCCTTAAAACGTTTTTTCCTCTTCACAAGACAAATAAACATCGAGAGGATATAATGCGGTTCAAACAAGAGTCAAATGAGCCTTTTTCATGACTCATGGAGAGGTTCCAAGGCCTACTCCAAGAGTGCCCATACCATGGTACGTGGCAACTTTGATAAATTATTTACGAGGGGATAGACTTTCCTACCAAGCAAATGCTTGAATCTATGTGTCCTCAAGGATTCACTTCCTATGAGGATGCTAACGATGCTTGGAATTTTTTGGCGGATCTCGTTGAAAAAATAAGAGAGTAGGAGTCTGTGCAAGAGACAGATCGCATCGAAAAAGGTAAAGGTTACTTTATCGATGGCATGGTAGCTAAGGAGGCACACTTAGATAACCTTATCAAAATGATAAAACTTTTAGTTCCTAAAGACCCTATCCAAAAGCAAGTCCTAATGTGCAACTGCTGTCAAACTCTTGGACACACAGTAGAGAAATGCCCTTCACAGGAAAATTCTCAGAATGCTAATGTAAGTGCACTTTACAATCCGTATAGTAACACTTACAATCCAAGATGGAAAAATCACCCAAATTTTTCTTGGAACCAAGGGAACCGTGTGGACCCATCTCAATTTCCAAATCAAGGTCCTCCCGGTCACACTAGGCCATATGCTCCCCCTAGACCCAATTTTGTTCCCCAAGGTAATTTTCAGCAACCCCCTAGGTTTTCTAACATGGGTGAGCCGGTCAGACTCAGTGAGTTGGAGAAGAATGTGGCAGCTCTAATGGCAGGGCATACCAGTATGGAGAGGACACTTACCCAATTGGTTACCTTAATGTGTGAAAAGAACAAGGGTATTCTACCCAGCCAACCAGAGACCAACCCACGCCATCACCCACAACCAAATAGGTCAAACCCTCAAGTGAATGACATAGAGAGTCAATCAGGGTCCTCCAAACAATGCAATACAGTCCATGCATTACGGAGTGGCTAAGAGTACCTACGGGATGAAGCACCAAAGAACAAACCCACAGTTGCTCCCGTTAATGTTCCCCAATCTGAGGCAGCTACTGAGCCTCTTTCTTCAGGTTGGTCTGATGTACCTGAAAGACCGAAAGAGACTGTCTTGGACAATGTTTTTTCTCCACCAACCCCATTCCCTAATAGCTAGGTAAACCAAAAGAAGATTGCTTTAGTTGATAAAATTTTAGAGGTCTTCAAAGGTAGAATTGAATATCCAACTTTTGGATGCAATTGACCAAATTCCTATTTATGCAAAAGTCCTTAAAGACTTATGCATACAAAAGAGAATTAGTCAAATTCCTAAAAAGGTATTCTTGGCTGCACATTTAAGTTCCATTCTGAACCATCCTATGGCAGCCAAATACAAGGACCCTGGCTGTCCTACCATCTCTTGCATCATAGGCAACACTTTTATTGATCATGCTCTGCTAGACTTAGGTGCAAGTGTGAATCCTCTACCTTACCATGTTTACCAATAATTAGGATTGGAAAAGTTAAAACCAACGTCCATCTCACTTCAACTAGCTGATCGCTCTGTAAAAACTCCTAAAGGAATGGTAGAGGATGTTTTGTTAAAGGTAGGAGAATTTCTTTTTTCCTGTGGATTTTATTGTTTTAGAAACACATTCTGTCTCCAATAGGGATCAAATCCCTATCATTTTAGGGAGACCGTTTCTGGCTACAAGCAATGCACTAATAAATTGCAGGAACGGTCTCATGAAACTATCATTTGGTAACCAAACTATTGATTTAAATGTATTTAGGCTGGGTAAGCAATCGAATGAGGAAGTACATATGCTCCAAGAATTCCCTGACCATGTAGAGACCACTTTTGACATTGACTCGAAATTCTTGCAGTGTGTGGAAGCATTGGGAGGAGTAGCAGATACTTTCTCATCAGAGGCATGGAGTATCCACACACCTGTGGAACTTCTAGGACCTCTATACACTTCCATTCTTAAGCCCTCAATGGTTGAACCACCCAGCTTAGAATTAAAGGAGTTACCATCCACTCTGAAGTATGCCTTCTTAGGACCTCACCAGACTCTTCCTGTTATTATTGCATCTGATTTGACTTCTAATCAGGAAGAAGAGTTAGTCAAACTCTTACAAAATCACAAGGAAGCCTTAGGTTGGACTGTGGCTGACATCAAAGGTATTAGTCCATCTATTGTTCAGCATCATATATACCTTATGGAAGATACCAACCCCTCAAGTGAACCTCAGAGATAGGCAAATCCTGTGATGAAGGAAGCCATTAAGAAAGAGATTCTAAAGTGTTTAGCTCATGGGATCATATATCCCATATCTGACAGTGAGTTGGTAAGTCCGGTACATGTGGTACCAAAGAAGTCAGGAGTCACTGTAGTTACTAATGCTGATAATGAATTGATTCCAACCTGTATCCAAACAGGATGGAAAGTCTGCATAGACTACAGAAAGCTGAATACGACAACGTGGAAGGATCACTTCCCTTTGCCTTTCATTGACCAAATGTTAGAGAGGTTGGCCGGACATTAATACTATTGCTTCTTAGATGGATACTCCGGTTACAATCAAATCCCCATTGCCTTAGATGACCAATACAAGACCACTTTCACATGCCCCTACAGAACATATGCTTGCCGGCGCATGCCTTTTGGGCTATGCAATGCCCCTGCCACTTTTCAAAGGTGCATGATGAGCATCTTCTCAGATATGGTAGAGAAATATTTAGAAGTATTCATGGATGATTTTTCTGTGCATGGGTCTACTTTTTCTGATTGCCTACATAATCTTTCCTTAGTTCTTGTCAGGTATACAGAGAAAGATTTAGTTTTAAATTGGGAGAAATGCCACTTCATGGTAAAATAGGGCATAGTGTTGGGTCACATCATTTCCAAAGATGGGATCATGGTTGACAGAGCCAAAGTAGAATTGATTGAAAAGCTACCTGTTCCCAAATCTGTTAAGGACATTCGCTCCTTTCTTAGACATGCCGGTTTTTATCGGAGGTTCATTAAAGATTTTAGTCAAATTGCTCGTCCTCTCACCTCTTTGCTTGCTAAAGACCAGCTCTTTGATTTTAATGATGCATGTCTTCAGAGTTTTAATCAACTGAAAAATATTTTAACTACTGCCCCCGTTATTCAGGCACCCATATGGACAGAGCCCTTTGAGCTTATGTGTGATGCTTCTGATTTTACAATAGGAGCTGTCTTTGGGCAACGGATCAATAAGTTACCCCATGTAATTTGTTATGCAAGTAGGACTTTAAACGATGCACAACTTAATTACACCACCACTGAAAAGGAATTCTTAGCTGTTGTATTCGCTTTAGAGAAATTTCATGCCTACTTAATAGGATCCCATGTCATTGTGTATATGGATCATGCCGCTTTCAAGCATCTCTTGTAGAAAAAGGATGCCAAAGCTTGTCTCATTAGATGGGTTTTGCTTTTACAAGAGTTTGACTTAGAGATTAGGGATAAATCAGGAATAGAAAATCTGGTTGCTGACCACTTATCCCGACTGCCTAATTCTTTAACTATCGATTCACCAGTCAATGAGTCTTTCCCAGATGAGCAGTTGTTCACTCATATTGTAAATTACTTGGTAACGGGTGCAACCTCTTCCCATTGGTCCACCCAGGATAGGTATAGATTCCATTCCCAAGTCAAGTACTATTTTTGGGACGATCCATATTTGTTCAAGACTTGCCCTAATCAGATTATCAGGAGATGTGTACCTGACCATAAACAACAATCTGTGCTGTATTATTGTCATGATCAGGCGTATGTTGGCCACTTTGGGCCAAATAAGACCGCGGCCAAGGTTTTATAGTCTGGATTCT